>CM035112.1:16914962-17255510 GCA_020205505.1 Panax japonicus
TGGTTGGTTAAACAATTTCTATAGGACAATCAAATTGCGAGAAGTACCTGCTCTAAGAAATGAAGATAGGATTATAACTCCCCTAATGCTTCGCCTAATCTTCTAACTCTCCGTAATATTAACAAATCAAGGAATGGCCAACCGAGAATAATGTAAGCATAAGCTTCTGTCGAAGGTCAAATGCACATCCTTGACAAGCTAGAACACAATATGTCTATTGGTGATTCTAATTAGACCAAGGTCTTTTTGCTCAACTCCAAGGTCACACAAGGCAAGTAAGGATATGTCTATCCTACTAGCATAATAAGCCCACAATTAAATGTCAAGGACAAAATAGGTGTCGTTGTATTTAAAGGAAGACAGTAATATCCATTTATCAATTTCCACTACTATTAGAACCTATTTCTTTATCAAGAAATCAGACAATATAAGCAAAATACAACAACCCATTCCAAAATGCTTCATTATATAAAACGAGAGAGAAAGTCGATTAAGCTATTCAAAAGGTTACATTGCAATCCTAACAATGGAGTTAGCTCATAACTATGGGACTAACACAAAGTTCTAATACACTATCCATTTCAGACAAATATAATAAATAGAAGATTTGAAATAAGAAAAACCCCTTTAGAAAGAAGTAATCTTCTGCAAAGTAATCTCTTCACGCGAAAAATCTGAAAATGTGGAGAGCAATAGATCTTTATTTTCCAAGCTTCTTCCTCCCTTTTTTCTTTGTTTGCTATCTTCAATCTTCTCCAAAAATAAATAATCTCTCTCAGCCGCCCCCCTTCCTTTTTATCCTATGGCCCCTTTTGCTAGGTCAAACAAAGCTCCTGTCTGTCTGGGAACCGGAGGTGGCGTCACGGCGCGGGCCACTAAGCCTTGAGTGGCGCTGCGGTGCTGCATTAGCAACTGGGACACGGAGCTCGCGCTGCAGCGCGAGTCTGAGGAAGAAGAGTGGCGCCGCGGCGCGGGCATGCGTAAAATGACAGTTTTGCCCCTTTAAGGCAGCAAAAACATTGCGAAGCTCTACAATGCAATGATTACACACAAAAACACTATATTCCTATAAAACTATATAAAAAACTATGAATCCAGGCAAGTATTTAAGGCAGAAAGTATCCGATTCGGGGGTTTAAATCCCACTCATCAGTTCATCATATCTATGAAGGAAGCATGATCATTAGTTAATCCAAAAGACATGACTAGAAATTCGTAATGCTCGTACCGAGTTCTGAAAGCAGTCTTTGGGATGTCATCGGTTTTAATCTTTAACTGATAATATCTAAAACGAAGATCGATCTTTGAAAAGAATTTGGCGCCTTGCAACTGGTCAAGAAGGTCATCAATACGAGGTAACGGGTACCTATTTTTGATGGTGACATGATTCAACTCCCAATAATAAATACAAAGTCGCATACTTCCATCTTTCTTCTTCACGAATAGAACAGGAGCACCCCAAGGAGATGTACTAGAATGAATGAAACTAACGTCTAACAATTCCTGTAGTTGGGTTTTTAACTCCTGAAGTTCAATAGGAGCCATTCGATATGGGGCTTTAGAAATGGGTTTTATACCAGATTCAAGGTCGATACAAAATTTAATTTCACGTTCTTCAGGGAATACGTCAGGAAATTTATTAACAATAGAAATATCATTCAAGACTGACGTATTTTTGTTTAAATCCGTGACATGAGCTAAGAAAGCTTGACATCCGTTTTTTCAATAAATGAATAGCTTTATGGCTTTAGATGATAGTAATTGACTTTAATGGTTTGGTTGCTTGAATTTGCATAATAGGTTGGTTAGGAATATAAAAGCTAACAACCTTACGAAAAAAAATCAATTTTAGCATGATGAGTAGTCAACCAATCAATTCATAAAATCACATCGAATGCAAGTATTTTTAAAGAGATAAGATCAACAGGTAACGTGAGGTTACCAATTTGAATCAAACAAGACTTATAAACAGTGGATGTAATGAAAGTTTCTCCCAATGGAGTTTCAACAGATAATTCAAAGTCTAATTTCTCCAAAGTCAAATTTAAACGTTGAGCGCAAGTAGGAGAAATAAAAGAATGGGTAGAACATGTATCAAATAAGGTATAGACTTTGCTAGATTTTATGATTAGCTTACCCGTGATCACCTCGTTCGGATTCCTCACTTTTTGGGAGGTTACGACAAACACACTCCCTTGAACTACCGGTTTTATCTTGTCTAGGACGGGCTTTGATGCCTTCATCCTAGCTGGACTTAACTTTGGTGCACGAATAAATCGGGCTAGGTGACATTCTCTTCCACAATTGTAACATTCTTTGGACTGCTATGTACATTTTAGACTGATGTGTCCCTCTTCTCCGCATTTGTAACATATGACCGGCGATCGTTCTCCTTCCTTAACAACAGGTGTTGGTACTAACGTCTTTCCATCATTATTGAATCTCCTCTTCTTGAAATTTTCACTTCTATTATCTTGGCCATTATTACCATTGAAGTGGTTTCCATTTCTGACATGTTGATTCCCTCCACGTTTGTTGTCACCGCTTCGATGACTGCTACCACTGGTATTATCGACTTGCCGGCTGCTTTCTCTTGGTTGGGTTGACTCATTATCGCGCTCCAATAACTGAGCCATATTTACAACTTCTGAATACAAACACAGTTTGTGAGAAATGAGGTATTGACGTATTTCGGGTCTCAAACCTTGTACAAACATTCACGTCATTCTCTCCTCATTATCAACCAATTGGGATGCGAACCGAGAAAACTCGGCAAACTTAGCCTCGTATTGCGACACGGTCATATTGTTTTGCTCCAACTTGATAAACTCCATCTCCTTCATGTGACGAATACTTTTGGGAAAGTACTTATCGTTGAACAGTTCTTGGAACTTTTCCCAAGACATTTTGAGTGCGGCAGGATGAATACGTTTTTCTGATTCCCACCAATAATATGCCTCTCCTCTCAACATAAAGGTGGCAAAGGGAGCCTTTTGCTACTCGGAGCATCCCAAGACATCAAATATCTTGGTGATATGCTTTATCCATGTCTCCGCCTTAAGTGATTTTGGCTCTCCTAAAAACTCCGGTGGTCCCAGCTCTTTGAACTGCTTAGCAGTGACCATCCGAGAGTTGTCAATGTTTCCACCTACATTTTGAACAGGAGACGCTCTCGCTTGATGTTGCATGAATTGCATAAAGCCTATGAACATTCCATCGTTCATCATTTGATCGGTGTTTTTATTTACCTGAGGATTATTGTCTTCCTATTGCACATTATTCTGGATATTAATAGTTGGCGACTCAACGGTCTCATGTGCTTCATTTCTTTTCTCGACATTTTTAGATGTCATTTTCAGACACTGCCACAAAACAAGGGTTAATTGACAGGCCACATATTATCCCTATACTCTGACCGACCAACTAAATACCAAATAAACTTAGGTAGGTCATACTAACGAAGGAATTCCCCGTTTCTCCCCTCCTAGTTCTTGTCTCACATCTCAGCCAGGGATCATATCCCTAAGCTTTGATACCAACAGTGACGCCCCCAAAATAGGTATACATCACCCATCTTGGGTCGCCAAATACTTGGCACTGAATACAAATACAAACTTAATTATACAACATGAGCTGAGAGTTTTTACACGAATATTGTCTTCTAGACAATATCCAAACTCAAATGGAGTCCTCATTACATTTATTGTCACACTATTTTATAGAATAGTGAGGACTACTATAACACCATCTCAGACCATCACTCCAATCCCCGATTAGTTCCGACTACGTTCTCATTTCCTAAAGAGAACAATGGAAGTAAAAGGGTGAGCTCAACTAGCCCAGTAAAAAATATTATGACTAAGATAATGCAGAATAAGTTATCATTACCCTTCAACAATGTTAAACTGATAGAATATAATAGACAACAAGTTTAACTGTAGCGAAACAATCAATCCATTAGAAGAGTCAAGTAGAGCATGATATCTACTATCTTCTATGATTTAAAAAGTTTATCATTAACTTTATCACTGAGACTCAACTTCATAAATAAATCACATCATCTAATCATCTCTGCACTACGGGCCAAAGATATTCATTAGTATCACGTCCACAAATTATTCTTGCACTACGGGCCAAGAATATTCGTGTGATCATCAATGGTCATGATCATACCGAATTATCTCTGGTCATAATCATACCAATCAACAGTACATCTATGCACGTAAGCCAAAGATGACTTTCATCACAATATAAGCATAAGGATGATGACAATGATATAAGAATTCAATTAAAAGAAAGCAAATGATAAATTTTTAAAGATTTATAACTTAATTTATCCAAAATTTAATAATGTCCAAATTGTCAACATGATATTGCTTTGTGGAATAAAATTCAAGAATAATTTCCATGTATCAAAAATAATTTGGCCAAAAAAGAAATAAATTTTTTGGTGAATAGTACCCCATGAATAGTACCCTGTGAATAGTATTTTGGGAATAGTACCCCATGAATAGTACATTGGCATGAAAAGTGCCCCAAATACTTGAGTGAACAATATTTGAGTGAATAGTAACTGGGTAAATAGTAACCCGTGAATAGTAACTCGTGAATAGTATCCCGGCATGAAAAGTGCCCCGAATACCCGAGTGATTAATATTTTAGTGAATAGTAATTGGGTGAATAGTAACCCGTAAATAGTACCATGGGTGAAAATATTGATATTTAATAAGAAAGTTCTGATCAGTATTCCAATGAAACGATACTGGATGAAGCGCAAAACTCAAGAATATTCCACTAATTTCAAGGATTATAGAACCAATACTTACCATAGTGTATGAAGAGAAATAAGAATATGAAGAGAAATAACATACGAAACTGCAAATGAATTTTCACCTATCATACGGTACGTAATCCGCGTAGACAGGTTATTCCAACATATTAACAGATGAATACGAAAAATAGTATTCCTTATGAATACGAAAGAAATAATACCCCTTATCTTAGTAGAAGGTTGGATACTGCAATAGTGAAGTAGCAGAATACTCTTCTTCTTGCTCTCTATAGTTTCTCTCTCTATAGCGTCTCTTGTGAATCTCAGTGAATTGGTGAGAATGAAAGAAGAATTAAGCTCCTCTTTATAGGAGAATGGACTAAATAGTAACTAATTCATGAACGGTCCAGATTGATTTACTATTAGAACGGACGGTTCATATTGATTACTATTAAAACCATAACCGTCGTTCCAGATTGATTTACTTTTAAAACCACCACCGAAGACCCAAATTGATTTACTTTTAAAACCACCACCGACGGTGCAGATTGATTTACTATTAAAACCACCATTAATGGTCCAATTTGATTTACTATTAAAACCGCCATCAATGGTCCAGATTGGTTATCTATTAAAACCACCATCGACGGTCCATAAAATTAGTAAATCTTCCCATGAAATACTAAGTCAAACTTACAACAAACGCGTCATAACAATCCCTATATTTATATCAAAAATTGAATAAATATTTACCACAAATTATTTATATTAAATAAACACATTTTTAATCTATTAACAACTATTCATCATTAATATTATAACTCACAATATTTAATAACCAAATCATTCCCAGGAAAGAGGGAGCTTTTCTATAAGGATTTCTCCCTATTGGCGCGCAATTAAGTGGCCAAACCTCTCCTCGACAGAACTTTTTAAACATCGTCAATATTGCAAATAATAATATGAATAAGTTTGTCGTCTCAATTATTGATTTAATAATATAAAATATTAATACTGTGACAATAATTGAATCAAATAATGTGAGATACTATGCAGCAATTATTGTAGCAATAATTGAGTATAACAGAGTGACTTCTCACATAAGCATCAATAATCAATATCGTGTGCTACTATGCAACCATGCGTATTACTGTACTTTTACCACCTGGTAGTTCAACAGTTTAAACGTAAAATTTTCGTCGTTATTTTTATAAAAAGATATTTATGTCGTTTTCTAACTACGACAATACTTCCGTTGTGAGGTCCACCAATGATTGTGTCATCGTACGAATATTCCCTGTTAAAACGAATATTCCCCGACCAATCGAATATTCTCCGACACAACGAATATTTTATAGCAACTTGCTTATTTTGCAAAATTTTCAAATGTTACCCACAACTATAACATTATATTATATCCACACCATAATATTCAAAAATATATTTCAAAAAAAAAATATATTCTTTATTCATAAAAGTTGGGGTCTTACACTAACAGCATGTTCTGAGCTTTATATCTTGCTTATGTGTTATGTTTTGCTCCAGAAATTGTTATGAACTTATAATATTACATATATACTATAACATTTGATCAATAGCTAGCTCATTAACATCTTAGACAGTGAATTATTCATGGTCAAACTTGATAACTCGTTAACAGCTTATGAATATTCTTGAGCTTCAAGAACACCTAAGGCGACACTTTCTGTCGCTAAATACTATAGCGACAAACTTTTAATATTAATTATTTTATTTCCCAAAAAATAATTTAAAAATAGAAATTAGTTTCTGAAAATTACAAAAATAATTTTAAAAATTATTTGAAGTTATAAAAATTAACTTTTAATAATTTGGCATATTTTTCATAAATATTAGTATATATTTAAATATTATTGATATTTAATTTATTTAATAAATGAATGAAATAAATTAATTAAAAATGATTTTATTATATAAAAAATCATTTTAAATGATAATAAGGTATGTGAAAATATTTTAAGTTAAAAAATATAACTTTTAATATTTTAAAGTAAATTTTATTAATTATTTAATATTAATGATATTAGAATTATTTAATAATTATATTAAATAAACTAGTTTAAAAATGATTTTAATATTATAAAATTTATTTTAAATGAAAATAAAGTGTTTAAAAATATTTTAAGTTATAAAATATAACTTTTAATATTTAAAGGATAATTTCATTAATAATTTAATATTAATGATATTAGATTTATTTATTAATTATATTAAATAAATAGTTTTAAAATGATTTTATTAATTTAAAAATCATTTAAAAAGGATATAGATGAATTAAAAAATATTTTAATTTATAATTAATGACTTTTAATATTTTGATAAATAATGCATTAATATTTAAGTATTAATGGTAATTATTTAAAAATAATTTTAATTCTTTTAAAAATTATTTAAGGGTAATATTAATACTTTAAAAATATTTTAAGTTAATATAAATAACTTTAATATTTTGGCAATGGTTTCATTAATATTTTAATATTAATTAGATATTAATGATAATAAAATTATTTAATATTTAAATCATTTAATAATAATTTCAGTGTTTGAAAAATTATGATAGATTATAATAATTAATTAAAAATTATTATAAGTCATTTAAAAATAATATGACTCATGTTTAAGTTATTTAAATGGATATTGAACTACAAGATAAAGTCTTAGACTCGATAATTACCCGATAAAGCCGTCGGTACACCGAAATATTTCAAAAATTGATCTGGACTTATATAAATTGTCTGTATACGTGTTTGTTTGTGATCCAATGACTGCTAAACATATGTGATATTGTGATTAGGTTATGTGCTGACTACAAATAGCGGTACTATGTGATATGATATATTATTCTAATCAAACGAATGATCTTATTAATGATAGGTTTTAATATAAAAGATAAAACAAAGTTGTATAAGCAGCAGATCAGGCAAGTATCTTAACTTTGCACTTACGTTATGCAATGGACATGTGTAAGCTAATATATGAACTATTCTTTTTCATTGTTCAAATATCTTAACCTTGTGTATACTTATGCAATTATTCTGTATAAGTAAGTTATTAAATTATAATCTATTGTACAAGTTCTTTAATTTTGTTATTATAAATCAAGATATATATTCTGTTTATTAATTTCTAAGCATGGTTATATAAGTGTCCTCACTTGGATACTCATTATATTTTATTACATGTTGATACATACTTATTGGTTTCCAGTATGTATACATTGACTTAAAAGTCGTCTAAGCTATTTGATATAGCTAGACATAGATTTAAAAATATTGTTAAACAAAATAGAACTTTATCGTATCCAACTAAATTGTTTTGGTTCAGATTCTAGACTAGTATGAACATCCCAAATCTGAGAAACTTTTATGTGCCTTAGGCGGATATGCTGGACGAAAATATCGTTCGAACATGTGGTATTGATCAATATAGGGCATAACGGGCTGATCACCCCAGTGCATGTAAGTTATGACAGTTTATAGATAAAGTTCTGTTTAACCTTTTCAAAAATAGAAAATAATGTTCATAGTCTGTCGACTAATTCCCATTTATAGTCAGTACGTAGTTTCAAAAATTTTAAATCGAAATGATATGTTGTTTATTGTTGCTTCAGCTTACTTCACAACTGTTGATTCGTTGTAGAAGTGTTATTCACGAAAAACATTTACTTTCTTCAGCTAACTGTTATTGATTGCTATTACTTGTTGGGTAATCACATGTTCATTCTTGCTTTAAATTTAAATGCTTTCAGCTAAGTGTGATCAACTAGAAGGCTCTGCTAAGAACAAGGGAAAAGGAAAAGTTGCTGAATGAGTTCTATGCTATCCTATGTAATAACTAGACTTTATTAAGACAATGATATTTATTATTATCATGTATTGTAATGTATTAAAGGTTGCGTACTTGGGATTAGACTCTGATATATGTAAATTAAGTTTGATATTTATATTATTGTTATTATTATTAATATTATTCTTCTCATAGAAATGGTATCTTGAAGCACCGAGTTCGGGTTTCAAGTACCTGAATTTGGGGGCGTCACAAAGAGAAGGAACCGACGCCGCAATACAGGTGTAGGGAAAAAGCTAGAGAAGAGCTTTTGACTACTTAACTCTTGGGAGAAGTGTAAGGGAAGATAAAGAATATATAGTTCACGTAATGTAACACTTAATCAAGTGATTTAAACCTTAGATGAAGGTTAAATGGAAAGATTTAATGGGATTAAAAGACAAAGAATGTAAAGATATACGAGGACCGTAGTCGCGTTAAAACAAGCGTGTGGGATTGCTATGATTGTGATTCCTTCGACATTGAGTAACGAGGATGATGTATAACATTTCAATGTTATGATGTCATAATGAGAGTTAAGTGTGAAGCGTATAGATGCTGTGAACGCAATGCTATTGCAATGAACGATCGGTCTTAGCATACAACGAATCGTATGACTTCGACATTAAGAAAGAGTAATGAATGTGGGACTTATGTAATGGATAACGAAAGTAGTAAGTAAGATATGATTTATTAAGAAATCCATAATGAATGGTATCAAGATTAATGAAAGCCAAATGTGAGTCGGATTAAGAATGTTAGAATGAAATGTAAGCGTTGAACACTTTAACCGACGTGAGGGTTGAGTGTACGCGAATATTAAACGGGCAGAACCTACACCCTGTGTATGGTTTGACCGTAAGATAATGAAGACCAATGATTAAACCTATGAACGGTGAAGAAACTAAAGTATAGACAATGACGTATAACGTAAAGAAGACGAGTTAATGATTAACTTGGATAACGTTCCGAGTCAAATGGACTGAACGTTGTAAGATATGAATAAGGTAATGGTTAACGCTATGAATGCGTATAATTAATACTGAACGATCGTTCTGAGTATACAGAATATTGTATGACTTAGACGATAAAGAATGAATCCTGAGGTATGGCATTTAGTTGCCAAAAAGCTATAAGGAATAAGAAATTGACTTAACAAATATTATAATTTAATGGTTCAGATAAGTTAAGATGAGTTTAGGTTGTAGTATAATCGTAACCTTTGATGGTTGACATATGGGAGCTGGGCTACATAATTTCTTCAGAGAGAGGAGGTATATACAAAACTGGCAACCGATCTAACTCACTATGATGACAGTGTAGATGAGACGAAAACTTATTTGTTGGTTGTTTGTGGGAAACCACTCAGAGTACCATATGGAATACTAGCAGAGACACGATGTGTGCTGAGTCCTAGGAGAGTTATAAGAAGAAGATAAGAATATAAATCATCAAAGATGATGATCGTATGAGTTAAGACATCTTCGTATGTCATGAAGCCGTAAACCAATAAAGAAAGTTAGTCACGTAAACTTAGATTACAAGAACGCGAACCTTAAGAAGTAAAGTTAAGTAAACCAATGCGTAAAGTTAGGTATATGACTAATTGGTGTATGTGTTATTTCCTTATGTGCTATATAGGAATCAGAATAAGTAGTTCAGCATAAACTATAAGTTTTAGCTGTGCGTAAGGCAAGTTTCCTAACTTCAATCATATTTTAAATGAATGCAAGTTTCTTAAACTTCTCAGATGTTGAACTTGAGAAATTTTATGTATGTGAAAATGTGTGATATTTGTACAAGGTGGTAGAATGTATGAGGCCTGTGCCATAATTTTAATACTTCGGTGTTTCTATGAGATGAACTGTTCAATATGAGAATATTCTATTTATATATGAATCGTTATTGTTCAGTCTGTGCTAATGATTCTATCCAGACATGATGTGTATGAAAAAGGTAGAAGAATAAAAGTATTTCAAAGTGAATGTAACTAATGTTTTAAAATGATAGGAATCAGGATTATTCCTACTATTCAAGCTGCTTCATAACCTTTGTTTGGTTATTGAAGTCTTAAAAGAATGTTTAAATTCTTGAGGTTGATTATTTAATTGCTATAACTTGCTGAGCAATTGAATGCTCTCACTTGCTTTAAATAAAAACATTTTCAGCGAACGATGTTAGAAAGAACTTAAGGATCCAGTAAAGATCAAGCTGATCGATATCCAGAAGAAGTGCCATTCAGTATATGAATGTGCGTGAAGATCAAGCCAAGACTTGTAATATAGAATAATGTTAATTAAACTATAGAATAGTTTAATGAACTGTTATGTATCCTTGGTGGCGGATGAAAGTCACTCTTGTAAGAGATAAAGAATAATGCAATTATCATTATTTGTAATGAATGAAGTTATAAGGTATTAGAACCTGGGATTTGATAATGTATGTTGTTATATTTAGCTATATAATGATGTATGTTTGGAAAGAAGTGGGATCGTGACGTATGGAATCCGGGTGTGAAAATAGACCGAATTTCGGGGCGTTACATTGAACCTTATTTTCAATTAATGGATTAATTAAGTTGTCCTTATTTATTCCATCTTATATGAAACTTATTATTGATAATCAATTTTAATTGATTGAATGATATTTGTTTGATTGATAATTTGATAATGGCCAGTTAAATAGATCAAGTTATTATTTGCTAAACGATATTGTATATGAACATAAGTAGCAATTTATAAAATCTGATTGTGGACAAGCTTTTGAGTATTGTTATGATTATCAGAAGGCAAGTTAAATAATTCTTGATTGTGTGATTGCTTCTTAGAATAATCTAATTCCCTAATTTGTTACGTTGTTGTTATATTAAAGCTGGATTGATAGCTCTAGGTTGTATCATAGTTAGGGTATAGTGGGGTCGATTGTGACATTAGATTTAAAACTTAAAGGGAATTTTGGGTAACACGGATTGTTGTTATCTAGGATAATTAATTTCATTGAAGGGTAAATATTGTTTACCTTGATTATTCTATTAGTGTGAAAAGTGTGACACTAAACTGAAAAATTGAAGCTTTTAATCATTAATTATTCTCATTAAATTTAATTATGTTCATTTTAGTAAGTTAATATTAACATTAAACCCCCCCCCCCCAACTTTTACTCATTATTTATTTATATTTTAGAAACAGTAAGAATAAATTTAAGACAATATCACTCTCTGTGGGTTTGACCCTTGCTTATCACTATACTGGATTTTGTGTTCATAGAGTAATAGTAAGGTTTACTTTTGGAGTGTTAACAAAAACTTCCAAATCTTGTTGTCGTTGCCAGGGAGTGTTTATTTTATTTTATTTTTGTATTCTTTTCAGTTAATTATGCGATTCTCTCAATTTGAAAATTGATTTTTATTCCAGAAATTGAGAAGATAACAAAAAGGCCAAGGAAAGAGACTCGACAAGGTAGAAGCACAATTGCAGATTTAGAAAAAGCTTTCGTTCCATCACATGGCCTCAACGTAGCACTTGAAATATTGTCTAACAATTCATCCATTGATTCAGAAGAAGAAAAGATGGATGCTTCCAATAATAACAAGACTTTGAAGGAGTTGGCTACTCCTAATCTGAACCAACAACCTTTGTGTATTGAATTTCTTAACTTAGATGCCACTTTTGAATTGAAATCAGGACTAATTCATCTTTTGTCTACTTTTCGTGGTCTCGCGGGTGAAGATTCATACAAACATCTAAATGAGTTCAATGCAGTGTGTTCCAACATGAAGCCACATGGAGTTACAGAGGAGCAGATAAAGCCAAGGGTCTTTCCCTTTTCATTAGCATAATTGGTAAAAGACTTGTTATATTATCTTCCACCGGGATCAATACAATTATGGAATGACATGAAATGGTTATTCTTAGAAAATTATTTCCCTGCTTCAAGAGTTTCCAACATAAGGAAAGAGATATGTGGAATAAGACAATTCAATGGAGAAACTCTCTACGAGTATTGAGAAAGATTCAATAAATTGTGTTCTAGTAGTCCAACACACCAAATTGATGATCAACACCTGATCTAGTATTTCTACGAGGGACTGTTTGACAGTAGTATGCATACAAGCCAATCATGTATGATGATAAAGCATATACTTTGTAGTCAATCTTATTTATGTATTAATAAAAGTATTAATTTAGTAAAGGCATTTAATTTATCTACATGGTGTTGTTTTAATAATATGTGATAAACCCATAGTTTTAAGCAATGCTTTTAGAATCATGTTGAGATCATGATAATGAGATCTCAATTCTTAGACATCTTAGAACTAAAATGTTCCCAATCAATGGATTACTAAAAAGGGGATTACTGAATCCAAATAGATTGGTACATACGTTTCTTGCTAATTGGATGAGGATGGTTGATCTCATGATCATTTATGTGGAGACACTAAAGTAAGTATGTAGGTGATTATTGGAGAATAAGTTCACTGAACGTGACTCGCTAAGGAATACCTAATGGAGTTTTACTTGCCTGTCAATAGGAATTCTTGTAGTGATAGTAGCGACAGTTTTGTCGCTATAGACCCCTTTAGTGACATTTTTAATAAAAATTAATTATTTAATTTAAATAATTAGAATAAAATGGAAATGATTATGAAAAATTCATAATTGATTAGTAAAAATTATTTAAAGTCATGAAAATTGATTTTTAATATTTTGGGATGAATTTCATTAATAATTTAATATTAATGATAATTAATTTATTTAATAATTATATTAAATAAATTAAGGAAAAATAGTTTTAATAATTTAAAAATCATTTAAAAATGATTTAAAGGTTTTAAAAATGTTTTAAGTTATAAAACAAAACTTTTAATTTTTTTTTATGCCATACATTAATATTTTAATATTAATGGCAGTTAATTAATAATGGTTTTAAATACTTTAAAATTATTTAAATGTGATATCAATGTATTAAAAATACTTTGAGTTATTATAAATAATTTATAATATTATGTAATGTATTTCATTAATATTGGGAATTTAATTAAATATTATTGACAATTGAATTATGTGGTATTTAAATCATATAAAAATGATATTAATGATTGAAAAATTATTATAAATGATAATAATTATTTGAAAATTATTATGAGCTTTTGAAAAATATTTTGACTAATAAATAAATTATCTAAGATAAAATTAAAGAATTTAAGTAGAGTCTTATTGATAATAGGCTCTATAATTATCCGATTAGGTAATCAGGAGGTCGAAATAGTACCTAACTCAACTCAGACTGAAATAGTTTGACTTGATACCGAGTCTTATGTGTTTTATTAACTGTTAGGATTATGTGGTAATGTGTTTAGGTTATTTTATAACTGTAATTAGCAATAGTTAATGTGATGATATTATTCTAATTGGGATGTCGATATTATCAATATTAGGTCTTCGGATGAAGCTAAAATAGATTACATAGCAGTAGTCGATGGTGCAGGCAAGTTCCTAAATTGTACTATTTTATTGTGCAAGTTTCTTAACTCGAACTCGAGTTGTTATTGTATTCTATGTTCGTGACTAATCCTTGTTTATTACATCACATCTTTGATTATTGATTCGCTCTTTGTGCAGGTTACATATGTTCATCAGGCATGAAAGGCTGATCACCTTCATTACCATTTGGTTAAGTTATATTTGTTCATGTTCATTATTGGCCATTCATTTTATTGTCTCGGTCGTGCACTTTTTAAAAATGATTCATGTTATTTCACAATTATTATATTGTTGAAAGTTTGTCAGCTTATTATTCATTCATTCAATCATGATATATCTTTCCTTGAATTTAAACTTACTGGGCAAACTTGTTGCTCACCCTTGCTATATCATGAATAACATTGCAGATTAGGACGAGTACTTCGGATACAGGCAAAGTCAAATGAAATTGTATGTCGAGTAAGATATTGAATTCAGGTAATAAGTTACAGTTATCGACTTTGGAAATTATGTTGTAAAGGTTAATGTATAAATAATTTATGATTATATATTCCGCAATAGTTATTGAATTATTGTTCAATGTTCGTGGTGATTAGTACCCGTATTTGGGGACGCTACATTACATGTCAAGGTACAAAAGTACTACACTTAGGTAGCTTAACTGCATTATAATAGCAAGATCTGGCTTGGTCAAAATGCTGTCAAAGACTTGTTCTTCAGTTTTCTGGAAATTCTAGAAAACTAAATATGTGATTGGTCAACCTACTTTGACCACTAATAACTTTAATCTTGTTGATGATTTAGGTGTTTGGATGTCATGGTTCTATAGTTCATATGTTTGGGTATATCAATGATTCACTTATACAAGTAACAACATAACAGATGCAAGATCTAAGCCCCTCAAAAACCTATTAGACCATTTCTGGGCAGTTTCTGGGTTTTCAATAAATTTATTTTCATTACTAGTCAACCTTGTTTGACCATTAATAACTTTGAATCCGGACATGATATGGACATGATTCAACTTCTAGATTTGGATCTATGGCCTCTGACATTTGACTATCAGACAATTTTTTAGGGTTCTTGAAAGTTTCTTCAATCATCATTTTTATGCACTAAAATGTTATGGATCCATGATATATCATTATATATTAGTAAATAACATCACATACTACATATATAAACATAAAAATATAAAATTTTCCCAAGCATACAAGCTCTAGCTAAGGTTTAGGGTTTATACCTTTCTTGAACAACTTTTGATCTCCTCTTCCTAATCTGATGTAGAGGTGTTCTTAGCTTTTCTTAGGACTGAATTTATGTCTTAATTTCGTGGCTTAAGAGACAGAGGGACTTGTCTAGGGTTAATGAACAAAATGAAGCTTTCTTTGATTTTTCTCTTTCTTTAAATCTCAATCATTAAATCACAAGATTTGGTTCTATCCTTTAACTTAAAAGTTAAGTAAAAAGGTATTTTAGTAATTTTGTATCCAAAAGGCTATTTTGGTAATTTCCCACATAATTTTAAGGGTAGAGTCAAAGTTAGGAAAATTTGTGTCCCTTTCTGTGCTTGTCTTTTGGTGTTCTCATTTTAGGTGATTTTTGTCTAAAAAGACGATTTTGAAAAAGTTCGACAAATGAATGTAGACGATTTGACTTTTAGTGTCCCCAGTTGGTATATTTGAAATGGTATTACCAAATCAAGCGATTTTGGGAAGATTTGCACAAAGACCCAATGGTTGGACACTTTTTAACTGGTCTTGGAAACTGAAATTCATTATATTTAGGGGCTTGATTAAGCGGAGGGAAGGTGTTAGGCACCCTCCGACTTTCATGAAAACACGGTTACCACAACTTTTATCTGCATTTGTGTGTGTTGTGCCTATGTGCAATTATCTGGAAGAACTGTTATTCCTCATTTGCACCTATATAGAAAGGGTTTGACTTGTATATAAGTTCAATTTTAACAAGATATAGCAGTAAAGTTGTGGAAAACAAGTTTTCAAACCCTTATGCTCAATAATAATTGAGGTCTTTGATACTTCCATTTTATTCTGTATTCGGCTTGATTACTTTTATTTTTTAGATGCGAGGCATCTTCGAGAAAATAAGATACAAAGTGGTGCCGAACTCCTTATGGGAATGGAAGTAATCTATGTATATCTAGACACCGTGGATAATTTACAAGCTGGCTCCAGCCGAGAAATGTCTATCGAGGGAACCGAATCTAGATTCAGAGGCTGAATCTTTGATCACATGATTCCTAGTCTCACATAAAAGAGTAATATGTACAAAAACTAGAAAAAGAATTAGATTTGAGTAAATCTAAACAATTCTAGCTTCAACGGTTCTAGTTTAGTAACTTTTGAACCGGTCAAAGTTAGAAGTAGCAAGATTTAGGCAAATCTAATCCATAGACTGGAAAGTAAAATATCTACATTATAAAAGTAGTTAAAGCAGATATGTGACAACCCGAGAATTTAGACAATTTATTAAAATCTTAAATGATTGATTTAAGGTCAAATAATAGACCTAAACAAAAAATAAGTGTATGCGTTTGATATTATTAGGGTGAAATTTTGATGATTTCAAAATTCTATGAAGGATATAGGTTAATTATTCAGGATTAACGATTTATGTGATTAAGTTATGTGAATAGGGTTATGTATGTGTGCTAAATGTGGTTAAGGGTTAAGGGTTGACCAGATTAATTATATATGTGTCAAACCCTAATTATATATTAAGAACTTTAACGTTCGGTTAGAAAACCCTAGCGATTAATAAGAAATCCAAGAAACTGGTTCTGGAAACCCTAGTTTCAGTTCCGGGAGTCCAAAACCCTAATTCGGATATTAAAAATCCTAGATTGGGAATGCAATGATATGTATAAGGTTAAACGTCATTAATTATAAATTAATTAGGGAAAACCCTAATGAATTTCTGGAAATCCTGATTGATTATTAGAAAACCCTAATATTTGATCTGAAAATCCTAGTTTCAAATTCTGATAAATTGAAACCCTAATCTGGGAACTTAACGGAGAATTATAATGCTCAAGTGATATTAAGTATAAGGTTAATTAGGGTAAAGCTTAATCAATTCGAAAACCCTAATCTCAAATTTTAAACCCTAATTATTCCGTCAAAAAAAAACCATATCATGCCATTGTGGATTTAACTGCTATTTTAGCAATCCTAATTAGGATAAATTAATCCTAATTAGCAAGTGTAATTTATGATTAGAAAACCTTAGTATAATTAAGGAAATTCTAATTATAATTAGCAAATGATAATTTTTATATTAGAAACCCTAATCTTTGGGTTGTAAACCCTAATATGTGATATTAACCCTAATTGCTTAATTAGCGATGGTAATTAGCAAATGCTAATCCTAATTAGAAAGATTTAAGTAATGATTAGGAAATTATAATATAATTAGAAAATTCTGATTATAATTAAGAAATATTAATTTTCAATTTTGAAAATCTAATTTGGAAATTTTAGAAAATCAAGTTGCTAAAATCTTTAGGGATAAAACCTAAACCCTAAGGGTTAAATCCTAAACCCTAAAATGCTAAACCCTAAACCCTAAGGGTTTGTATCAAATGACCATTTTAGAATTAAATTTGCATGGAAAAGACTAAATTGACCTTAGTGCATTATTGTGACTTAACTTGCAAGAGTTGATCTAGTGTAGTGGTTGGACCAACCCTAGCCCTAGCTCATGACTTTTATATCCAGCAATCTCGGCCATTCTAGCCGAATTATTGCAGATCATAGCAACATGTTATCATATATATTGACTTAAAGAGAGATAAAGTACACTAACTTGGTCAATTTTCTCTCAAACAACCAACCAAGTCTCTCTCCCTCTAGAACCACGAAATATAATAGTAAATCAGTCCCCAATCAAGTCCCTACTACTTCCATAACAAATCAGGAACCCCAGATTCAAGATCAAAGCATGGATGAGGTATAAAACCTAATTTTAGCAAATCTTGTGATCTTGTGTTAATGTTGTTAGTTGTTGGTTAAATTTGTGTAATAGGGTGTCTTTTAATATTCTGGGTTGTTGGATCATGGATCCATAACAATTAGATGCACGAAATTAGCATTTTGAAAAATCTGGAAAAATTTCTAAATGACGTCTGACAAGCAAATGTCAGAGGTCATAGATCAGTGTCTGTTATTTGTATTTGTGTTTTAACTTTTGGAACGTGTAGTATGTTGTATGGTCTTTGATCTAGTACTTGAAGCAAGGCCAGATCATGTCTAGATCGTAAGTTATGAAGGATCAAAGGTCGTTGACCCGCAATGACCAATTGTTCTGGGTAACCCAGATTTACCCAGAAACCGTCTGACAACGATTTGCAGGGTCTTGATCTTGCTGTATGTTTATGTTTTGGCTATTTTGTTGTTTGATCCTTGTAGTATGACATGAGGAGTGTATATTAAAACCTTTAGATAACTCAGATATGTAACAGGATTGTAGAAATTCATGATCAAACCACCGTTGACCGACTGGCCGAATGAAGATTCTGGAAAACCCAGAATATTCAAGAACAAGTTCCGGCTATGTAGTTTGACCGGCCAAAATCTTTGTTTTGTGTTGTTGTTAGAGTGATCTGAGGATATATATGTGTGGACTGACATCTCTACTACGATCACGAACCTTAATATCACACATACCAAGCTCAGAATGCAAACTATAATGACCTAAACCTAGCACCCTTATTTGTTCTTCATTTTCTGGAAAACCCAGAAAATGAAGAACAGCGTTGTTAGATAATTTGGAGACTTAGATCTCTCGGATATGATATTGTTTGGCCTTAGAACAAGTTGGTAACTATAGTACTACATTAGTACTTCTGTTCTAACCAAATTAGAAGCCCAGAAACGTAATGATAATGAATCTAGAATCGGTCAAACTATTCCCCTCGGTGACTGACATGAAGATCTGGGCAACTCAAAAACAGGCCCAAGAACACAATTAGCGACACTTTTGTCGCCTAAGGACCCTTTAGCGACACTTAATTTTGAAAATTAATTAATTTAATTAAATAAATAGATAAAAATAGTTTTTAATTATTAAAAATGCATAATAAATTCTGAAAATTTTTTTTAAAGTCCGAAAAATAATTTTTAATTATTTTAAGTATATTTAATAAATATTTAATATTTATGGAATATAAATGGTATTTATTTATTTAATTATGATATTAAAAAAATTATTTAAAAATAGTTTTAATTCATGAAAAATAATATTATGGTATAAGAAAATATTTTAAGTTATTTTTGATGACTTCTAATATTTGTGATGAAATTCATTAATTAATCAATATTAATGATAATCAGTTTATTTAATAGATATATTAAATAAATTATGGAAAAATAGAATTAATGTTTTATAAATCATATAAAAATGATTTAAGTGTTATAAAAATATTTTAAGTTATAAAATATAACTTTTGATATTTTGGCATGAAAATATTATTATTTTAATATTAATATCAATTATCGGATAATGGATTTAATGGTTTATAAATCATATAAATATGATTTTAAAAGTATTAAAAATACTTTGATATATTATAATTATATTATAATATTAGGTTATGATTTTCATTAATATTTTATATTAAATGAATGTTAATGATTAAGAAATTATGTGAAATTTAATTCAATTAAATATTGTTTTAATGATCGAAAAATATTGATAAATGATAATAATTATTTGAAAATTATTATAAGTCTTTAAAAATTATTTTGACTGATAAGTTAATTATCTGTGATAATTGTTAAGTGTTTAAGTAAGAGTTTAATTGAACTTAAACTCGAGTGTTGACCGACTAGACCGTCGGGATGTTAGAATTGTGTCGGTTTCAAGTCAAACTAAAATAGTTTGACCTAATACCAAGTCTTATGTGTTGTATAGACTGATAGGCTTATATGCTATATGTTCAGGTTATTCTGTGGATATGTATATATAACAGTATTACACTGTGATGATATTATTCTAATATTGGAGATCTATATTACTAATATTAGGTCTTCGGGTAAAGCGTTATAAATTGCGTTGCGGTAATCAACGGTTCACGCAAGTTTCTTTGTACTTAACTCTAATAAGAGTGTTTTATTCAAGCTGATGGGTAATCATTGCTGATTGTTACGAAAATTGTACTCTGTACATCTTGCATGTATAATTCAGGTATGAAAGGCTGATCACCTTCATTACCAATTGGTTCAGAAATGTTTGTTCATGTTTAAAACGTGTTTAGTCAAAAGTTTGTTCGTGTTAGTTCTCAATTATATTGATGAATTATAGCCAACTTATTATTCATACTCTTCAATCACGATATATCCTAAAATTGTATTTAAACTTGCTGGGCAACTTTCATGCTCACCCTTGCTATATCATGATAAAACATTACAGATAAGGCGAATGCGTTCGGATATAGGAAAAAGATAATGCCAAGTTTAGCTTGGGATAAAATGTGCGGCTAATTTGTAATAGTATATTTTGATATATATTGTTATGTGATAAATAGTTTATGATTTGTGTACAAGTTAAGGTTACTCGATTTTGGGGAAAAGTGTGTAAAGTTTAATGTATAAACAATTTATGTTTATATCTTCCGTAAATAGTAACAGTTATATAATGATTAGTGTACCGAATCTGCGGCGATTTGGGGCCCGGATTTGGGGCTATCACAGTTGGTATCAAAGCTGTTGGTTATGAAGCTTATGTAGGAATACCTGAGACCAATAACCGCAGTGATTAGGATAAGTGCTAACTCAAATATAGTTAGTTGGTTGGTAAGATTCAAAGACGAATCTCGGTAAGTTGTTAAGATACAGAGTTCCTTAACTCTGATAATAAAGTTGAACAGTAAGGGTGAATAGATCGAGTCTAAAAGACTGAAAGTGCAGGAATAGGAGATCGTAAAACAAAACGATCAAGTCATAAAATTGAATCATAATATATACGATGAGATCACCCCGTGATCTGTTAAGGTTATGACAACCGGAAAGAATCAATCTGATGATTGAAAAGTTTACAGCAAGATGCTGTGCATCAGTTGTACTATGAAAACTCATGAAAGAGAGATGGATTATGGATACGGATTAAATGAAATTCGTATGGAAAAAGGGGGTTAAGTATTAGGTGGGGATTTCAATGAGGACTCGTGTCGGCAACTGAGTTGTATGATTTCTTGTATGGGCGGGGAATTGTACTTGGTGTAAAAACTACTTAGTTAGTGGCATTGGTAACCATTGAAATGTTGTGTCACGCTAGTTGTTATATATAGATAAATAGGTCATAGGTAGAGAATATAGGATTAAGTACGAGTTCTTAGAACTCATACTTATGTGACATTCTTGACTCATAGTTATATGAAATGTTTATGAGCCCCTCAGCGAACGGACGCCAAAGGTCAGACTAGGGTAAGTTCTTAAACTCATATAATTGTGGCCAAGTTATGAACTCATAAGTGTGGTTTTATGAACTGGGTATAGTTGTGTGAAGGGAGTGTTAAGGATTATAGGAATAGATAGATTGTTAAGAAAATGATCATTAGTGGAGACTTAGGTTTTCCTAAACTCCTAGCTATGCTAAACTTCAAATTTTTGACATCAAGCTAAATACGTACTATGTGTCCTTTAAAAAAAATATGTAGACTCGTAATCATTTTTGAAACGGTTTAAAGTATAGTCTATGCTACTTATTTCGGCTAGACGCAAATGATTTGAAATATCAAAAATTGTTTTATTTAACACTTATGTACCATGTAACATGGTGCAGAGATGATAAAAATGATGGAGTCATCAATGCAGTATTACTTAGTGTGAATTAGACCTAAAGTCACTATTCCACTATGGTATGATATAGCATGACAAAATCACCAAATGACGGAATCCTCAACGGACTGTAAATACAATGCGGCATCATGACGTCATTCTTGAAAATGTTTTCAAAACAAATTAAATTTGCCAACGGGGTTTGGCTACACCTAAATAATTCGATTGAATTGAATTATCGATATGAATCTATGCTATTTGATTCAGCTTAACTAATGTTATAAAAACTCCAAGTGTTTATTGAAAGAATTTCCCGAACCAAATTGCTTTGGTACGGAATCCTATGATAAGACTGAGGTGAACGATAATGTTTGGATAAATAATCCAATCTAATAGCGTAAATATTCGCTAAAAATGATTAATACGTTATGCATGACGTAAGAGTACAATGGGCTGATCACCTAAAGTACTAGCAACTGTAGTTTACCTTCTTTGCGATTGTAAACATACCAAGTAATGTATTGTTTTACGGCATGATCAAAACCGTTAAAACTAAATGTGTTCATGGTCTATATGACCCCTCAGCACAATTTCAAAACTTTTTCTCTTGTGAGTGGTGTATTGGGTAGCATGTGATATGTGTGAATGGTGTAAGGTGTAAGGTGTAAGGTGAATTTCGGGGACGAAATTCTTATAAGGAGGGGTGAATGTGACAACCCGAGAATTTAGACAATTTATTAAAATCTTAAATGATTGATTTAAGGTCAAATAATAGACCTAAACAGAAAATAAGTGTATGCGTTTGATATTATTAGGGTGAAATTTTGATGATTTCAAAATTCTATGAAGGATATAGGTTAATTATTTAGGATTAAGGATTTATGTGATTAAGTTCTGTGAATATGGTTATGTATGTGTGCTGAATGTGGTTAAGGGTCAAGGGTTGACCAGATTAATTATATATATGTCAAACCCTAATTATATATTAAGAACTTTAACGTTCGGTTAGAAAACCATAGCGATTAATAAGAAATCTAAGAAACTAGTTCTGAAAACCCTAGTTTCAGTTTCGGGAGTCCGAAACCTTAATTCGGATATTAAAAACACTAGATTGGGAATGCAATGATATGTATAAGGTTAAACGTCATTAATTATAAATTAATTAGAGAAAACCCTAATGAATTTTTGGAAATCCTGATTGATTATTAGAAAACCCTAATACTTGATCTGAAAATCCTAGTTTCAGATTCTGATAAATTGAAACCCTAATCTAGGAACTTAAGGGAGAATTATAATGCTCAAGTGATATTAAGTATAAGGTTAATTAGGGTAAAGCTTAATCAATTCAAAAACCCTAATCTCAAATTTTAAACCCTAATTATTCCGTAAAAAAAACAATATCATGCCATTGTGGATTTAACTGCTATTTTAGCAATCCTAATTAGGATAAATTAATCCTAATTAGCAAGTTTAATTTATGATTAGAAAACCTTAATATAATTAAGGGAATTCTAATTATAATTAGCAAATGATAATTTTTATATTAGAAACCCAAATCTTTGGGTTGTAAACCCTAATATGTGATATTGACCGTAATTGCTTAATTAGCGATGGTAATTAGGAAATTGTAATCCTAATTAGAAAGATTTAAGTAATGATTAGGAAATTATAATATAATTAGAAAATTCTGATTATAATTAAGAAATATTAATTTTCAATTTTGAAAATCTAATTTGGAAATTTTAGAAAATCAAGTTGCTAAAATCTTTAGGGATAAAACCTAAACCCTAAGGGTTAAATCCTAAACCCTAAAATGCTAAACCCTAAACCCTAAGGGTTTGTATCAAATGACCATTTTAGAATTAAATTTGCATGGAAAAGACTAAATTGCCCTTAGTGCATTATTGTGACTTAACTTGCAAGAGTTGATCTAGTGTAGTGGTTGGACCAACCCTAGCCCTAGCTCATGACTTTTATATCCAGCAATCTCGGCCATTCTAGCCGAATTATTGCAGATCATAGCAACATGTTATCATATATATTGACTTAAAGAGAGATAAAGTACACTAACTTGGTCAATTTTCTCTCAAACAACCAACCAAGTCTCTCTCCCTCTAGAACCACGAAATATAATAGTAAATCAGTCCCCAATCAAGTCCCTACTACTTCCATAACAAATCAGGAACCCCAGATTCAAGATCAAAGCATGGATGAGGTATAAAACCTAATTTTAGTAAATCTTGTGATCTTGTGTTAATGTTGTTAGTTGTTGGTTAAATTTGTGTAATAGGGTGTCTTTTAATGTTCTGGGTTGTTGGATCATGGATCCATAACAATTAGATGCACGAAATTAGCATTTTGAAAAATCTGGAAAAATTTCTAAATGACGTCTGACAAGCAAATGTCAGAGGTCATAGATCGGTGTCTGTTATTTGTATTTGTGCTTTAACTGTTGGAACGTGTAGTATGTTGTATGGTCTTTGATCTAGTACTTGAAGCAAGGCCAGATCATGTCTAGATCGTAAGTTATGAAGGATCAAAGGTCGTTGACCCGCAATGACCAATTGTTCTGGGTAACCCAGATTTACCCAGAAACCGTCTGACAACGATTTGCAGGGTCTTGATCTTGCTGTATGTTTATGTTTTGGCTATTTTGTTGTTTGATCCTTGTAGTATGACATGAGGAGTGTATATTAAAACCTTTAGATAACTCAGATATGTAACAGGATTGTAGAAATTCATGATCAAACCACCGTTGACCGACTGGCCGAATGAAGATTCTGGAAAACCCAGAATATTCAAGAACAAGTTCCGGCTATGTAGTTTAACCGGCCAAAATCTTTGTTTTGTGTTGTTGTTAGAGTGATCTGAGGATATATATGTGTGGACTGACATCTCTACTACGATCACGAACCTTAATATCACACATACCAAGCTCAGAATGCAAACTATAATGACCTAAACCTAGCACCCTTATTTGTTCTTCATTTTCTGAAAAACCCAGAAAATGAAGAACAGCGTTGTTAGATAATTTGGAGACTTAGATCTCTCGGATATGATATTGTTTGGCCTTAGAACAAGTTGGTAACTATAGTACTACATTAGTACTTCTGTTCTAACCAAATTAGAAGCCCAGAAACGTAATGATAATGAATCTAGAATCGGTCAAACTATTCCCCTCGGTGACTGACATGAAGATCTGGACAACTCAAAAACAGGCCCAAGAACACAATTAGCGACACTTTTGTCGCCTAAGGACCCTTTAGCGACACTTAATTTTGAAAATTAATTAATTTAATTAAATAAATAGATAAAAATAGTTTTTAATTATTAAAAATGCATAATAAATTCTGAAAAATTATTTTAAAGTCCGAAAAATAATTTTTAATTATTTTAAGTATATTTAATAAATATTTAATATTTATGGAATATAAATGGTATTTATTTATTTAATTATGATATTAAAAAAATTATTTAAAAATAGTTTTAATTCATGAAAAATAATATTATGGTATAAGAAAATATTTTAAGTTATTTTTGATGACTTCTAATATTTGTGATGAAATTCATTAATTAATCAATATTAATGATAATCAGTTTATTTAATAGATATATTAAATAAATTATGGAAAAATAGAATTAATGTTTTATAAATCATATAAAAATGATTTAAGTATTATAAAATATTTTAAGTTATAAAATATAACTTTTGATATTTTGGCATGAAAATATTATTATTTTAATATTAATATCAATTATCGGATAATGGATTTAATGGTTTATAAATCATATAAATATGATTTTAAAAGTATTAAAAATACTTTGATATATTATAATTATATTATAATATTAGGTTATGATTTTCATTAATATTTTATATTAAATGAATGTTAATGATTAAGAAATTATGTGAAATTTAATTCAATTAAATATTGTTTTAATGATCGAAAAATATTGATAAATGATAATAATTATTTGAAAATTATTATAAGTCTTTAAAAATTACTTTGACTGATAAGTTAATTATCTGTGATAATTGTTAAGTGTTTAAGTAAGAGTTTAATTGAACTTAAACTCAAGTGTTGACCGACTAGACCGTCGGGATGTTAGAATTGTGTCGGTTTCAAGTCAAACTAAAATAGTTTGACCTAATACCAAGTCTTATGTGTTGTATAGACTGATAGGCTTATATGCTATATGTTCAGGTTATTCTGTGGATATGTATATATAACAGTATTACAGTGTGATGATATTATTCTAATATTGGAGATCTATATTACTAATATTAGGTCTTCGGGTAAAGCGTTATAAATTGCGTTGCGGTAATCAACGGTTCACGCAAGTTTCTTTGTACTTAACTCTAATAAGAGTGTTTTATTCAAGCTTATGGGTAATCATTGCTGATTGTTACGAAAATTGTACTCTGTACATCTTGCATGTATAATTCAGGTATGAAAGGCTGATCACCTTCATTACCAATTGGTTCAGAAATGTTTGTTCATGTTTAAAACGTGTTTAGTCAAAAGTTTGTTCGTGTTAGTTCTCAATTATATTGATGAATTATAGCCAACTTATTATTCATACTCTTCAATCACGATATATCCTAAAATTGTATTTAAACTTGCTGGGCAACTTTCATGCTCACCCTTGCTATATCATGATAAAACATTACAGATAAGGCGAATGCGTTCGGATATAGGAAAAAGATAATGCCAAGTTTAGCTTGGGATAAAATGTGCGGCTAATTTGTAATAGTATATTTTGATATATATTGTTATGTGATAAATAGTTTATGATTTGTGTACAAGTTAAGGTTACTCGATTTTGGGGAAAAGTGTGTAAAGTTTAATGTATAAAAAATTTATGTTTATATCTTCCGTAAATAGTAACAGTTATATAATGATTAGTGTACCGAATCTGCGGCGATTTGGGGCCCGGATTTGGGGCTATCACAGTTGGTATCAAAGCTGTTGGTTATGAAGCTTATGTAGGAATACCTGAGACCAATAACCGCAGTGATTAGGATAAGTGCTAACTCAAATAGAGTTAGTTGGTTGGTAAGATTCAAAGACGAATCTCGGTAAGTTGTTAAGATACAGAGTTCCCTAACTCTGATAATAAAGTTGAACAGTAAGGGTGAATAGATCGAGTCTAAAAGACTGAAAGTGCAGGAATAGGAGATCGTAAAACAAAACGATCAAGTCATAAAATTGAATCATAATATATACGATGAGATCACTCCGTGATCTGTTAAGGTTATGACAACCGGAAAGAATCAATCTGATGATTGAAAAGTTTACAGCAAGATGCTGTGCATCAGTTGTACTACGAAAACTCATGAAAGAGTTGTGGATTATGGATACGGATTAAATGAAATTCGTATGGAAAAAGGGGGTTAAGTATTAGGTGGGGATTTCAATGAGGACTCGTGTCGGCAACTGAGTTGTATGATTTCTTGTATGGGCGGGGAATTGTACTTGGTGTAAAAACTACTTAGTTAGTGGCATTGGTAACCATTGAAATGTTGTGTCACGCTAGTTGTTATATATAGATAAATAGGTCATAGGTAGAGAATATAGGATTAAGTACGAGTTCTTAGAACTCATACTTATGTGACATTCTTGACTCATAGTTATATGAAATGTTTATGAGCCCCTCAGCGAACGGACGCCAAAGGTCAGACTAGGGTAAGTTCTTAAACTCATATAATTGTGGCCAAGTTATGAACTCATAAGTGTGGTTTTATGAACTGGGTATAGTTGTGTGAAGGGAGTGTTAAGGATTATAGGAATAGATAGATTGTTAAGAAAATAATCATTAGTGGAGACTTAGGTTTTCCTAAACTCCTAGCTATGCTAAACTTCAAATTTTTGACATCAAGCTAAATACGTACTATGTGCCCTTTAAAAAAATATGTAGACTCGTAATCATTTTTGAAACGGTTTAAAGTATAGTCTATGCTACTTATTTCGGCTAGACGCAAATGATTTGAAATATCAAAAATTGTTTTATTTAACACTTATGTACCATGTAACATGGTGCAGAGATGATAAAAATGATGGAGTCATCAATGCAGTATTACTTAGTGTGAATTAGACCTAAAGTCACTATTCCACTATGGTATGATATAGCATGACAAAATCACCAAATGACGGAATCCTCAACGGACTGTAAATACAATGCGGCATCATGACGTCATTCTTGAAATTGTTTTCAAAACAAATTAAATTTGCCAACGGGGTTTGGCTACACCTAAATAATTCGATTGAATTGAATTATCGATATGAATCTATGCTATTTGATTCAGCTTAACTAATGTTATAAAAACTCCAAGTGTTTATTGAAAGAATTTCCCGAACCAAATTGCTTTGGTACGGAATCCTATGATAAGACTGAGGTGAACGATAATGTTTGGATAAATAATCCAATCTAATAGCGTAAATATTCGCTAAAAATGATTAATACGTTATGCATGACGTAAGAGTACAATGGGCTGATCACCTAAAGTACTAGCAACTGTAGTTTACCTTCTTTGCGATTGTAAACATACCAAGTAATGTATTGTTTTACGGAATGATCAAAACCGTTAAAACTAAATGTGTTCATGGTCTATATGACCCCTCAGCACAATTTCAAAACTTTTTCTCTTGTGAGTGGTGTATTGGGTAGCATGTGATATGTGTGAATGGTGTAAGGTGTAAGGTGTAAGGTGAATTTCGGGGACGAAATTCTTATAAGGAGGGGTGAATGTGACAACCCGAGAATTTAGACAATTTATTAAAATCTTAAATGATTGATTTAAGGTCAAATAATAGACCTAAACAGAAAATAAGTGTATGCGTTTGATATTATTAGGGTGAAATTTTGATGATTTCAAAATTCTATGAAGGATATAGGTTAATTATTTAGGATTAAGGATTTATGTGATTAAGTTCTGTGAATATGGTTATGTATGTGTGCTGAATGTGGTTAAGGGTCAAGGGTTGACCAGATTAATTATATATATGTCAAACCCTAATTATATATTAAGAACTTTAACGTTCGGTTAGAAAACCATAGCGATTAATAAGAAATCTAAGAAACTAGTTCTGAAAACCCTAGTTTCAGTTTCGGGAGTCCGAAACCTTAATTCGGATATTAAAAACACTAGATTGGGAATGCAATAATATGTATAAGGTTAAACGTCATTAATTATAAATTAATTAGAGAAAACCCTAATGAATTTCTGGAAATCCTGATTGATTATTAGAAAACCCTAATACTTGATCTGAAAATCCTAGTTTCAGATTCTGATAAATTGAAACCCTAATCTAGGAACTTAAGGGAGAATTATAATGCTCAAGTGATATTAAGTATAAGGTTAATTAGGGTAAAGCTTAATCAATTCAAAAACCCTAATCTCAAATTTTAAACCCTAATTATTCCGTAAAAAAAAAACCATATCATGCCATTGTGGATTTAACTGCTATTTTAGCAATCCTAATTAGGATAAATTAATCCTAATTAGCAAGTTTAATTTATGATTAGAAACCTTAATATAATTAAGGGAATTCTAATTATAATTAGCAAATGATAATTTTTATATTAGAAACCCAAATCTTTGGGTTGTAAACCCTAATATGTGATATTGACCGTAATTGCTTAATTAGCGATGGTAATTAGGAAATTGTAATCCTAATTAGAAAGATTTAAGTAATGATTAGGAAATTATAATATAATTAGAAAATTCTGATTATAATTAAGAAATATTAATTTTCAATTTTGAAAATCTAATTTGGAAATTTTAGAAAATCAAGTTGCTAAAATCTTTAGGGATAAAACCTAAACCCTAAGGGTTAAATCCTAAACCCTAAAATGCTAAACCCTAAACCCTAAGGGTTTGTATCAAATGACCATTTTAGAATTAAATTTGCATGGAAAAGACTAAATTGCCCTTAGTGCATTATTGTGACTTAACTTGCAAGAGTTGATCTAGTGTAGTGGTTGGACCAACCCTAGCCCTAGCTCATGACTTTTATATCCAGCAATTTCGGCCATTCTAGCCGAATTATTGCAGATCATAGCAACATGTTATCATATATATTGACTTAAAGAGAGATAAAGTACACTAACTTGGTCAATTTTCTCTCAAACAACCAACCAAGTCTCTCTCCCTCTAGAACCACGAAATATAATAGTAAATCAGTCCCCAATCAAGTCCCTACTACTTCCATAACAAATCAGGAACCCCAGATTCAAGATCAAAGCATGGATGAGGTATAAAACCTAATTTTAGTAAATCTTGTGATCTTGTGTTAATGTTGTTAGTTGTTGGTTAAATTTGTGTAATAGGGTGTCTTTTAATGTTCTGGGTTGTTGGATCATGGATCCATAACAATTAGATGCACGAAATTAGCATTTTGAAAAATCTGGAAAAATTTCTAAATGACGTCTGACAAGCAAATGTCAGAGGTCATAGATCGGTGTCTGTTATTTGTATTTGTGCTTTAACTGTTGGAACGTGTAGTATGTTGTATGGTCTTTGATCTAGTACTTGAAGCAAGGCCAGATCATGTCTAGATCGTAAGTTATGAAGGATCAAAGGTCGTTGACCCGCAATGACCAATTGTTCTGGGTAACCCAGATTTACCCAGAAACCGTCTGACAACGATTTGCAGGGTCTTGATCTTGCTGTATGTTTATGTTTTGGCTATTTTGTTGTTTGATCCTTGTAGTATGACATGAGGAGTGTATATTAAAACCTTTAGATAACTCAGATATGTAACAGGATTGTAGAAATTCATGATCAAACCACCGTTGACCGACTGGCCGAATGAAGATTCTGGAAAACCCAGAATATTCAAGAACAAGTTCCGGCTATGTAGTTTAACCGGCCAAAATCTTTGTTTTGTGTTGTTGTTAGAGTGATCTGAGGATATATATGTGTGGACTGACATCTCTACTACGATCACGAACCTTAATATCACACATACCAAGCTCAGAATGCAAACTATAATGACCTAAACCTAGCACCCTTATTTGTTCTTCATTTTCTGAAAAACCCAGAAAATGAAGAACAGCGTTGTTAGATAATTTGGAGACTTAGATCTCTCGGATATGATATTGTTTGGCCTTAGAACAAGTTGGTAACTATAGTACTACATTAGTACTTCTGTTCTAACCAAATTAGAAGCCCAGAAACGTAATGATAATGAATCTAGAATCGGTCAAACTATTCCCCTCGGTGACTGACATGAAGATCTGGGCAACTCAAAAACCGGCCCAAGAACACAATTAGCGACACTTTTGTCGCCTAAGGACCCTTTAGCGACACTTAATTCTGAAAATTAATTAATTTAATTAAATAAATAGATAAAAATAGTTTTTAATTATTAAAAATGCATAATAAATTCTGAAAAATTATTTTAAAGTCCAAAAAATAATTTTTAATTATTTTAAGTATATTTAATAAATATTAATATTTATGGAATATAAATGGTATTTATTTATTTAATTATGATATTAAAAAAATTATTTAAAAATAGTTTTAATTCATGAAAAATAATATTATGGTATAAGAAAATATTTTAAGTTATTTTTGATGACTTCTAATATTTGTGATGAAATTCATTAATTAATCAATATTAATGATAATCAGTTTATTTAATAGATATATTAAATAAATTATGGAAAAATAGAATTAATGTTTTATAAATCATATAAAAATGATTTAAGTGTTATAAAAATATTTTAAGTTATAAAATATAACTTTTGATATTTTGGCATGAAAATATTATTATTTTAATATTAATATCAATTATCGGATAATGGATTTAATGGTTTATAAATCATATAAATATGATTTTAAAAGTATTAAAAATACTTTGATATATTATAATTATATTATAATATTAGGTTATGATTTTCATTAATATTTTATATTAAATGAATGTTAATGATTAAGAAATTATGTGAAATTTAATTCAATTAAATATTGTTTTAATGATCGAAAAATATTGATAAATGATAATAATTATTTGAAAATTATTATAAGTCTTTAAAAATTATTTTGACTGATAAGTTAATTATCTGTGATAATTGTTAAGTGTTTAAGTAAGAGTTTAATTGAACTTAAACTCGAGTGTTGACCGACTAGACCGTCGGGATGTTAGAATTGTGTCGGTTTCAAGTCAAACTAAAATAGTTTGACCTAATACCAAGTCTTATGTGTTGTATAGACTGATAGGCTTATATGCTATATGTTCAGGTTATTCTGTGGATATGTATATATAACAGTATTACACTGTGATGATATTATTCTAATATTGGAGATCTATATTACTAATATTAGGTCTTCGGGTAAAGCGTTATAAATTGCGTTGCGGTAATCAACGGTTCACGCAAATTTCTTTGTACTTAACTCTAATAAGAGTGTTTTATTCAAGCTGATGGCTAATCATTGCTGATTGTTACGAAAATTGTACTCTGTACATCTTGCATGTATAATTCAGGTATGAAAGGCTGATCACCTTCATTACCAATTGGTTCAGAAATGTTTGTTCATGTTTAAAACGTGTTTAGTCAAAAGTTTGTTCGTGTTAGTTCTCAATTATATTGATGAATTATAGCCAACTTATTATTCATACTCTTCAATCACGATATATCCTAAAATTGTATTTAAACTTGCTGGGCAACTTTCATGCTCACCCTTGCTATATCATGATAAAACATTACAGATAAGGCGAATGCGTTCGGATATAGGAAAACGATAATGCCAAGTTTAGCTTGGGATAAAATGTGCGGCTAATTTGTAATAGTATATTTTGATATATATTGTTATGTGATAAATAGTTTATGATTTGTGTACAAGTTAAGGTTACTCGATTTTGGGGAAAAGTGTGTAAAGTTTAATGTATAAACAATTTATGTTTATATCTTCCGTAAATAGTAACAGTTATATAATGATTAGTGTACCGAATCTGCGGCGATTTGGGGCCCGGATTTGGGGCTATCACAGTTGGTATCAAAGCTGTTGGTTATGAAGCTTATGTAGGAATACCTGAGACCAATAACCGTAGTGATTAGGATAAGTGCTAACTCAAATAGAGTTAGTTGGTTGGTAAGATTCAAAGACGAATCTCGGTAAGTTGTTAAGATACAGAGTTCCCTAACTCTGATAATAAAGTTGAACAGTAAGGGTGAATAGATCGAGTCTAAAAGACTGAAAGTGCAGGAATAGGAGATCGTAAAACAAAACGATCAAGTCATAAAATTGAATCATAATATATACGATGAGATCACCCCGTGATCTGTTAAGGTTATGACAACCGGAAAGAATCAATCTGATGATTGAAAAGTTTACAGCAAGATGCTGTGCATCAGTTGTACTATGAAAACTCATGAAAGAGTTATGGATTATGGATACGGATTAAATGAAATTCGTATGGAAAAAGGGGGTTAAGTATTAGGTGGGGATTTCAATGAGGACTCGTGTCGGCAACTGAGTTGTATGATTTCTTGTATGGGCGGGGAATTGTACTTGGTGTAAAAACTACTTAGTTAGTGGCATTGGTAACCATTGAAATGTTGTGTCACGCTAGTTGTTATATATAGATAAATAGGTCATAGGTAGAGAATATAGGATTAAGTACGAGTTCTTAGAACTCATACTTATGTGACATTCTTGACTCATAGTTATATGAAATGTTTATGAGCCCCTCAGCGAACGGACGCCAAAGGTCAGACTAGGGTAAGTTCTTAAACTCATATAATTGTGGCCAAGTTATGAACTCATAAGTGTGGTTTTATGAACTGGGTATAGTTGTGTGAAGGGAGTGTTAAGGATTATAGGAATAGATAGATTGTTAAGAAAATAATCATTAGTGGAGACTTAGGTTTTCCTAAACTCCTAGCTATGCTAAACTTCAAATTTTTGACATCAAGCTAAATACGTACTATGTGCCCTTTAAAAAAAATATGTAGACTCGTAATCATTTTTGAAACGGTTTAAAGTATAGTCTATGCTACTTATTTCGGCTAGACGCAAATGATTTGAAATATCAAAAATTGTTTTATTTAACACTTATGTACCATGTAACATGGTGCAGAGATGATAAAAATGATGGAGTCATCAATGCAGTATTACTTAGTGTGAATTAGACCTAAAGTCACTATTCCACTATGGTATGATATAGCATGACAAAATCACCAAATGACGGAATCCTCAACGGACTGTAAATACAATGCGGCATCATGACGTCATTCTTGAAAATGTTTTCAAAACAAATTAAATTTGCCAACGGGGTTTGGCTACACCTAAATAATTCGATTGAATTGAATTATCGATATGAATCTATGCTATTTGATTCAGCTTAACTAATGTTATAAAAACTCCAAGTGTTTATTGAAAGAATTTCCCGAACCAAATTGCTTTGGTACGGAATCCTATGATAAGACTGAGGTGAACGATAATGTTTGGATAAATAATCCAATCTAATAGCGTAAATATTCGCTAAAAATGATTAATACGTTATGCATGACGTAAGAGTACAATGGGCTGATCACCTAAAGTACTAGCAACTGTAGTTTACCTTCTTTGCGATTGTAAACATACCAAGTAATGTATTGTTTTACGGAATGATCAAAACCGTTAAAACTAAATGTGTTCATGGTCTATATGACCCCTCAGCACAATTTCAAAACTTTTTCTCTTGTGAGTGGTGTATTGGGTAGCATGTGATATGTGTGAATGGTGTAAGGTGTAAGGTGTAAGGTGAATTTCGGGGACGAAATTCTTATAAGGAGGGGTGAATGTGACAACCCGAGAATTTAGACAATTTATTAAAATCTTAAATGATTGATTTAAGGTCAAATAATAGACCTAAACAGAAAATAAGTGTATGCGTTTGATATTATTAGGGTGAAATTTTGATGATTTCAAAATTCTATGAAGGATATAGGTTAATTATTTAGGATTAAGGATTTATGTGATTAAGTTCTGTGAATATGGTTATGTATGTGTGCTGAATGTGGTTAAGGGTCAAGGGTTGACCAGATTAATTATATATATGTCAAACCCTAATTATATATTAAGAACTTTAACGTTCGGTTAGAAAACCATAGCGATTAATAAGAAATCTAAGAAACTAGTTCTGAAAACCCTAGTTTCAGTTTCGGGAGTCCGAAACCTTAATTCGGATATTAAAAACACTAGATTGGGAATGCAATGATATGTATAAGGTTAAACGTCATTAATTATAAATTAATTAGAGAAAACCCTAATGAATTTCTGGAAATCCTGATTGATTATTAGAAAACCCTAATACTTGATCTGAAAATCCTAGTTTCAGATTCTGATAAATTGAAACCCTAATCTAGGAACTTAAGGGAGAATTATAATGCTCAAGTGATATTAAGTATAAGGTTAATTAGGGTAAAGCTTAATCAATTCAAAAACCCTAATCTCAAATTTTAAACCCTAATTATTCCGTAAAAAAAAACCATATCATGCCATTGTGGATTTAACTGCTATTTTAGCAATCCTAATTAGGATAAATTAATCCTAATTAGCAAGTTTAATTTATGATTAGAAAACCTTAATATAATTAAGGGAATTCTAATTATAATTAGCAAATGATAATTTTTATATTAGAAACCCAAATCTTTGGGTTGTAAACCCTAATATGTGATATTGACCGTAATTGCTTAATTAGCGATGGTAATTAGGAAATTGTAATCCTAATTAGAAAGATTTAAGTAATGATTAGGAAATTATAATATAATTAGAAAATTCTGATTATAATTAAGAAATATTAATTTTCAATTTTGAAAATCTAATTTGGAAATTTTAGAAAATCAAGTTGCTAAAATCTTTAGGGATAAAACCTAAACCCTAAGGGTTAAATCCTAAACCCTAAAATGCTAAACCCTAAACCCTAAGGGTTTGTATCAAATGACCATTTTAGAATTAAATTTGCATGGAAAAGACTAAATTGCCCTTAGTGCATTATTGTGACTTAACTTGCAAGAGTTGATCTAGTGTAGTGGTTGGACCAACCCTAGCCCTAGCTCATGACTTTTATATCCAGCAATTTCGGCCATTCTAGCCGAATTATTGCAGATCATAGCAACATGTTATCATATATATTGACTTAAAGAGAGATAAAGTACACTAACTTGGTCAATTTTCTCTCAAACAACCAACCAAGTCTCTCTCCCTCTAGAACCACGAAATATAATAGTAAATCAGTCCCCAATCAAGTCCCTACTACTTCCATAACAAATCAGGAACCCCAGATTCAAGATCAAAGCATGGATGAGGTATAAAACCTAATTTTAGTAAATCTTGTGATCTTGTGTTAATGTTGTTAGTTGTTGGTTAAATTTGTGTAATAGGGTGTCTTTTAATGTTCTGGGTTGTTGGATCATGGATCCATAACAATTAGATGCACGAAATTAGCATTTTGAAAAATCTGGAAAAATTTCTAAATGACGTCTGACAAGCAAATGTCAGAGGTCATAGATCGGTGTCTGTTATTTGTATTTGTGCTTTAACTGTTGGAACGTGTAGTATGTTGTATGGTACTATCTAACCCATTTTCTTGATTCTTTCAATCACTCTTTCATTGATATTCATGGAGTATCAAAAGAATACATATTTATTTATTTTTCTATTCTGTTCTACATGTTGGTTGTCCTTGGGATAATATATATATTTTTTTTCATGTGTTTTGATATTGTTTAAAAAAAGAATCATTACTATTTTAATCAGTTCTTGAAGAAGCAAGGGTTTCAAGAAAGAGTTTTTTCCAATTGGGTACTTTATGAGTGCTATAAAAATTTTCCAGATATCTTGAACCAACAAGGCAACAACAAATGGTTTATAATGTCTTTAATAACAAAAAATGCTTTTCTGTTTACAAATAATAATGGTTTGACTCCCGTAGTTTTAATCCTAAACTATGAATGTGTTCTATTATGTTATCACTACAGGATCGAAATCAAGATAATGGTAATACTTTGTATAACTTAATTCTAGTCTCCTGTAAATTTTCTGCAAAGTTGTACTCTCTTGCTTTATTATTATTCAATTTTAGGGTAACTAGTTAATTAATTAGATCATTTTACTGTGGGGTTTAAATGAATAATTCTGTGAAAGTGGTGAAACTTGTATATATAATACTAATACCAATTTATTAATTTACCTTGACACAACAGGACGGTCACGATATGAGTGTCTAAAGGATAATAAACAACAGAATAATGATATTAGTGTTTATTATTAGGTTTGTGAAATTTGATAATAAATAGCAGAATAAATCGTGCCTTCTCTTTCTATATGAAATTAAAATAGACCACAATAATCTTGCGTCAAGGTTTAATGCTTGCTTGCATGATTTCTTCTCTATTTGTTGAAGTAAATGATAAGAGTTAACTATACTTTGATTTTCATATTCTACCAATAACAACAATATTGGTGATGTTATTAATTCTTAGTTATGTTTGTGTTTTAAAATATTTGAATATCACAGGATTTAAGATTTGAGGTCGTTTTAGGAAATCTTTATGTAAATCGAGAGCTAGGAGGGGGTATATATGGATTTCATTTGACTATTTTTTTTCCAAGTGGGAATTTGAAAAAACAACGTACTATATGATTTGATTGTCAAACAGTCCAAACAATTGTCTTGTAACCATGTAATGCACTGGTCTTTTATCATACTATTTTACTAGCTATGCATTGGTCAAAATACTCACTCTGTTGGTCAAGTTATTTCTAGGTGGTTCACATCCCTTGCTTTATTTGCAAAATCTTAAAACTTAACTTGTGTGAATTTATTTTGAATTTTGAAAAATAACTTTCACATTAGTAATATTTAAGAGTTTACAATTAATATTGCAGTAATCAAAATCACATAAAGTCATACATTTTGAGTTTTAGGATATGGAAAATGTACTAGAAAAATAAAATAAAATAATAAATAAATCCAATGGGACTCCTTTTGTGAGATGCAGGGAGTGATGTTTACGAGTATCTTATGATAAATGCGACTCTTAGATAGATGATTATTTGGTTCATTATCATGTAAGGATTCTTTGGGGTTAATGATGGACATGGGGGGTAGTAAAGCTGCACAGTTTGTGGCAGAGAACTTACACGCCATAGTAAGGGATATGTTGGAGAAATGCTCGGAGAATTCAGGAAAGGAAGCAGTTAAAGCAAGGTTTTTGAAAACAGGCCAGGATTTCCTAAATCAGGTTTAGGTTATTTCTACTTGTAGTAGTTTATACTCTGATTCTTATTATGTGCTTTTGATTAATCAAAATTCTCTATTTTAACTGCAATGAATCAATTGTAATGAAACTTTATTGTACTCTGTTTTTTAAACTTAGTTTGGACCCTAATTTTGTATGTTATTTGGATTTACAAGGAATTACTAGATGTTCCTCTATGGAAGTTTTCTATGTATTGTGAACTAGGTTCTTACATAATTTACTGAATTCTCTGCAGCTGGCTTAAAAATAGGCAGGGAAGCTAATGTGGTGTCTGAAGTGTCATTTGATTCACCGGAGGAGCTATGAGCTTAAAGTTGGTTGTGGTTTTTGGAGTCCTAGCTTGTGAATATGCAGAAGATGTGAAGACTGTTGGTGAAATTATGATTTTATTTTGCTTCAAACTAATATGCTTGCACATGGCACAATAATAATTGTAAAAATGTGTTGTGGTTGTGGTATGCTATATTAACCACAGTAGAATCCTACATAACCCAATAAGGAACAAATTATCTAAGTTCTTAATAGGGTCACTGGAGACACAAGAAGCTCAGAACAACTCTGATTTTCATTTAAAACTCCAATGATATGTTTATGTTGGTTTCCAAATATCCTAGTAAAATCATACTAGCTTGTAATTTGGTTGATCTTTCTTTGTATAAAGAGTTGTGATTACATTGTTTATGGTTTAAGGAGACATAATAAACATGGAAATGTTTTTGCTGGAATTGATGAATTTACTCAAACATGACATGAATATTGATCTATGAAAATAAACATGTACTTCAAAAATCTCATAATCTTCAAGACCAAAAACACCATGTTCAACTAAAACTAAAAGAACCATATGTAACTTAAACAAAAGCATCTATGTGGAAGTAAAGAGTTCTGCACCAGTATAGTTAAATACTTAAAATCAAAAGTTGGACAAATAATTAAGACCAAAAGCATTCTTGTTTCAACCAAACCAAGAGCATTCATGTTCAACTTACAAAAGTGTGTTTGGTAACCAAAACATACATTGCTATTTTTACTCCCAGCACATAAATTGTTACAAAATGACATCCCATGACCACAAAATATAATCTAAAGTGATCCATGTATCTTATCATAAAGTTCATAGTAATTCAGTGTGATTCAGAATGATGGCTACGCTAGGTACTAAATGAAAATAAGAACTAAAAATATGAGAATTGTCTTCCATCCAAAAGGTCAATCCATCCTCCCCTTCAAGATCCTCTTGGTCTCGGTTACTTCTGTTGGTGTACTGTAACAAACCAAACAAAGATATTGTAACTATAAAAGCCCAAGGAACATATTTTTGGATTGTAAATATCTACCACTGATTCTACTTTTCATTCATCAAGGCGTATTTTATTTTTGGAAATTTATGTTGGTATATTCACATTTTCTTAAATTTGTATAAATAGAACATATGTATACATCTTTTTCTAGAGGCTTGCTGATTTAACCTTATGACAAATTTAAACTGGTTATGATTTGGAGAATTTTATGCAAGCCTGCAAATAAAATGAAATAGATGAAACAACACGGATAACTTACATTTTTGTGGAACAATAAATAGTTTTGTAAACAATAGTTCAACAATACAGATGTAATTTGTCCAGATAAACTGACTTAATCCTTTAGTCTATTAGGTTCTAAACATTTTGAACCTTTGAAATAATGCCTAAACATTACCAATAAATTAATAATACTTAATTAAAAAAATGAAAAAAATAATAATTATTATTATTCTAATGGCCTACATTCTAGCCCAATTCCTCTGTGAATCCAACAAATCAGATCTTAAACCCAACCAGTAAACCATCATTCAGATTCACAAACATATCTCCAAACCCAAAAAAAACATACTTCAATTTAACCAAGTGGCAAAGTACCCAATTGGAAAAAACTTTTTCTTGAAACCCTTATAGGGTTTCGACATAGAAACGCAATAAAAATAAACCAATTTAAAGCAATTCCGAAACCCAAAATAGGATCAATGCGAAAACAAAAATTAATTCAGTGATTTAAATATTATACCGATTATGAAAGTTTTCTGAAATGGCTTCGAATCCTTTACACAATCCAATCATAACCGCGCCTCTACTGTATCTACACGAACGTCGCACGAACCGTCGAACAATTCTGTAATAAAGGGACTGCGATACTAGCCACCAAAGGAACAGGATTTTGGAACTGTTTTCTCTATAGTCTCTCTCTAAGAGCGGTTAGGGTTTTTCAAAAATGATGTAACCCTAAGTTGCTGCTATATATCATATATATAGAAGTTAAAAGGAATTAATTAAATCAAAATCTAATTTCATAAAATCCTATTTTATATATATATTTTTTAATTAAGTCTTACTTAATTAATATACATATATATAAATTATCCTTTTAATTTAAATTCGTGATTTAAATACTATTAATCATATTAATATATTTAAATCCTTAAACATTTAAATTTATTCCCTTTTCAATTACGTTCTATGTGTGTGACCCTATAAGTTATTATTACGTTGGCAATAATTTTATAATCATATTATAAAATTATAAATAGTGAGCGGCATCTAGTAATGCATCACTGCTACCCAAGTAATAATAAGATCGATGATTCAATGTAACCTTTTTGTGACCAATGATTCAATGTAATTTAATCCTTTTAACATTAATATCCTAGATTAAACTCGAGTCATGGAATGTGTCATACTCTTCATAATTTAATCTAAGTTTTCTTGATCAATGAGTAGACTATATGAAACAAATCACTATTTGAGCATGGCCGTGCATTTCATAGTCCTACTCAATCAAGAGGCCTATGGATATCACCCCTAATATATAGGAGGGTTAAATTCCATCTAGATCACTCATATTCCTTACACGAGTCATGATGTACCCAACAATCATCTTTATAGTCCACCATATTAAAGGTGACATTTGATGATATCCAAGTACATAAATTCTCGTGTAGTAATATAGTGATTTCAAGTCGGAGAACCATTACATCATTGTCACTTTGAGAATCGCTAATGACACTTTGCATAATGTTCCACGTAGAATTTTCATGGTGGGTCTATCCAGTACATCGTTCTCTAACATGTACCTATGCATTGACTTAATATATTATATATTTATGACCAATGAGGTTTGGTCATCAGTCAATCCACATACAAGTCTCAATGAATCATTGTTGTCCTATCAACAATGATACTCGACTAGGGACATTTAAGAACAATGATACTAATTATAATTATATAATCTCATGTTCATGTCATATACTTTAAACTATATAATTTGTATCACTATTCTAAGGAATTTTATTATGTTAACATTTATATAACGCAGTAAATAAAATCATAATAAAATCATTCATTTATTCAATCAAATATAATATCAAAATGTTAAGTAATTATATCCAATAATTGGCCTATAGGGCATAAACTCTAACAGTCTCCCACTTGCACTAGAGCCTATCACTCATGTATCTAATACTTATTGAACTAGTGTGACCTTCGTGCTTCTACTGCGACAAAGCCTTGGTTAGTGGATTTCCAACATTATCATTTGTTGGCACTCATCCTATATGTACATCTCCTCTATCAATGATTTCACGGATGAGATGGTACCACCAAAGTATATGCTTGGATCGTTGGTGAGATCTGGGTTCCTTAGCATGTGCAATGGCTCCATTATTATCACAATATATAGCAACCGGATCAACAATGGTTGGAATAACACCAAGTTTAGTGATGAACTTTTTAATCTATACAACCTCCTTGGCTCCACTACAAGCAACAATATACTCAGTCTCTGTTGTAGAATCGACTACTATCTCTTGCTTCAAACTCTTCCAGCAAATATCACCAACGTTAAGGCAAAACATAAAACCTGACTGAGACTTATAGTCATCATTGTCAGTCTGGAAACTAGCATATGTGTAACCCTTTACTGCCAGTTGGTCTTCACCTCCATATTCCAAGAATGAATCCTTAGTCCTCTTTAGGTACTTGAGGATATTCTTGACTGCTGTCCAGTGACCTTCACCTGGATTTGACTGGTATCTGCTCGTCATGCTCAAAGCATACGAGACATCCAGAAGAGTACATATTATTGCATACATGATAGATCCAATTGTCAAAGCATAAGGGATCTTTCTCATACGCTCCTCATCATCTTGTAATTTAAGACATTGGGCCTTAGAGATCTTTATACCATGAGTCATGCGTAAGTGTCCTCTTTTTGCCTCTTGCATGCTGAACCGTTTCAACACTTTATTAATATATGTACTCTGACTTAAGACGAGTATTTTTTTCAATCTATCTCGATAGATCTTGATACCTTAAATGTAGGCTACATCGCTTAAATCTTCCATTGAGAAACATTTTCCTAACCATGTTTTTACAGCCTGTAATGAAGGAATGTCATTCCTACTAATTAATATGTCGGCAACATATAATACTAGGAATACAATGTGACTCCCACTAACCTTCTTATATACACAAGGTTCATCTTCATTTTTAATAAAACCAAACTCTTTAACTGTTTCATCAAATCAAAGATTCCAACTCCGAGAGGCTTGATTCAATCCATAAATGGATCATTGCAGCTTACATAACTTTCTAGCATCCTTTGGATTGACAAATCCCTCAGGTTGTGTCATGTACACATCCTCAAGGAAATTTCCGTTAAGGAAAGCAATTTTGACATCCATCTGCCATATTTTGTAACCGTAAAAGGCTGCAATAACAAGTAAGATCCTGATGGATTTAACGATTGCCACTGGAAAGAAGATTTCATCATAGTCAACACCTTGAACTTGTTTGTAACCTTTTGCTACCAGTCGACCTTTGTAGGTTTGTACATTACCACCCATGTCGATTTTCTTCTTAAAAACCCACTTGCACCCGATTGGTTTTAACCCTTCGGGTGGATCAACCAAAGTCCATACTTGGTTAGTATACATGGAGTCCATTTCAGATCTCATGGCTTCAATCCATCTCTCAGAATCTGTTCCATTCAAAGCTTCTTGGTAGGAAGCAGGCTCATCTTGATTTATGAGCATCACATCGCCGTTTTGAGTCACAAGATATCCATAATATCTCTCGGGATCTTGGCGTGTCCTACCAGATCTACGAATTCTTTGTGTAATTTGAGCAGATTCACTTTCCACAACATCTTGTAGTTCTTGCTTACGTTCCAACTCAGGTTCAATGATATTCTGTGGTTCTCAAATTTCTTCGAGTTCTACTTTCCTCCCACTATTTCCTTTAGAGACAAATTCTCTTTCAAGAAAAATACCAGTTCGAGCAACAAACACTTTGTTCTCAGAAGGTTTGTAGAAATAATACCCTTTCGTTTCCTTTGGATATCCCACAAAATTACATTTGTCAGATTTAGGTCCGAGCTTGTCAGAATCTAGACGTTTTAGAAACACCTCGCAACCCCAAATTTTTATGATCGACATACTAGGACGTTTCCCAGTCCACATCTCATATGGTGTCTTCTGAACCATTTTTGTAGGAACACGGTTAAGTGTGAATGTAGCTGTCTCTAGGGCATGACCCCAGAAGCTTATTGGAAGATCTACATGACTCATCATTGATCGTACCATGTCCAACAAGGTTCGATTCCTCCTCTCAGACACATCATTCCATTGTGGTGTTCCAGGTGGAGTGAGTTATGATATAATACCACACTCCTTTAGAAGGTCATCAAAGTATTGGCTTAAGTATTCACCTCCTCGACCGAATCGAAGGGCTTTTATGCTTTTGCCAAATTGGTTTTGAACTTCATTCTTGAATTCCTTGAACTTTTTAAAGAATTCGGATTTGTGTCTCATAAGATACACATATCCATATCTAGTGAAGTCGTCAGTAAATGTAATGAAGTAATAAAACCTACCTCTTGATAACGAACTCATAGGTCCACATACATCACTATGTATAAGTCCCAATATATCGCTAGCCCGTTCATTATGTCTAGTGAAAGGGGCTTTAGTCATCTTGCATAATAAACAAGATTCGATTTTTTCATATGATTCAAAATCAAATGAATCCAAAAATCCATCTTTATGGAGTTTTGATATGTGCTTCTCATTTATATGGCCCAAACGATAGTGCCAGAGATATGTCGTATTTGAATCATTTGATTTTAATCATTTTGTATTTATGTTATAGATAGGCATTTCCAAATCAAGAATATAAAGACCATTAAACAATTGTATAACACCATAACATATATCATTTAAGTAAAACGAACAATGGTTGTTCTTTATTATAAATGAAAACCTTTCTTGTCTAAACAAGAAACAGAAATAATATTTTTGCTTATAGCAGGCACAAAATAACAATCTTCTAATTCTAAAACTAGCCCAGAGGGAAAAGATAAATGATAAGTTCCTACGGCCAGTGCAACAACTTTTGCTCAATTCCCAACACGTAGGTCAACCTCTCCTTTTGCCAAAGTCCTACTCCTTCGGAGTTCATGCACATTAACACAAATGTGATAACAACATCCAGTATCCAATACCCATGATGTAGAAGTAGACAAATTGACTTCTATAACATATATTCCTGAATCAGAAGTCCCACTTCCTTTCCTTTTCTTCACTTCTTCCAAATAAGCAAGACAATTCCTCTTCCAGTGTCCAGGTTTTCCACAAAAGTGACAATCACCTTCTTTAGCCACCCCGCATTTAGGCTTTAAAGCCTGTTTGGTTTTGAAATTGGGTTTGGCACCAGATTTAGATCCTATCTTCTTCTTTCCTTTCCAATTTCCCTTAGCATTCCCCTTTTGCACAATCATTATGGGAGCGGGTCCTGCCTTTTTCATGTTGTTCTCGGCAGTTCTTAACATGCTCAAAAACTCAGTAAGGGGTTTCTCAATTTCATTCATAAGATAATTCATAACAAATTGAGAGTAGCTGATGTTCAAAAATTATAAAACAAGATCAGTTTGGGGATCCGGAGTGATTGGAAAACCCAACCTATCAAGGTACTCAATATACCCAATCGTTTTTAGCACATGTGGACCAACTGGATCACGTTCACCCATCTTGCAGTGATACTGTGACGCCCCCAAATCCGGGTCTCTTCCAACCCGACAGATGGTGCTACACGGTACTACCATTCATTCATTCATTCAATTGAAATAGTCTCAAAAGGACCAATATAATTGCTATATATTCAAAATAATATTACATTCCCCATGTTCTTTGTAACTCATTCGTTTGTTCTTGTTATAATATCAAATATATTACAAATCGTTCAACTATTCTATTACATAAGCAATCTAAGGGTTCGTCTTCGCCTTGCCCTTGTCCTTGCTTGAGCCTTCGCTCCCCTCGATCTTAGCTGTGTTCATATGGTTCAAGCAAGAGTGAGCTTGACTAGCTCAGCAAGTACTACAATTCTAATAAACAACATGCTTGAAACATAGAACTCGTATATCTTCAGTAACTGAACAATAGTTACGAAGTACTATCGATAATTCAAAATAGCACTTCTTTTCATTCAAAACGCTTTCCAACAACAATATTCAGTAGAATATCAACTAAAGCTTGAAATTATGAGAAGTTAATAATTTCTTTTTAAAAGGACAACTCGACACTAGGTCCGTAAGTCCAGCATAGCTTACGAGTACGTCTGAGTGATCAGCTCATAGTACTCTATGTTGATCAACACTACATTCATTAAATGTGTATACATTTAAGTTGTCACAACTTCACGTGCCTGTCGTTAAACGACAAAAACATTATAAGCATACTTGGTCTTCAATTGAAAACCATACCAATATAACTCGATAAACATAAATCATGCTTGAAGAATCATAATATAAGTATAGCGAAAAGAGTTGGCTTTAGACTTCATCGTTAAAAACTTCATGCGAAAGAATACATGAATTACAAAGCTTGTCCAGACTGAACTGAAGCAAGGGTTAGAATACTTTCCTTCAGCGACTGCTTACTGATTAACACACGTACACTTTAAGTCCCTACGTTTCTATAATACATGATCATATAATGTACCACATTAGGTCTTATATAATCAAGTAGGTACACTATTATATCTTACCCTTCATCTCAATCTAAATTCTGACTTAGATTTGAAATTATGGCTTTTCGGCTTTCATTACGTCATTAACATTATGTTCACTTTCAATTGATTATTAACTCTTAATCATCATGAATTAGTGTCCTACAAGTACCTTACAATGTTATGATTATATCTCAGTTCATTACTAACAAGTTCCTTTTCATTCTACACTTGTAAACATTCTTGTCCAACAAAACTCTAGGACTGGCGCCGCAGCGCCACACTTAACTCTGCATCTCGTGCCGCAACGCGAGTTAACAGTATACACGGTTCTGGCCTCGCGCTGCGGAGCAGGTTTTAAGGCTATAAGTCGCGGACTCTATGCCTCAGATAGTTTGTAAAATTTTGAAAATTTCACAAAACTCTCTGATGCATTACTTCTTCGTTATAAGTCCAAATTGGTCCGTTCAAAAGTCCATGGTTCACAAATTACATACTCTATGCGTTCATGAAAGAATTTTATCAATTTGACTTCTTTTCCTAAAATTTCACCTATGAGTTCATTTTTAACGAAAACGATAAACGTTCGTGAACGTTTAATGCTCGTTTCTTCGTTCTAAGTCAAAATTCGATCATTTTCGAGTCCGCAACTCTATAATGCCAAATATGACTTGTCTCCATCGAAAACCAACGTTTTTGACTTCAAACACAAAATACGACTTCCATTTTGAGAATTTTACGAATTCGACGATAATCATCCAATCGTGTGAATTCCGGCAAAACTACATTCTTAATGATTATAAATGGATTTCAACCATCATATAATCATTATAAATTATTTATTACACCAATTTATAATCCAAGTAGGTTTTGAGTTATTCTCATAAGTCAATGACTTATTCAACTTATGAACTATAAATCTTCATGCTCATAACTTATTAATAACTTAAGTCCACTAATCAATATTCTTATGCTACATTCAACATACTAATCATCATATAACAACATATGATAAGTTCTTTATGGTTCTAGCAACTTATTAATGTTCAAGTTACTTATCCAAATTATTCGGCTTAAGTTCATTCCTTATTAACTTATTACATGATCTTAGCATTCATGTTCATTAATAACACTTCCCTTATCATCCTATTATAATAGAGATGAAAGAACATTGGAAACATGATAATTACCTTTGAAGTCTAACTTCTTCTTCTTGGAAAATCTATGACTTAAAAGTGCTTATTTGATCTACCAAATAAGTAGCTTATAATTGAGAGGAGTTGGATGATTATTGAACAACCAACAAATGAATTGTGGCTTCTCTATTTACAGGCAAATAAAGTTTAGGGAAAAATGGACTTTAAACCATCCCACCTCCTCATCCTCCACCTCCTTACTATTCATTGCTTGACCTCTAAGTCTACATGCTAACCACATAAAGTACTTTGTCATTACACATAATCCTTGCCCATCCAGCTTACCCACTTCCTACTTGGTTTGACCCATGGATCAGGGCTTCTTATTGGACTTGGTTAACTAATCTAATTACTTTCTTAATGGGCTTGTGCTACATAGTCTGGACTAATGATATATCAAACACTTGGGATTGATTGTCACATTATATTGGACTTATAGTTTTTATGCTAATAATCCTACAAGTCCATTATCTTTAGTCAACCATCTTAACAATTATACCCCACGTATAATCTTCGTATGCTAACTCGTATACTAGTTTGTAATATATGTTATCTCGTTCTTTATACATAATAGTACAATATTTCATATTATACTTACATTCATCACTTCATACAATGTATACACATTATAAGATCATAACTTTCTTCCTTTACGCTTAATAAACATAACGTTCTCAATTTAGGTCCACATACGAAATATTATGTTTTCCATACTTAGATTATTATTACATAATCAATATCGCCTTGATATTATAACGTTACATATTTCTCAAAAGTTCAAAAATAATTCCCGAACAGAAATCGATGAATGGTGTTTTTCAAAAAATTTCTCGAAAAGCTTTTATTTTCATCTTAGAAATTCAAACACCTTAATTCTCTCACGTAGTTAAAATACTAAGACATTCCGACATTTCTAGGTCATAGAACGACATTCATCTTCTCAATACGTAATAAAAATAAATAATATTATTTTTTTCATTATCAAAAGTAATTACAAAATATTTGATTTTTCGGGGGGTTACAGATACAACTCCTTGCTTGCATCATATCTCTCCTGTCAAGCATGCCCTTCGAACAATTTCTTAAGATGCTCGATCATCTCATAAGCATCCATCAACTCATTTTGCTTCTGAAGCTCAGCGTTCATGGTTGCTAGCATGAGACAACTCACGTCCAGAGCATCATCTTGATGCTTCTTGTAAGCATTATGCTCTACACGTGGTGTAGTGATAGTCGCTGCTGTAGGAATGGGCCCATCAAGGACATATATCTTACGCTCTTGTTTGAGGACAATCCTAATGTTCCTGTGCCAGTCAAGGAAATTAATCCCACTCAGCTTATCCTTCTCAAGGACTGATCATAGTGAAAGACTACTTGTGTTGTTGTTTGCCATTGATATCTACAATTTATAAGTGCCAAAATAATAAGTCAAATTGCAGAGTTGATATTATGTAATTGATAATAGTACATTCAAAATATACCTCCCACTATTTTATACAAATTAAAAGCCCTCACCATTAATTCGGAAAGCATTTTCTATTAAATCTTTCTAGTGAGCCAAGATCCATATTTCATTATGACTTAAGTTAGCTTTGGCTAATCTCTTAAAACATAATTATTTAGGTAGACAACCCTTTTGTCAATTATATCATATATAACTCTTGGATAGTTTGGTAAACAACATTTGTTTCTAGTCCATCTAATGGTACGAACAAAACTCTATGTCTCTAAGTCCACAATCCTATTGAGATAATTTAGTTAAGTCAGGCCCAATGATTTTAACAGTTTGGATATCACAATTATCCTATCGCATCTTACCTCGATAAATAGGGTACTTTTCTTTGGCAAACCTACATCTTTTGATCAAGGTATTGATGAGTGTTATTCATTGCAAGGTATCTAATTTAGACTTAATAATTTAATGAAGGATTTTACTAAAAACATTTAGATCTCACCAATTTTAATCTTATTAAGCATGCACATTATTTATCATATCATATCACATACAAGCATAAATAAAGTGCAAAATTAAATGTGTCACAGTTATGGCCCAATACACTGTCAATCTTTTCAAGCTAATGAAAGATTGAAGGCCAATGTAAGGTGGTAAAAGATCTTAAAATAAATAGCTTCATTGGATCTTCCTCAAGCATGTGCCTACTATCCATCATCATCCTTCCATCATGTTCTCCATCTTGACATCTTCATCGATTATAGATTATTACATGACAAAAAGAAACCTCGAGTTACATTCGAGGGGATTTAGATGAGAAGAGAATATTACATTAGAATTTATAGAAAGGCACGACATGCAAGCCATATTTCAAAACCAAAAACCACTAACCTATGGGTCAAAAGGCCATAACTGTGAACTATGCATATAATAATAAGCACATAACAATTTATATACAATTAAAGAAAACTATATATAACATATAGGGACACGACCATCGTGCGCTACGACCGGGGGGGTCCAAGGAGGGGTCTCCCCCTGGCGGTGGTCCAGCTGATTGGAACTACAATCTGTATTGCAGAATTTTTCCAAATGATTCTTTGAAACAAGTTCAAAATCACGTATTTTAATCCACCAAAATACTCATAATAACAATACACATAGTTCATATGATATATATCCAGTTTCAATTAATCATACTAAATCAAATTTTCATGCCTCTAATCCAATTAGAAAAGAATTTGTATACTGTTATTACGCCATTTAAGATACAATTAAAAGAACTTCATATACATGCATATCTATTACTGATATTCGTAATACCAGAAAATTCCAATTACATAATATCATATACTTCATTTCAGATCGGTAAAATTGTATCTTCATATATCATATATATCGAAAACAATATAATCAATTTCAGATCGGTAAAATTGTAATATCACATATCATATATATCGAAAATAATAAAACACGTTATCTGAATTAATCTTTTTGCAAGTAGCTCTGATACCACTGTAGGGTTTCGACACAGAAACGTAGTGGAAATAAACCAATTTAAAGCAATTCCGAAACCCAAAACAGGATACATGCGGAAAAAAAAATTAATTCAGTGGTTTAGATATTATACCGATTATGAAAGATTTCTGAAATGGCTTCAAATCCTTTACGCAATCCAATCAGAACCGCGCCTCTACGGTATCCACACGAACGTCGCATGAACCGTCGAACGATTCTGCAATAAAGGGAATACGGTACTAGCCACCAAAGGAACATGATTTTGGAACTGTTTTCTCTCTAGTCTATCACTAAGAGCGGCTAGGGTTTTTCAAAAATGATGTAACCTTATGTTGCTGCTATATATCATATATATATAGTAGTTAAAAGGAATTAATCAAATCAAAACCTAATTTTATAAAATTTGAATTTATATATATATATATATATATATATATTTTAATTAAGTATTACTTAATTAATATACATATATAAAAATTATCCTTTTAATTTAAATTCGTGATTTAAATACTATTAATCATATTAATGTATTTAAATCCTTAAAAAATTAAATTTATTCCCTTTTAAATTACGTTCTATGTGTGTGACCCTATAAGTTATTATTACGTTGGCAATAATTTTATAATCATATTATAAAATTATAAACAGTGAGCGACATCTAGTAATGCATCATTGCTACCCAAGTAATAATAAGATCGATGATTTAATGCAACCTTTTTGTGACCAATGTTTCAATGTAATTTAATCCTTTTAACATTAATATCTTAGATTAAACTCGAGTCAAGGAATATGTCATACTCTTCATAATTTAATCTGAGTTTTCTTGATCAATTAGTAGACTATATGAAACAAATCACTATTTGAGCATGGCCGTGCATTTCATAGTCCTACTCAATGAAGAGGCCTATGGATATCACCCCTAATATATAGGAGGGTTAAATTCCATCAAGATCACTCATATTCCTTACACGAGTCATGATGTACCCAATAATCATCTTTATAGTCCAACATATTAAAGGTGACATTTGATGATATCAAAGTACATAAATTCCCGTGTAGTAATATAGTGATTTCAGGTCAGAGGACCATTACATCATTGTCACTATGAGAATCACTAATGACACTTTGCATAATGTTTCACATAGAATTCTCATGGTGGGTCTGTCCAGTACATTGTTCTCTAACATGTACCTATGCATTGACTTAATATCTAATATATTTATGACAAATGAGATTTGGTCATCAGTCAATCCACATACTAGTCTCAATGTATCATTGTTGTCCTATCAACAATGATACTCGAATATGGACATTTAAGAACAATGATACTAATTGTAATTATATAATCTCATGTTCAAGTCACATACATGAAACTATATAATTTGTATTACTATTATAAGGAATTTTATTATGTTAACATTTATATAACGCATTAAATAAAACCATAATAAAATCATTCATTTATTCAATCAAATGTAATATCAAAATGTTAAGCAATTATATCAAATAATTGGCCTCTAGGGCATAAACTCTAACAACCTTTTCTTCTTCAAGAACTGATCAAACGAATTTACTGCAAAATTTTGTTGTAAAACAGTAAGGATTCTATAAAAAAAACAATATCAAAACACATATGAACAGAACAGAAAAATATTTTCCCAAGGATAACCAACATGTAGAATAGAACAGAAAAATAAATAAAGATGTAATCTTTTGATACTCCATGTATATCAATGAAAGAGTGATAGAAAGAATCAATAAAATGGGTTAGATAGAATCTTTTGATTCTAGGGAATGATTTTGTTTTGTAAAGATTCGAGGACTTTGTTCTTTGTTCTTCTTTTAATTCTAATTTGGAGAAGGTTTTGTGGATAGATTTGGTTTATTTCTAGGGATTCATTCGACTTCGAGTTCGATTTGGAGAAAGAATTTTGAAGCTCGTCTTTGAGGAGAGAGAGTCTGAAGCTCATTTTGAGGAGAGAGAAGGTTAAAAATGAAAAAACACGAAAGCCTTAAGTAGGTATTGTCGTTTAAGGGAGTATTTCTCTTTAAGGGTAAATCCTGTAAACGCTCAGGATATTCTATCTAGGCTCAATCGAGTTTCGAATTAGATGATATATATAAATATATAAAAGCAGTAAACGCACGCTCAGGATATTCTATCCAGGCTCAGTTGATTTCGAGGATCGAGGATCGAGGATATATATATATATATATATATATATATATATATATATATATATATATCATCAAATTTAAAACTCGATGATCCGGGCGTACCCATTGGAAGTGATTCTCGATGTCAGTATATATATAGATATATAAGAAATAGAAATCATAAAAATCTAAAATATCTTACAATGGGCTGCTAAGAAGACTTCAGATAGCTTTTGAGGCTTCAAAACTTTATTTGCCCTGGTTAAACTTCAGTATGTTAGAAAACACGAGCTTACAAGTGTTTAGAAAGAAGAATCACTCAATTTGGAGGACCCTAGTAGGGGTTATAGGCTGAAATAGACAGAGTTTTCTCTTTTTTCTTCTATTTTTTTCTTTCAAATGAGCTGCCAAGAGCTCATATTTAAAGACCAGATGACCGCGGGTTAACCCCGCGGTAGCCACGGGTCAACTCGCGGTAGTCGGGGTCTACCTGCGGCTTCCCGAGCTGCCCAAGTCTTGCGGGTCATATCATTTCAAAGTACGTGCACCTAGGCTAGGTGTTGTGTGCTCGAACCTTCAAAACATTCAATTTGGGCATCCAATAAAGGAGTGTTGTACATTTTCAGAAAGTTGTTGTCGAGAGCTACACAATGTCATGGGATTAGAGGTTATACGAAGCTGGGAAGATGGGTCCATGACTAGATCTCCAAGTCTTTATTGTCTATCCTTTGTGATATTTTATGCAGTTGTCACACGGGGATTTGAGCTATGGTTTTTGTGGGACATCTTGTGTGACAACCCGAAAATCCGGATTGTCCAGAAATTAAGATTTAAAGAATTAGTTATTAATAAAATGAATTTTTATTAATATTATTCTGTGCTATGTGTTTATTAATAACCTAGAATGATTATTAATTGATAGGTTTCTGGGAACGAGCTAGATTGAACAAGTAAGAATTTTCAAGACGAAAATAAAAAATTTTCGGGAACAAAATATTTTTGGGAAAAAGATGAAATAGGCACTATTCACTCGACAAAACCTAAGGGCTAGGGTTTAAATAACCTAAGTCATTCTGAGAGTTTGGTAAGTCAGGCCCAATGATTTGATTCCGTCGAAAGATTTGACGATAATATGTCGTGAAAAGTTAAGTAAGCCGATAAATGTTTTTCTCAAAAAACGTGCAAAAATTGAACAAAATAAAAAAGACAAAAAGTATTGTTATGTACTTTTTATTCGTTTAGCTACATTAGGGGAAAATGTGAAGGAAAACACTTGACACCAAAAAGTATTTTTCAGTTTTTCAGAAATCCGAAGAATACGTAAAAGTTAATCGGTCAAGGAAAGACGAAATATCCAAAAATATTTGGATTCCGAGAATCGCAGTTTGTAAAACTGTCAGACGAAACCCAAAAGATGGAACCACGAAACTTACAGGCTATGTTTCGTGAACAGTAAGAGGTGTGAATAATGATTTTAGGGGCGAAATGACTATTTATCCCCTAGCCTTGAAAATCTATAAATAGGAAGCTTAATCTCATTTGAATGGGATTTTGAAAATCCTATAACATGAGAGAGAAGAGAGAGTTCTGATGGGGGAAGAGAAGGAGAAGAGGAAGGAAAAGCTTGCCCGAGTGCAAACTTTGTCCGACGGAGGAAGATTAAAGAAGAAAGGTAATCCGAAAACCTAACTTCTGTATAATTTTCTTTAAGTTTTTATGTTAAAAACATAACTTAATGAAGATAAGAAGTAGACTAAGTTAGAAATGATTTCATATGGTTGAAATCGTAAGAAAATTAAGAAATAAGAATTAGAAGTTTATTTTATAAATTTCTTAAGGAAGTATAAAATTTGTAAGGATTTTGAGCGATCCGAATGAATCTAATGAATGAGTAGGTTAAATAAGTAAGGAATGATGTTCTATAACTTCAAATTCCAAGAAAAAGTGAAATCGTAATTCAAAATATCGATTAAAAATGAAGAATGAACGAAGAATAAGAAGAACACGTGAAGAACACGAAGAACGTTGTTGATTGACAAATTTAAAACCATCGTAGTATAATTGTTGTTGATGGACAAGTTTAAAACCATCGCGTATAAGTTAGATGCTTATTGTTTTGTTAGGAACGTTAGAAACGTTTATGAAGAACAGATTAAAACTTAGCTATAACGAAGTTATGGAGAAAATTTTGTAAAAGAAGAACGAGAATTAGAAAGTTAGTAAATGAACCTGAACGTGTAGGGTTTCATAAGAATGTAAGGGAACTTATAAAACGTGAGTCATGGACTTAAGAATGAACGAATTCCGAGTTCGGATGACAGAATTACGGACGAACGAACGAAGAACGTTAAAAACATAAAATGAACAAAGGGTGAAGATTAAGCCAATTGAATGGCATGTTAACAAATTTAGAATGAATTTTTGTCCATGGGAAATCAAAGTACATAAGATAAGTAAGAAAATGGCTTTGGAACGACCTCGTTCGGAGTTATAATGAATAAGATATGAGATTTCGAAGTCAACGTCTCAAGCTTGTAAAAGACTTAGAAAATTTTTCTAGGTTTCATGCTTGGCGCCGCAGCGCGAGTCGTGCCTTGGGGGTCGACGCTACAGAACAAGCTCAAGCCATTAGCTACTACTAAGTGGTGCCGTAGTGCGAAAGAAAGGGAAGGACACGGCGCCGCAGCGCCGGTGCCGGGAAATGCCCAGAAATGAGATTTTTACTGCTCAATTACTACGGGGTTTGCAAGAAAGAAATATGAACATGTAGTTCAACTAATGTAACACTTAATCAAGTGTATTAAACCTTTAATGCAGGTTGAATGGAAAGATTAAACGAGATTAAAAGAAGGTGGACGCGGGTTACGGAACCAATGTCCGGGAATCGTAGTCACAATGAAACGAACTTGAGGGATTGCTATAATTGTGATTCCTTAAACGTTGATTGACTAGGGTAATGAATAACATTTTGATGTTATGTCATTGTCATGAGAGATGAATGTAAAGCGTATAGACGATGTGGATGCAATGTTGTTGCGATGAACGATCGGTCTTAGCATACAATGATCTGTATGGCTTTGACATTAATAAAGAATAATGAACATGGGGTTCATGGGATGGATAACGATCGAAAGCGATTAAAACCTCGAGTAAAGTTTGAATGAGAAATTAAGAGATGAGCAAGCTGAACGTTGAATACGTAAACAATCCTCATAAATCGTATTCGCGTTGGACGAACGTTCTAAGTATACCCTGGTTGTATGACGTAGACATTGACAAAGGTAGTAGGTAAGATATGAATTATCAAGAAAGCCGTAACGAAAGGTAATAAGAGTATTGAAAGCCAAATGTGAGTCGAATAAGAATGAATCCTAAGGTATGGCATTTATTTTTCAGAAAGCTAAAAGGAATAAAAAATTGACTTAACGAACATTATAGTTAATAGTTCGTATAAGTTAAGATAAATTTAGGTTGTGGTACAATCGTAACTTTTGATGGTTGACATATGGGAGCTGGGCTAAACAATTCCTTCAGAGAGCGAAGGTATATACAAAACTGGAAACATATCTAACTCGTTGTGATGGCAGTGTAGATGAGACGGGAACTTGTTTGTTGGTTGTTTGTGGGAAACCACTCAGAGTACCATAGAGACTACCAGCAGAGAAGCGATGTGTGTTGAGTCCTAGAGAAGTTATAAGAAGAAGATAAGAATGTAAATCATCAAAGATGAAGAACATTTTGAGTAAGACATCTCCATATGTCATGAAGCCGTAGACCGGTAATGAAAGTTAGTCGCATAAAATTATATTGCAAGAACGCGAACCCTAAGAAGTAAAGTTAAGTAAACCACTGTGTAAGTCAAGTATATGACTAATTGGTGTCTGTGTTATTTCCTTATGTGTTATAGGGATTGGAATGAGCAGTTCAACATAAGCTGTAGCTGGGCAAAAGGCAAGTTTCATAACTTCATTCATATTTTAAATGAATGCTAGTTTCTTAAACTTCTCAGATGTTGAACTTGAGAAGTTCTGTCTATGTGCGAATGTGCAATATTTGTGCAAGGTGGTAAAACGTATAAGGCCTTGTGCCATAATGTGAACACTTCAGTGTTTCTATGATATGAACTGTTCTGTGATTGAACTGTTCAATATGAGCATATTTTGTTTATACATGAACCGTTATTATTAAGTCTGGGCAATTGATTCTAGCCAGACAGAATGTGTATGAAAGAGAGTAGAGAATGAAAGTATTTCAAAGTGAATGTGACTAGTGTTTTAAAATGATAGGAATCAAAATTATTCATATTGTTCAATCTGCTTCATAACCTTTGTTCGGTTATCGAAGTTCTAAAGGAATGTTAAACTCTTGAAGTTGTATGTTCAACTGTTATGACTTGCTGGGCAATTGAATGCTCACACTTGCTTTAAATAAAAACATTTTTAGCGAACGATGTTAGAAGAACTTAAGGATTCTGTAAGGATCAAGCTGACGGTATCCAGATGAAGTGCTATTCAGAATGTGAATGAACAAAAAGATCAAATGAAGACTTGTAATGTAGAAAGATGAAAATTAAACTATAGACTACTTTAATAAATTGTAATGTATCTTTGGAGGCGGATAAAAGTCACTCTTGTAAGATGAAAGGAATAATGTAATTATCATTATTTGTAATGAGAAAGGTTATAAGGTTTTAGAACCTTGGAATTTAGAATGTATGTTATTATATTTCAGTATATAATGATGTATGTTTGGATGAATGATGTACTCGTGGCGTATTAAATCCGGGTGTGAAGATAGATCGGATTTCGGGGCGTTACATCTTGATACGCAGTTTGAGTTGAATTTTGTTGTGACGAAGTTGATGTGATGTTGAGGTGGCAAAATAATGATTTTTCCCCTATCGGAGTTATCTTCGATTTTGACGTAGTTATAACAGTCATTTCTTAGGGTTATCTATGAGACTGGGTTGTTGTTGATTTTGAATATCCTCGGGGTTATCTCTGAGGTTGGCTGGACCTCTCGGGGTTATCTCCGGTGTGTGTATTGTATTTCCCGAGGTTATCTCTCGGGTTGGAACTGACGTTTCAGGGTTATCTCTGGAACTTGAAATGGATCCCTCGAGGTTATCTCCGAGGTTTAAACTGGATTTCCCGGGGTTATCTTTGGGGTTGAAATTGATTTTCCTAGGGTTGTCTCCGGGGTTGAAAACTGGATCTCCAAGGGTTGTCTCTGGGGTTGAAATTGATTTGACTCCCAAGGTTATCTCTGGAAAGATGATTCTGACCTTCTGCAGAGTTAGTAATAGGAATGCAAAATTTTGAGTGTCTACAGATGCCCCTCTTTATCATATTCATGCGATGCAATGGCATGGATGGATAAGATAAAGACTACTAGACACTTTAAATAAGACAAGCTTAGGATGATGCAAGTTCAATGCAGTATGATGCGATGTTATGCTGAGTGTTTGTTTATTTGTTAGAATGATTTCCAACCGGATGTGTTAATTTCCTGCCCCCGTCACTTCTTAGAGGATGGAGTTGTCAATGATGGCTCTGTTGAACTACTTTGATGTCTACTCCATTAGTAGCTTACAAAGATCTCGTCAATAGAATCTCCTGATGCCACACTAGGGTTATCATCAGTGGTTTAAATTGCCCATTAGTATTATCTAAGCCTGATTTTCTGACAAGTCACGGAGTTGTCTTCAAGATCCTGCAAATGAAGGTTTTCCAATAGACTTCAAAGGAATTTGGGAGGATCAGTTACCTTTGGTAGAATTTGCCTACAACAATAGTTATCATGCTAGCATAGGTATGCCACCCTATGAAACCTTATATGGAAGAAAATATAGGACACCTTTATGTTGGGATGTGGTTGAGGAAAGACAAGTGTTAGGACTTGATATAATCTAACAAACTACTAAGACAATTCGAGTTATACGTGAACGATTAAAAGCATCTCAAAATCAATAGAAGAAATAAGTTGATCCACATCGCCAATAACAAAACTTTTGTGTAGGAAGCCATGTATTCTTGAAAGTGTCCCCTTGGAAGGGCAAGATACGTTTTGGCAAGAAAGAAAAATTGATTCTGAGATTCATTAGACCATTCAAAATTTTGAAGAGGATAGGTGAAGTTACTTATGAGATAGCATCACCTCCTGAGTTAAATCATATTTATAATGTGTTTCATGTGTCCATTTTATGACCATATAAACCCGATTATAAACACATTATAAACTATGAGTTGATCCAAATTAAAGAATATCTATCTTATATAGAAGAACCTATGCATATCATCAACCGTAAAGAACAAGTCCTGAGAAATAAAGTAATAGCATCGGTCAAAGTAATTTGGAGGAATCAGATGTTGAAGAGGCTACATGGGAGCTCAAAGACAAAATGCGAGAGAACTATCCCCAACTGTTTACTTAACTTGTACAATAATTTTGAGGACGAAATTCTTATTAGTGGGAGTGAATGTGAAACCCCAAAACCATAATAAGACTCGTTTATGTAAATTTAGTATTATTAAATAAAATCTCTCTATCCTGAATGTGTATTGTGTTATTATATACTCTGTTATAAAATTAGGCCAAATAATTTTTTGTTCGAAAGTTGACGTGCTTGACACGTCGTGTTTAAAATTTTTCTTCCGAAAATGAACTTTTCGGTATATATATTTTGATAAGATGCTTTGTCATGCTTACACTGACAAAACACTTTATCATGCTTATTAGGATTTATGTAAAAACCTAAGTTAGGAACCCTAATATCAAAATCAGGAAACACTAACCCTAGATTTTCAAACCTTAACCTTAATTGTGAAATCCTAACCCTAATTGGTTATATTAAACCCTATTTAGGTTATCCTAAACCCTAACCATGATTATTAAACTTTAATTACGTGTTAAGAAACATTATTAAGTAACCTTAATCATAAAAACCAATACTCTAAACAAGATTAAGAAGGATTAGGGCATAATTAAGCTACTAAAATGGGTGAACTAGCTCAAGTAGGATTTAAGTCACCACATCAAGTCCCAATGAAGCACAAGACTTGGTAACACACCCTAAGCAGCACAAGTAACAAACATCAGATCTTTAGGGTGACAAGTTGGTGAAAACAGTGACAAAAAAACCTAATTTTCTAATTCTATAAATAACAACCCTAACATAAGACAAACCAATTAAATCATAAGCCTATACACTCATATATCATACCTATACAAGCCTTGGTGATAGCAAGAACAAAATCAAAAGCCAGAAGTCAAAATTGCTCAAGAAAAGGTGCAAACCCTAACTCTAATTTTAATCTAGATCTTTGATGATATGTTTAATTTGTAGGTCTGACATCTAGACCTAGAAAAATAGGTCTGACAGTCGAATGTTAGAGCCTATAGATCCTTGTATGTTAATATCTAGGTCTATTAATTGTATGTTAGTTGTAGTATTACATAAAGTTAGTAATCTGGAAATGAAAATGGGTCTATTACATCCATATATTGTAAGATATAAGTGGTCAAAAGTCGTTGATCGACCACGAAGTTCTAATTTCTGGGTTACCCAAAAATTTCAAGAACAGGTTTAGCCGGTTACTTTGACTAACCTTTAAATTACTTTTTGTTTGTTGTTAGGATGTCTAAGTGTTATGAAATGATACCCTGACATACATACTACATATCTATGACACTCAAACACTTAATTAATTCATAGGTTTACTAGAATTAATGGTTAAATATCCTTAACCAAACATGACTACGTTTTCTGGAAAACGCAGAAAACTAATGAACACCAAGAATAACCTCTAGCTGTACTTTGACCAAACTAAATCTAAACCATAGGGTCTTACCCAGTCCAAATTAGTCTAACATTTATGTACCTTGATATATAGACTACATATTACAACAATCAAACACACACATCTATCACATGCATTGAAAGTTATAAAGGAGACAAAAGTGTTGTCCGACCATGACCACTGTTCTAGGTTACCTAGAAACCCAAGAACAGCTCTGACATTGACTTTGAGCCTCTATAACTTGTTGTTATATGAAGGTTAAAGCCTGAATTTCGTATGTTGTTATACTACTACATGAGTAATACAATACCTATACACTTACAAACCCAAAATCATCATTAGTAGAGAATTAAACTAATGTCAAAGTGACCTCTAAGCCTTGACCAAACTATTTCCCAGAAATGAAGAACACCTATAGCTACACTTTTCATCACTATAGTGCTTTAGTGACAGACAGTAAATATAAATTTAATAAATAAATTAATAAAATTACAAATAATTAATAAATAATTATAAAAATAGTTTTAAAAATTATTTTAAGTTATATTAATTAATTTTTAATATTTTTGCATAAATTCTATAAATATTTTATTATTTCAAATATTATTAATAATTAAATTATTAATAAATAATTAGAATAGTCATTTATAAATAATAAATAATTATTTAAAAATGATATTAAGAATTTAAAAATAATATATAGTGGTTATAAATTAATTAAAAATAATAACAAGGTTTTTAATAATATTCTAAGTAAATATTAATTATTTAAAATAGTATTAAATGATTTAAAAATCATTTAATGGATAAATAAATATCTAAAAATTATTATAAGTTTCAAGAAATTATTATAAAAGATATACAAATTATCTAAAAATATAATAAAACTTATAATTAAAGTTTAACCATGATATTAGCTTATTAATTATTTGGTAAAGTCTTAGGACATCGAAAACATATCAAACTTAAACCGTACGTGAATAGTTTGTGAATTTGAGTATTGTTATCAATACTAATGTGTTAGATATATATGAATGAACATCATATGTGTTTATAAACGAATCAAGTAGAATTGCTTAATCGACCTTCGCTCAGGAAAGTTTCCTATACCATAAACTTAACTTATTACTTACGTAAGAACTTTGCTTATTCCTTGAACAAGATTCATATCTTTATTTGCTTTTGATATATTATATACCAAACCAAACTTAATTGCCAGTTATTGTAAAGTTATCGCTATAGCTTCAGCATAACTAAGAAATAAAATACATATTCATATGTTATTATTGATTATCAAGTATAAACTATTGTGTTAAACCAAATTGCTTAGGTAAAACATCCTATAGTGAGTTGTATATCCCAGAAGGGAAAATTATGTGTCAGTATATCTAACACTTAGTGCAAGTTGGGCACGATTAGGATGAGATGCATACTCCTAGGATGTTGAATAGGTTGATCCTCTGTCTCACATCTGAACAAGGTTTCTATGTCTTTGTGACTAATAGAAATGGTTGAAATAAAAATTCCAGTAATGGTAAACAACACTCAGTTGAAAAAAGTTTTGAACTATTATACTTCTTCAAATCCTATATTGTGTTATAAATATAAAACCAATTGAGCATGTCATAGCTCATTCTAGTAAATCATTTCCTTTGTAGTAATAGATGGTAACGATGGCACATCTGGAACAAACAATGGGAAGCGACCATGCTTAGATTAGTTTAAATTACTTTTTAGCTTATGTAAACTTTTTTAATAAGAAATATTTATGAAGAATCATGTAATTCAACCTTTATATATATGATATAATATCATCCTTTATTTCTGCAACCATGTTTCCTTTACATAAATAGATGTAATTAGAACATTTGATTTATTTTGAGATCATTGAGAACTATACATCTGAATTAGGGTATTGGTAATATAGATTATTCATATTATTGCCTATACTCTGGATTTCAAATAGATAGGTATTATCGATACGATAGAGTAAATAAAAAGATATAAACTATACATCTGAGTGAGGGTATTGGTAGTATGAACTGTTCATGTTATTACTAATGCTCTGGATTTTAAATATATAAATACTATTCATAGATACAGTCTATACATCCAAGTGAGGGTATCCAAACACAATAATAGTTCTATAGTGAATTATTATCTATTATGGGATATTGTGAACCTTAGATATATGGGAATTATATCTTGTAATATTTGCATAGTATTTCGATTAGATATAAGCATTAAATCGGATACTACGAGTGTATAGATTTGGATATATTATATTAATTGATTAGTTGTGAACCCCAGATCGTATACCATGGGAGTATAGATTTAGGGGAAGGACAAGTCCCCTGTTGGTGCTTCAACCAACTGATCTGTAATTCCTTGACCTTTGATGGCTTTTTGTGTAACATAGATGATGTCAAAATGTTGGAAGATTAGCTGCCACATAGACAATGGACAATTTAACATGGGCTTGCTGAAAATGTATTTAAGAGGATCCATACGGGATATGGGTTAAGTTGTGTGACCATGGAGGTAATGTCGTAACCTCATAGTGGCCCATGCTAAAGCACAACATGTCTTTTTAATTAAAGTGTACTTTTTCTCATAGTTGTGGAACCTTTTACTGAGGTAATAGATGACTTTTTCCTTCTCTTTACCATCTTTCTGCCATAACATACGATAAATAGGTTTTATACCTACTTATCTGGTATCTATTACTTGAATTAGTTGCTTAAACCTATGTTTGTTATTTACTTTTCATACATTTTATGTTGTTTTGTAGGCTATGACATAACATTTGCATGAAGAAGCAACGAAAAGTAATTTGGACATCTATTAAACTAAAATATGCAAATAAATATAAGAAAGGAAGATTGCAAGGCTTTTAACACCAAGTTGGATGCATGTTCTTGGCATGGAACTTGGATTATATTGTAGAGCATCTTCATATCTTTCTGTAACATCTTGAATCATCCCAATCGGAGTTCGGATGCGAGAGTTAAGGCCTTTTTATCAATGAAGATCAAAGCTAAGAGTTCTCATGCTTGCAATTTATATAGCATCTACTTCAAGCCCTATTTTGATATTTTTTTCGGCCATAATTTCTCCATTCTCAAAGAATGAAAGTTGTAGAGCTCGTTGAGAGCTTTGATTTGATAGGTGGCAGGCCTCGTAACTCCTCCAGGATCAAAGGTTATGATCATTTTACAAGAGGACATTACGGTAGAAAAAAGACACCTGCTGGGGCAGGCTTTCTATACACAAAACCCCCGCTGGGGTGGGGGTACAAGCTGCAAAATAGTAACATAGCCAGTCGGGGAGGACTTTTTTTGAAGGAAACCATTGCCGGGGGTACGGGCCAGAATAAGTTTTTGACGCTTTTTGGGTCGAACTTTGATACTTTTTTGACTCGAAATTGTATTGGGTTTGCTCCTAAGATAAAAATTAGACTTGTAACCTATAAATGCATGATGTGAGGCATAAGAGAGAGAGGATTCCATTTGATTAGATTATATTAGATTAGAAACCCTGGATTAGATTAGCACTTAAGATTTAAGCTATAGAGCATCATTGGAGAAACAGATTAGAAGAAAGAGAGTACAGATTTGTTTATCTCAATTCTAATTTCTTTTCTTAACTATTTGTATCGTTTAATGCTTAATCAATTATGGATGATGGATTCTAGTTCCGTTATGAATTAAACTTTGTTTTAAGATGACTATGGATCTTATTGTGTAGTTTACTTTGATATGCTTCTTTGTTAGTCTTATTAGCTTTATTTGGATTGTCTATTATGGTTTTCCCTTAATTTCTTAATTGCCTAGCTAACAATTATTGTGATAATCTATATGAACTCGAGAGATGGATTATGGGTTTAGATCTGATCATAATAGCATATATTTATGTGTTCTATATGGTGTTGGAATTCATGATTTGTGCTTAGGATAGAGATATACTGAGGCATTGCATGTAGTCTAATAAGAACTTGTACTTAAACCCTTTTTAATTGTAATTCACATAGAGATATAGTGGACTAGTTAATTAGGTTGTTCAATTTGATTCTATCATCTATGGATTTGATTTGATATGAGTATGGTGCGTTGAGAGATGGCCATATTTTACTCTCGTGTTCTTGATTAACAATACATTATAAATAACTTGGCTTAACAGGAAGAGTGTCGATTTAAATGAAACAATAAGTGAAATTGTAATCTTTAGTCTTCATTATCTAGTTTCATTCTAAGGATATTTAGTAATAGTTTAATTAATTATTTTTAAGTAAAATATTAAAGCATTTGTTTAAATAAGATTAAATTGGTTATAGGTTAGTACTTGGTAATTCTTCTTTAACTAATTCTCTGTGGGAACGATACTCTACTGTCACTTTATTACTTGTTGACCATGTATACTTGTGTGTTGTGTGTAATTAGATTTTACTAAACAATTTTTTGGCACCGTTGCCGGGGAATTAGTTTAATATTGTTTTTGCCAATATTAACTTCAATCAAATTAGTCCTAATTTAAACATTTTTTTTTGTTTTTTATTTTCTTTTATTTTATTATCTTCCTATTTCTCTCTCTAGTTTTAGGTACCATGGTTGGAAGCAATTATCAATGGCCATATACGAATATGACTCAACCAAGGGGAACGGGGATTGATGGACTCAATGTATTTTCTGCATTATCAGCACAACTTGAGACACTTTCGAGGAGGTTAGATGTTGTTGCAGCCCAACGTAATCGAAGGATAGCAGTTACTTGCAATTATTGTGCTGGCAATCACCCGAGTAATCACAGCACCATCAGTCGTGGGTCGATACTGTGAGATCCCGAATTTTATGAAATGAAAATATTCAATTTTCTTATAATTATTATGTTATTTAGTAAATGGTTAAATTGATAAAATTTAAACATAAGGGTGATATTTGAAAATTTTGCAAAGTAAGCAAGTTGATATAAAATATTCGTTGTGTCGGGGAATATTCGATTGGTCGGGGAATATTCATTTTAATAGGGAATATTCGTACGACGGTATAATCATTGGTGGACCCCACAACGAAAGTATTGTAATAGTTTGAAAATGACAAAAATATCTATTTATAAAAATAACGGCGGAAGTTTTACCATTAAACTGTTGAACTACCCGGTAGTAAAAGTATAGTAATACACGTGGTTGCATAGTATCACACGGTATTGATTATTGATGCTTACATGAGAAGTCACTACATTATACTCAATTATTGCTACAGTAATTGCTGCATAATATTTTTCATATTATTGATTCAATTATTGTCACAATATCATCTACATAATATTTTATATTATTAAATCAATAATTGAGACGACAAATTTATTCATATTATTATTTGTAGTATTGACGATGTCTAGAAAGTTTTGTCGAGGAGAAGTTTGGTCATCTAATTGGACGCCAATAGGGAAAAATCCTTATTGGAAATCCACCTCTTTCCTGGGAATGATCTAGTTGTTAAATATTGTGAGTTATAATATTAATGATGAATAAGTTCGTGTTCATTAAAGATGAAATTGATATTTCCATTGTGTTGGGATTATTAGTGTTAGTGAAAATCGACATTTATTTCGATAATGTTATATTGACCAATCGGGTAATTAATCGGATAAATGAGCAATTAATTGTTATTAATTCACAGGCTTATAACTATTTGTTCACATGTGTGTAATATTGATTCACATGCATGTACTATTAGGGGAGGTGGTGCAAGATTGATAATACTTTCATGACTAAATTAAAAATGGAAGTATAGATGAAAGTACTATACCGCAATTATTTTTTACACATGTATAGAACTATTGTGTCACATGATTGTACTATTGATTCACATGATGTACTATTAGGGAAGGTGGTGCAAGTTTGATAATACTTACAGGACTAAATTAAAAATGAAAGAAAAGCTGAAGGTATTATACTGTAATATTTCGAGCCCCAAAACATGAAATTATCGAAATTATATTTTCCTATAAATAGAAGCTCATTCTTCCTTCATTCTCACCAATTCACTAAGACTCACAAGAGCAATTATAGAGAGAGAAGCTATAGAGAGAAAAAAGAAGAAAAGTCTGTTACTTTACTATTCCAGTATCCAGTCTTCTTCTGAGGTAAGGGGTATTATTTATTTCGTATTCTGAAGAGATATTATTTTTTGTATTCGTATGAATTTTATTTTCGTTTAATATTCGTAAGGAATATCATCTTCGTTCAATATTCATAGGAATATTATTTTCGTTCAATAGTCGTAAGAGGTATTATTTATTTCATATTTTGAAAAGATATTATTTTCTTTCAATACTCGTAAAGGTTGTTACTCCATTCTTTATTATTCTTTTGGAATAACCTGTCTACGTGGACTACCGCATGCATGGTGAAATTCTTCTATTATTCCATTCTCTATTATTCTGTTGGAATAACATGTCCACGCGGACTACCTCATGCATGGTGAAATCCTTCTATTATTCCATTCTTTATTATTCTGTTCGAATAAACTGTCTACGCGGACTACCACATGCATGGTGAATGACCATTCGTATTCATTTTTTATTAAATCGTGGAAATGATTTGTCTACGTGGATTACCGCATTGCGGGTGAAAATCCATTTGTAGTTTCTTGTATTCTATTATACTCGTATGAGATATTATTTCTTTTGTACTCGTCATGGAATATAGTTTTCTTTTATATTTTCCTTTTATGAGTACTATTCATAGAGTACTATGCATGGGCACTATTCACGTATACGGTACTATTTACGAATACGAGTTACTATTCACAAAGAACTATTCACGGGATACAATTCTTGAAGTACTATTCATGAATTACTATTCATGAAGTACTATTCACCTAGGTACTATTCACCCAAATTACTATTCATGATAAAAATTAATTTCTTTTCGGTCCAAATCATTTTTGATACAATATCATTATTGAATTTTACTCCACAAAGTAGTATTATGTTGACAATTTGAATATTATTGAATTCTGGATAAATTAAATTATTAATATCTTTAAAATTTATCATTTGCTTTCTTTTAATTGAATTCTTATATCATTGTCATCATCCTCATGCTTATTTTGTTATGAAAGTCATCTTTGGCTTACATGCATAGATGGACTGTTGATTGGTATGATTTTAAGCAAGAATCATTCAATATAATCATGACCCATAATATTACAAATGATGTGGTAAAAGTTCTCAGTGGCCTGTAGTGCATTGATGGAAAGTTGTTGGTATGATTATGACCAAGGATTATTCGGTATAATCATGACCATTGATGATCACATGAATATCCTTGGCCCGTATGGCATGGATAATTCGTGGTTGTGTCACTAATTATTAAGCTACGTCTCAGCGACAGTTGTTGGTATGATCATGACCATGCGTTCTCTTCAAGGGTGCAAAGATGAATTGTTGTTTGGCGTGATCATGACCATTGGTCAAAACACCAATATCCTTGGCCCGTAGTGCATGGATAATTTGTGGTCGTGATACTAATGAATATCCTTGATCGTAGTGCATGGATAATTTGGTGATGTGGATTATTTATGGAGTTGAGTCTCAGCGATAAAATATTGATAATAAACTTTTAACTCATAGAAGTCAGTAGATATCATGCTCTACTTGACTCTTCTAAAATATAGTTACATGTCTTTGGCTTGTAGTATAAACATGAACTGTTAATGAATATCTTTGGTCTGTAGTACAAAGATTAATTTATTAGTATTATTATAAAAAGGAACTATGATTTGGTATAACCATGATCTTTTATGTTTCGGGTAAAGACAGGTGATGAAAATTATTTTCTTCCTAGGTGCGAAAAGGAATTTAGAATCACAATTATGATTATGAGTTATTCATAAGATTGTGGAAAAGAATTGTTGATTGATGTTACAGGGATAAAACATTGTTGATGGACTTTTAACGTGGAGAAGATAATATAATTTACGGTCTATTTGACTCTTCTAATAGATTGCTGGTTCTGCTGTCACAATGGTTGAAAAGTTTTATCATCTACCATATGTTCTAAATCTCTGATTTATTACTGACGAAGGCTATTGATAATTTAATTATCTTTAGTCATGATATTCTTTATTGGGCTAGTTGTGCTCACCCTTTTGCTTCACAATTCCTTTAAGGTAATAAGAGTGTAGCTGGGTCGAGCGGGGGTAATAGGGGAATAAAACAATGGTGTATAGCTGTTGAGGTTTCCCGTAAAATAGTATACAAATAATTTTATTGATAATTTTAGATAAGTGTGTCGTATTTTATACATCATTTTAACCATTGATTTTGATGAACCGAATAGGGTGAGGTCAACCCAACTTTGGAAGGGTGTTTAGCCACTATCATACAAGATGTCTAATGACAGATGACTTCGTGTTATCATAAGATAGGGTTGTTAACATGCACTTACTGATTATATCTATGAGCACTACCTTATAGACAATAGAGATAATTATATGTCAAGGGAAGACTTACCATTGGAAAGAACATGACAGTAATCTTCTCATTTTTCTTTAGGGTCTATTGGGTCAACCAAGGATAATTCTCGAGTCATATGATATCTATCATAACTTAGATGCATGGCCTCCTATGTATGAAGGTTTCCTTGAGTATTTTCCAATGATTTTAGTTTCTAAAACATTTATTGACTGTACTTTTATGTAAAGTACCATCGTAAGGTGTTGTGGTTGAGGAACCATGAGAGTTACATATATATTTGTATTAAAACTCACGGTTTATGTGTTGTCGTACTCTGCACGACAGTTCAACAGTTGTATAAATGAAGTTTGTATTCGTTTTATGTAGTGTGATATTTGGCGACTAAGAATGGGTCGTGTGGACCTATTTTGGGGGCGTCACAAATGGTATCAGAGCTTAGGAATATGATCGCTTGCAGAGATATGAGTCTAGAACTAGGAGGGGAGAGACGAGTAATATACTTCGCTAGTGTGTCACTTACCTAAGCTGAAATTGTTTACTTTATAAGTTGACAAATTGTGATATATCAATTAACCTTTATGTTGAAGATATATTCTAGATTGATATCTAAAATACATGAGATGAGCAATGGGAAAATAATGATACGGAAGAAATAACCGAAAGATACAATCCAAAAATAAAGCAAGGTATTCTCATCTCTTTGAACTACCAGGTACGTAAATTACGAGAGCAAAATTTCATAAGGATGGAAGATTGTGAGATCCCAAATTTTATGAAATGAAAATATTCAATTTTCTTATAACTATTATGTTATTTAGTAAATGGTTAAATCGATATAGGTTAAAGTTAATGGTGATATTTGAAAATTTTGCAAACTATGCAAGTTGATATAAAATATTTGTTGTGTCGGAGAATATTCGATTGGTCAGGGAATATTCGTACGACGGCATAATCATTGGTGCACCTCACAATGGAAGTATTGTCGTAGTTAGAAAATGACAGAAATACATTTTTATAAATATAATGGCGAAATTTTTACCGTTAAACTTTTTACCTACCCGGTAGTAAAAGTACAGTAATACGCGTGGTTGCATAGGAGCACACGGTATTGATTATTGATGCTTACGTGAGAAGTCACTCAATTATACTCAATTATTTCTACAGTAATTGCTGCATAATATTTTTCATATTATTGATTCAATTATTGCCACAGTATCATCTGCATAATATTTTATATTTTTAAATCAATAATTGAGACGAAGAAGTTATTCATATTATTATTTGCAATATTGACGATGTCTAGAAAGTTCTTTCGAGGAGAGGTTTTGTCACCTAATTGCGTGCCAATAGGGAAAAATCCTTATTGGAAAGCCCCCAATTTTTTGGGAATGATCTTGTTGTTAAATATTGTGAGTTATAATATTAATGATGAATAAGTTTGTGTTAATTAAATATGAAATTGATATTTCCATTATGTTGGGATTATTAGTGTTTGTGGAAATCGATATTTATTTCGATAAGGTTATATTGACCAATCGGGTAATTAATCGGATAAATGAGCAATTAATTGCTATTAATTCACATGTTTATAACTATTTGTTCACATGTGTGTACTATTGATTCACATGCATATACTATTAGGGGAGGTGGTGCAAGATTAATAATACTTGAATGGCTAAATTAAAAATGGAAGTATAAATGAAGGTAATGTATTGTAATTGTTTTTTTCACATGTATAAAACTATTGAGTCACATGATTGTACTATTGATTCACATGATGTACTATTAGGGGTGGTGGTGCAAGTTTGATAATACTTGCAAGACTAAATTAAAAATGAAGGAAAATATGAAGGTGTTATGCTGTAATATTTCGAGCCCCAAAACATAAAATTATCGAAACTATATTTTTCTATAAATAGAAGCTCATTCTTCCTTCATTCTCACTAATTCACTAAGACTCACAAGAGAAATTATAAAGAGAGAAGCTATAGAGAGAAAGAAGAAGAGAAGTCTGTTACTTCACTATTTCAGTATCTAGTCTTCTTTTGAGGTAAGGGGTATTATTTATTTCATATTCTGAAGAGATATTATTTTTCGTATTTGTATGAATATTATTTTCGTTCAATATTCGTAAGGAATATCATCTTCGTTCAATATTCGTAGGAATATTATTTTTGTTCAATAGTCATAAGGGGTATTATTTATTTCATATTCTGAAGAGATATTATTTTCTTTCAATACTCGTAAGGGTTGTTACTCCATTATTTATTATTTTGTTGGAATGACCTGTCTATGCGGACTACCGCATGTATGGTGAAATCCTTCTGTTATTCCATTCTTTATTATTCTGTTGGAATAAACTGTCTACGTGGACTACCGCATGCATGGTGAATGACCCTTCATATTCATTCTTTACTAAATTGTGGAAATGACCTATTTTCGTGGATTACCGCATTGCGGGTGAAAATCCATTTGTAGTTTCATATATTCTATTATACTCGCATGAGATATCATTTCTTTTGTACTCGTCATGGAATATCGTTTTCTTTTGTATTTTCCTTTTATTAGTACTATTCACGGAGTACTATTCATGGGTACTATTCACGTATATGACACTATTCACGTATATGGTACTATTTATGAATATGAGTTACTATTTATGAGTTACTATCCAAAAGTACTATTCACAGAGTGCTATTCACAGAGTACTATTCCCAAAGTACTATTCACGAAGTATAATTCACAAAGTACTATTCACCTGGAGCACTATTCATGACAAAAATTGATTTCTTTTCGGTCTAAGTCATTTTTGATACAATATCATTCTTGAATTTTACTCCACAAAGCAATATTATGTTGATAATTTGGATATTATTGAATTCTGGATAAATACTATATGTTTATAATGAAATCAACTCGTCATAAGTAATTAAGAGTGATCAAGTTTAAGGTATTTTCACCCATGATCTTTCATTATTTAAAAAACCACTATCTTATTACTTAGTCCTTACATATATACATCCATCAGTAGATTTTAAACCATCTCTAGCAGTAAAGACATCATACAAGTTATCTGTCAATTGTAGAAACTCAGATTCCAGACTGGCGCAGCTGCGCCATAGCTAAGCCTACGACCGGCGCAGCTGCGCAGCCTTGTGGCCAAGCCAAGACTCAGCTGTTGCCTTGTGGTTTCTGTTTGGCATGAGTACAACATTCATACATAATATATTTTTTCATGTTAAAGGTCTTTTTATGTTCCTCAAGTCAATCTAGGTTTCTTCTTTCATATCATGGTTCTAAGTTAAACATTTCAATATGTTAAGGTTATTTAAGGTAATAAAACCACAAAGTCTAACATCGTAGCCTTTTAAACATACAAGATAGTCATATAACTCATATTAGGCATGCTTGTGAGTATTCATAACACATATGTGTAGTTAACATTGTTTTGGTTGGAATAAGCTTTGTTTAAGCTTTACTTGAATTATGATACGCAAGTATGGTATATATATGTTCAAGTTACATGGGCGAGTCTAAGAGTATCATAAAACGTGATCACAAAAGTCAGATTTTATCTTCCAAAGTAGTATGTTAACATTCGTATACAAGGTTTGTATTTTCATTAGTAACTTTACTAGTAGGTTCTACATGTTCAACACATATGGATCATGTATAGGGATATTATAGACATAACATGACATCTCAACCTTTTAGAATATAGATATTTATGTGATGCAACTATATTTTGAAAATAGGTTCAAGTTTACTTTTGAAACTATTTTAAGCTTGAATGAGGTAATTTAATACATACAAGGCAAATCTTAAGGATTTAATCATACGTAGTCTAGTCATATTATCATGCTCACAAGGTCAGAATATAAAGCATGTAGTAATCATGCATGCTAGATCACAATACTATGTTAAACAACTTCTTTAATACAAATCTTAAGTAAAGTGGTCCTGAGCTATAAATCCTATAAACAAAAGTTAACAGGTTATTCATGCCTTTCTAAATCATACCAATATGCTTGCACAGTCAGTATATGAACATAGCATACATACTTCCGAAGTTCCTTTCATAGGTCCTAAATTCATTTTAAACTCTACACCTTCGTTAATCATGTATACTAATCTAAACATGCTATCATTAGGTTAACTATACCTATATATACACATTAAACATATTTGCATGCTAGCTTAAGTCATAAAAATTGACTAACATGGATCATATTTTTATCAGAAAGCAAAAACTAGAAACAGAGACTAGCACAACTACGCAGTGCCTGGTTCAAGCCAAGAACAGTCTGCTTCGACAGAACCACAAAAATTATAACCAAACTTGATTCTAAACATCTATATATTAATTTAAACATGCTTGTATGCTTATATAACATCTATACAAACATTACCCAACCATTTTAACATATAACTCCACATAATCAAGAATTTGAAATCCAAGAACTCAAGAATTCATTTTAGCAGAGAATGAAAATGAAAAATCAAGGAAGTGATGTTATACCTCTGTAATATGAAATGAACTTGCTGCTAAATGAACTTCCAACTTCTTAGAATACTTGTATGCTCTCAATCTCACTCTTAGAAATTATCAGCAATGGAAATTGGAGAAGAGAGTTCATATATATATAAAATCTAATACACAGACAATGCATATGTTCATCAAATTAAACCAATGAGAAAGTTAGATTACATGATGGTTAACAAGGATTTGGTAATTAGTAGTTGGAATCCATCATCATTCCCACTCCCCCCATAATCATCACCTGGATTGCTAACTTGAGCATGGAAGAAAGAAGGGACAATATGCTTTTAGCCTTTATATTTTACACGTGAATGTGAAAATAGGGAGCATTTTGGACACTAAATTTGGGACAACCCAAATACTTAGCCATCTTGTAACACTTATACAATTTCCTACTCTTATGTTATATAATATACCCATATCAACCATTCCTTAGTTATAATTTAATGTCACAATATAATTTACCTAATTAATATATCAAGGTAGTAGATGTAATATGGAAGTGTAACATACATATAATACATGTACATTTTATCAAACCGGTATACTTTATTAAAAAAATAATAGTTTACAATATGATCACGGTATGTTATTTTAATATACACCCACATACACATTGTTATATACACCTTTCATCTCACATAGTTTCAATAAATCTTATTATATAATTCCTATGGTATATAATATAGTTATTATTAGGTGTCACATTTCACACTTTTCTTAATGTAATTACTGAACATTGCTACCTACTTGGCATACATGAATTAAATAAATAATACATACCCTAGTTATGCAATTTTCTTTACTCACAATAACAATTAATAATCACAATTTATTAACCACCAAAAATATTTAATTGACATAACTCTTAACAAATAACATTTCTTAATTTCTCCCTTAGTAATTCCTTCGTTAATTAATGTTGTTATTAATATTTCTCATCATCGCAACACACAAAACATTCCACGAGTCCATCACAAATTTCACATATTCTTCCTTTATTCAATTATTTAATATAATTGAGTTAACTTATCTCAAAACCATTTATATTCGAATAAATATTTATTTCCATTAACATATTCATAAGTCATTAATTACATAACACATAACTTAACTAACATTATAGTCATATTTGACTCTGTACTATAGTTTATCAGTAATGCTATGATTTTGTACTATTTTATTACAACGGTTCCACACATTAACATTACACACATATAAGACATATTTATATTAATGAAATGTAAATCACATAATATTATTATTCTCATTCCTAATTCAAAATCTAGACTTAGGGTTTTGAATTTATATCTGACATAACCTTCATAGATACCATTAAGTTAAAATAATTAACTTAATTAATATAATATACACATATCATAATATCCATATCATATATACAATAATCATATTTTCATGGAAAATAAATAATTAATATTTTTATTATAAAATTAATTTATAATAAGAATATAATCTATAAAGATCAATAAGTCTAATAAGAAATTATTTACATCTAATAAATAATTTTATTTATCAGATATATACATATACTTTACTTTGCACATAATCCCACCTTTATATATATATATATATATATATATATACAATTTATTCGTAAAATTTCTTATTGAAAATATTAGGTTATTACAGTTTATTTAGTAGATAGGAATTATATTTGCTTATTAAGATTCTCTTCTAATCTAAAGTGTTATTCTAATCCATGTTGTCTCTCTTCATTGCAGGTATTAGATGTTCTTTGAATAGGCAAAATATTAGAGAATATGAAGTAACTGTACATAAATCGTGGAAAAATTTACAGAACAAAGCACGTAGAGGAGTGTCGAGTGTTTATGCCATGACCACCGTCGCCGTCATCACCACCATCACCACAAGCTTAAATGATTACAGGGAAGTCCTCGTCCACTTAATGCTTTATTTTACAATGAGGACATTGTAATTGTTAAGTTTGGGGGAGTTAATTAGTTTAGTTTTGTATGTTTAATGTAGTTGTTTTAGTTTTGCATAAGTTATCATGTTTGTTTAGTTTAGGTTTATTATATGTTTGCATTCATGTAGTGTAAGTGCATAATAGTTTGCATAGTAGAGTAGTTGTAAATAGTTTTTATTTGTGTCTATAAAAAAAATTCAAAATATTAGTTAGTTACTATATTCATCTTCATGATTCCAGTTGGTTGATATTTATAGTCTATTTTGGCCAATGATGAGACTACAATTGAGCAGACGATTATAGTACTGATTATTAAAGCTTTGATGTGATTTCTTGTTATGAATCGAATCTTTTTCTGTTTGAAACTAGTATAGCAAGGATACCACAATATTAATTGCTTTGTTTATTGATTAGTTCAAATTGATACATAAGGAATTTCTAAAGGATAATGCTAGTTTAAATGAGAGAATGCCAATGACAGGCAGTGAAGACGAAGAATTAGGCAAGAACTTAAGTTGGGGGGGAATGGGGTATATAAGCTTCTAAAAAAATAAGTGAATAATTGAGTCTTGTTGTGGGTTGAGAAGAATGATGAAAAGCACTCCCTATAAACACATGCGTGAGATGGAGCGTAAAACGCGCTCACTATCTTAAAAAAAAAAAGAGGAATAAAACGGGATTTAAGAGAAAAAAGCCCCCGTGATTGAAAAAAATATAAAAGAAAGCATAATTACCCAATTTAGGCCCTTAATATTGGTAATTTTTTAATTTTAGTTGGATCTCGTCTGTTTTTGAAATTCTTGAGTTTACACTGTATGATGCCTTCAAAGAGATTTGTTATGTATTAAATTTGAATTTGTATCAGTTAGCATGGATGTTGAGCACACACACACACACACACACACTATACAAGTAATAAAAGTTTATAATTTGATGAGTGATAGGATATTGATTTGTTTTGATATTACGTATTGTCGTGTTTGCTTAATTTCTCTTAGGCCGGGTGAGTAGATTTGATTCTATCAATACTGATGGATTCATAGGCATATAAATTAGTTGCATTTCATTTCATTGCATTTCATTTTTGTTGTGTTACTTAGGGACAGTCAACAGTTTAAGTTTGGGGGTATTTGATAAGTAGGTTTTATACCTACTTATCCGGTATCTATTACTTGAATTAGTTACTGAAACTTATGTTTCTTATTCACTTTTCATATATTTTATGTTATTTTGTAGGCTATGACATAAAATTGGCATAAAGAAGCAAGGAAAAGAAATTTGGACAACTTTTGGACTAAAATATGCAAGCAAATATAAGAAGGGAAGATTGCAGGGATTTTAACACCAAGTTGGAAGCATGTTCTTGGCTTGGAACTTGGATTATACTTTAAAGCTTCTTCTTATCTTTCCAGAACGTCCCGAATCATCCCAATCGGAGTTCGGATGCGAGAGTTTTGGCCTTTTTATCAACGAAGATCAAAGCTAAGAGTTCTCATGCTTGCAATTTACATAACATCTACTTCAAGCCCAATTTCGATCTTGTTCCAGCTAGAATTTCTCCATTCTCAAAGAATGAAAGTTGTAGATATCGCCGAGAGCTTCGATTTGATAGGTGTGAGGCCTCATAACTTGTGATAACCCGGGATTTCGAATAATCTAAAATTTACGAATAATTTTTTTATTTAATATTGACATTGAATGTTAATATTGTATTGTGTATATGTGATAAGAGTATTGAGAATTAGTCAATTTGTCTATTGACTGAGAAATTAGAGTAGAGTTGTGCTTAACAGCTTTAGAAACCCTAACTCTAAGTCCGGATAGGGATTCGACAGAAATTGCAATTTATTGCAATAGTAGAAGCTAAGGTAACCTAATTATAAATTAGGAATGAAAATTTGAATAACCTAAGGGTTATGGTACGGGAGAATATTAGTATATAAGATATATACTAATTCTAAGAGATTTATTTTATACATCTCGGTTAATTAATTTTATAACCTAATTATAGCAAGTCTAATTGGGTTAAGGAAATAGATGTGAATGAGCAAGGATTGGTGTTTTAATGGAGAAGTGAAACCCTAATTAAATAAATTGGGTTGGATAAGAATTAAAGGAATTGGACTATGTATATGTATAGCCCAAATGTTGGCCAATGAAATTGGTTAGAGGCTCAAGCAAAACATTAAGGGAAAGGCCCAACTTTTAGCCCAAGTGGGAGAGGACTTTTTGGACAATTGTTAAATCAAATAAACATTTAGTAAATAAGCCAAACTTGGAGCATTCTAAGGCCAAGTGGCCGGCCATGAGAAGCTAGGAAAAGGGGGGAAGAATGTAATAATGGTTCACTTTAGTAAGTGAACAACTACTAACCACTCCTCTTATGTGTCATTTTTTATTTTGTCCAACACTTATGTCTTTTCATGCAAGCAATCCTTGGCATTTGGGTGAGAGAAAGAGGGAATTAATAAGGCACATGGCCGGATGACATAAGGAGAGAAAGAGAGTGGGTTTGGAAAAATTAAAAATCTACACTTCATAATAAAAGTCTATCTTATATTTTTTTTCTTTCTTTCATCTCTTTTATCCTTCCAAGTTGCTTAGAAGAAAAGAGAGAGAGGGAGAGAGAGAGAGAGAGGAGTTCGGCCACTTCAAGAGAAGAGGGAGAGGGGATTTTGACTTTCATAAAACCAAGATCCATTCCATATCTTAGAAGGAGAAAGGAAATCAAGCTAAGGTATAACAAAAATTTCTACTTGTGTAGGCTAAATTTCCTTGGTGTTTTGAATTGATTTTTGACAATTTGAAGTTGTGATCTTGAGGTTTAAAACCTTAGATCTATGTGTATATAAGTGTTACATGTTTAGATATAACCTTTTTGAAGATCAAAAGTTAGACCTATATTATGAAATGGAGGATAGGTTTTTCAAAAGATAGAAAACCTAAATTTTTCTTAGCTTTGATTGTGTTTGATGCTTGTTTGATGAAATAAAAAATTTTGTTTCTAAACTCAAAAACTAAGGATATACATGTTAATGAGTGTTTTGTGTTTGGTAATACCCATATAGGGTGTTGATTTTGGTTGGAATCAAAGGAAGAGAAAAATAGAATTTTTCCGGAAAAATTTGAACTTTTAAAGTGTGAGCTAGGTTTTGATTGTTTTTGAAATCTATGATGGATAATTGTGATTTATGTTTTTGGGATGCTAGATATATGTGTTAAGGGTAAAATCCCTTTGGAATCACTCAATTAGGTTGAAAAATGAGCAAGTTATGGGATTTCTCCCAAACTACACAAAGTTAAGAAAAAAACTGTTAGAGTAACAGTTGGTAACAGCCACTTCCGGGCTAATTTCCGGGAGCTTAACATGTCCAAATATGGATTCTGATAGATGAAAATTGAATTTCGGAAAAATATGAATCCAACAAAATTGACAGATCATTAATCAGAGTTATAGATTTCATTTTATTAAAGTTTTGGTAAAGGACTCCAAAACTGCCAAACGACAAAAAGTTGCTGCCCATATTTTTGCAAGGGCTATTTTGGCAACTTAAATTGTGAAATAAATTCCAGACTTTTGGGAAATGAAAATATATGGTATTATGTAGCTCGTGTCCAAAAATGAGCTGATTCTGAGTTAAAACGACCAAGTTATGCCCATTACAATTTTTGTGATTTTCTGACGGAAATCTCTATAAACGGAGTTCTACAACTCCAATTGACACGAAATTTAAAATGGAGCACCACGTTAACACGTATAAGATCGTGTCAAAAGATGGGCATTACTGGAGTTAAGGACGAGGTAGCTAATTTCTTAAGCTACGCACTAGAAATTAATTTTTGAAAAATACCAAAGGATGTTGGAAAATTATGGAAAAATACTTTTTATGCATGAAATACATGTATATGTGTTTGACCAAAGGATAGGAGAATAATAAACTGATTTGGTATTTTCGTGTTAAGGATATAGAATACAGCTTGCTGGATTAGGTAAATTGTGATTCCAGTTTGCTGGATTGGAAAACAGTTTACTGAATTGAAAATTTGTTGAATCCAATTTGCTGGATTGCAGTTTAGGTGGCTGGATTTGGAATTCAGGTTGCTGAATTTGCAATTTAGTTGCTAGACATATAATCCAGGTTGCTGGATTTATACTTGACTTATTAGATGCTAAAGATATTTAACTTAGCTTATATTGAAGCTTAAAAGCTAAATTTAATTGACAATAACTGTGTTAATTGTCGGATAGGGTGACCATAATACCGAGAATGGACTGAAGTTCAACCAGACTGTACTAGTTTGACTTGTTAAGTGTTTATATAGGTTATAAACACTGATGTGGTTATGTGCTAATGTGTTTATGAGAAGTTGGACTGTAGATTACAGTGTTGTGTGTTATATATGATTGTGCTAACGGTTAGACCGATATCATTGGTTATAGGTCTTTCGAAAGCAGATAAGTATTTTGGGTAGCTGTAATCAGCAAAAAAGGCAAGTTCCCTAACTCAACCTTGAGTTATATTTATTCAATTGTTATGATGGTTAATTATTGTTGATTAAGTCACGTCCAGGGATTTTTTGTTGATATTTCGCAGTTAGTGGAATGTTTAATAATTCAAATTGAATTACTGATTCAGAATATATATATATATATATATATATATATATATATATATATATATATATTCGTAGAATAACTGTTATTGGATATTCATATCTGTAGAAGTTAGAATTGACAGTACAAATAATTTCTGTTTATTGTCAAATTATAATGAGAAATGTCTTAGCTAATTATTCTAGCTAGACGAAAATTTGTTTGAACTTGATAGATTCGAAAAGATAATTCAATTATTATTGACAGGTCGATGCCAATTATTTAGGCTAGATCGAGAAGCAAATAGAATTTGAAATCACAGTATTTCGTTGTTAAATCAAAATATTGATTCCAAGGCTGAGAAGAACAACCTTTTATATAAAGGGAACATTTTATTTGTCGTGAATTCGACCTTTGCGCGCGTTTTAAGTATTATGCATAATATAGGGTATAATAAGCTGATCACTTGTTATACTTGCAGAGGGGTATGATTTAATCTTTATGGTTATTTGATACACCTGAGTATATCAAAGTAAATCTTTGATAGTTACTCGTGGAAATAAGTTCAAGATCTTGTGTGATCGCTCAGTATAAATTTGGAATAACATTTCACTTTGTTATTTCGTAGAATTAATTCTTGATTATTCATTAGAATATCGTAGAAACTTTGAAAGCGTTGTACTCTTTCATTATTGAATCATTGTATTGTATAGAATACGAGAAGACTTGTTATTGAATAACGATTTGTTCAGCTATTTCAAAGTTCTCTGAACTTTGTTATTCATTCTATCAAACTAGATAGTCTGCTGTTAGAATTCTTATACATTTATTGTATGTCTTAACTTGCGGGGCAAATTAGTTGCTCACCATTGCTAAATAAATTTTTTCAACTAGGGGCGAAGTTGCAGGAGGTGCTGCGTAGGATAAAGGCAAAGGCATAGTTATTAACTAAATTAATTAACATATTTATTATGTTGTATTGTAAACCCTTTTTGTATATATAAAGGGTATGTTTGTAAAGTTAAGGTTAGAGAACCTGGGTATGTATTAGTAAACTCTGATAAAGTATTATGTAAGTTACTATCTATGTATTATGGGTAGTTAAATGTTATTTATACTGTGGATCGTGAACACCAAACTCGGGAGTCAGGTAACCCAAATTTGGGGGTGTCACATAACTCCTCTCAGATTAAAGGTTATGGTTGTTTTACAAAAGGACACTGCAGCAGAAAAAGGACCCCTGTTAGGGCTGGCTTTCTATGCAAAAAAACCCCGTCGGGGCAGGGGTACAAGCTGTAAAATAGTAGCATAGCCAGCCAGGGGCGGGCTTTTTGTGAAGGAAACCCCCATCGAGGCGGAGCTACGGGTCAGAACAAGGTTTTGACGCGTTTTGGGTCAAAATTTGATACTTTTTTTCACTCCAAATTGGATTAGGTTTGCTCCTAAGCTAAAAATTAGACTTGTAACGTATAAATACATGATGTGAGGCATAAGAGAAAGAGGATTCCATTATATTAGATTATAGTATATTAGCAACCCTAGATTAGATTAGAACTGAAGATTGAAGCTATTGAGCATCATTGAAGAAACAGATTGGAAGCAAGAGAATACAGATTTGTTTATCTCAATTCTAATTTCTTTTCTTATCTATTTGTATCTTTTAATGCTTAATCAATTGTGGATGATAGATAATATTTCCGTTATGAATTATACTCTGTTTTCAGATTACTATGACTCTTATTGTGTAGTTTACTTTGATATGTTTCTTTGTTAGTCTTGTTAGCTATATTTGGATTGTCTATTATGGTTTGCCCTTAATTGCTTAATTGTCTAGCTAACAATTACTGTGATAATCTATATGAACTCGAGAGACGGATTATGGGTTTAGATTTGATCATAATAACATTTATTTATGTGTTCTATATGGTGTTGGAATTCATTATTTGTGCTTAGGATAGAGATATACTGAGGCATTGCATGTAGTCTAATAAGAACTTGTACTTAAACCCTTTTTAATTGTAATTCACATAGAGATATAGTGGACTAGTTAATTAGGGTGTTCAATTTGATTCTATCATCTGTGGATTTGATTTGATATGAGTATGGTGCGTTGAGAGATGGCCATATTTTACTCTCATGTTCTTGATTAACAATCCATTATAAATAACTTGGCTTGACAGGAAGTGTGTTGATTTAAAGAAATAATAAGTGAAATTGTAATCTCGAGTCTTCATTATCTTGTTTCATTCTAAGGATAGTTAGTAATAGTGTAATTAATTATTTTAAATTAAAATATTAAATCATTTGTTTAAATAAGATTAAATTGGTTATAGGTTAGTACTTGGTAATTATTGTTAACTAATTCTATGTGGGAACGATACTTTACTTTCACTTTATTACTTGTTGACCATGTATACTTGCGTGTTATGCGTAATTAGATTTTACCCAACAACATACAACCCATGGCATTGGCATTGACTGATATGTACATGAAAAGTGGAACTTTCTCCATTGGAGGTACCAAAATAGGAGCTTCAATCAACTATTTCTTGATGACGAGGAAAGCTTCTTGACATTCCTTATTGCATTTCCTAGAGGAATTTTTCCTTAATACATTGAAAATGGGATCACAAGTTATTGTGAGTTGAGAGATGAATCTACTTATGAAATTGATTCTGTCGAGGAATCTCCGTATCTCCTTCTCTGTCTGAGGTACAAGCATCTCTGTGATGGCTTTAATCTTGATTGGATCTATCTTAGTGACTCTATTACTCACTAAAAAGCCCAACTATTTGCCGGATTTAACATTGAAAGAATACTTGGCTGGGTTTAGCTTTAAGTAGAATTTGCGGAGACAATTGAATAGCTTTTCGAGATGGTCGGTGTGGTCATCTTCCTTTTTGGATTTTACGATGATATCATCCACATAAACCTCTACTTCTTTCTGTATCATATCATTGAATAGGGACATCATGGCTCTCTAATATGTTGCACCGACATTGGTAAATCCAAAAGATAGTCACCAATAGCAGAAGGTTCCCTAGGGAGTGATAAAGGCAGTTTTGTGGCGCCCCCAAATTCAGACACTCATATCTCGAATTTGGTTCATCACGTGCTAATTCTAGTAATAATAATAATTCTCAAACAACAAAAAATAGAATAATTTATATTATTATATCATAATTATTCTCGTCCCAAGGTCTCGCAATCGCTACTAAAACATTACAACTTAATTTAGACATAATTTATTACATCATAGTAACTTAGTCTTTATACAATATAATAATAGTAAATTCGTAACACTAGGAAATAAAGCTATTCTGAAGCCTTCTCTTTACCCTTGTCCTTCCCGAGGGTTCACCACGTTCTGCCTTAACTGAATGTTTTAAGGAAAGCAAGGATGAGTAACAAATTTGCCCAACAAGTAATATTGCAATAAGGGTGAATATTTATAAAGTTCAAATCTCAAGGGTATGACAGTGAATAATAGTTCATAAATTATTAACAATTCTTAATAAAGGTCGTTATAGACTGAAAGATATCAACAAGATTCGAACATACATCATGTAAAGGTTCAATAATAATGATCACTAAGCAGTCACTAAGGACTAAGAACTTGTACTAGAATTAACAGTATTATACTAAAAATTTAATAAAATGAGTACAACAGGTTATCAGCTCAAGTACCCTACGTTATGCATAACATTTAAACATGCTAGTATGTGTGCACATTGGTTTCCTGAAAATTATATAATTTTCCCTTCAATGAGGGTTGTTCATCTCAGTAGATTTACAAGAGTCCGCACCAAGTCAATTGGTTTGGATAGCTTTCTACCACATGATAATAGTCTAGCCGAATCAAAGGCTTAGATAAATTTTATAATGTTTTTAAGAATGATAAGTTCAATCCTTGCAACAATGTCAATGTATACAAATGATATCCGAATAGTAATAGATATTTGCTCGATATAAATATGGTTGATATGGCACTAATTAGGATTATACAATATATATAGTGTAAGAATTAGGGAACTTGCATTCAATATGAGAATCAAATGAAGTTAAAGAACTTGCACAAAATCCAAAGTTGTGTAAGTTAGGAAACTTGCCTCAAGCGTAATTTACCAACTTATAGCCTATCAACACTTTGAAATCCTATTATAACATAGTTATGCATATAGGTATATTCATTAGTTTCGCAAGCTCAAACATAATTTGTCTCATACATGTATTTAATACATATGTTAAGTATACACATAAGCTTATGATATCAGTCCATGTATATAAATCACGAATCCTTAAGGATATTCATCTTTATCTCATTAAGAATCTTATAAGGTTCAACATCTTTATGTTATCTTATCTACCTCAATAAGTTTCTATTTATTAGCTTAGGACATTAATGTGGTTAATGTAACGCCTGAGAAAAATGGATTTTTATGATAATTAAATTTTTATTTGATTATGTGGATTAAATGAATTTAATTGATTATTTATATGAGTAAGCTATGTGAAGGTCATTATATAACCTAGAATATGTGGATGTGGTTAAGATTTTGGCTACGTGGTGAATTAAAGTGTTTGAATTTCCAAGACGAAAATAAAAGTTTTTTGAGAAATTTTCTAAAAAACACTATTCATTGATTTCTGCTCGGGAATTATTTTTGAAATTCCGAGAAACGCGTAATGAAAGAATTCTAAGACGAGATGGAATATCCAATAACATCTCAATTATGGCAAACGAAGTTTTTGCTTGCGGACTTAAAACCTAACGGTTAGGGAAAGTGATTTCTGAGAAGGAATTGAAATGCGTATAATGAATTAAAGCGATGATCGTATAATACGTAGGTATTATACGGGTAATGAATACAAGTACAATACAATGTATTATACGAGTATGTATGAATGATGGTATGTCGTATATGAATAAGTATACGAGATGGAATACAAGATTAATATGTAGATTATACGTTATAAGGCTTTAATCCAAATGTATTGGACTTGTAGGATTTGTTAGGAATTGTACAAGCCCAATGGTAGAAATGGTTAAGTCCAATGTGAATTAATGAACGAGCCCAAGTGTTTGTTAAATGCAAGCCCAAAGTATATAAGTTAAGTTAATTAAGCTAAAAGCGCAAAGTAAGAACCAGATCTGTGGATCGATCCAATGGGTAAAGATAAACCATGGGTGACCCAAAGTAGTGGCCAAGAAAAAGATAAGAGTTGTGGAGGCCAAGTAAAGTGATTATGTTTGGTGACTAAGTAAAGTGCTTATACTTGGTGGCTAAGCAAAGGATAAGTTATTTGATGAGTTAGTTAAGTAATGGCCAAGTAAACTAGATAATTAAGTAAAGGATAAGTGTTGTGGTGATCAAGTAAACTTGGTGGTTAAGCTAGAAATAGTTAGGAGGTGGATGGCTTATTGACAATTAAGCCCTCATTTAGAATTTCCGATAAATAGAATATGTCCTAGCTCAATGTTGGTTGTTAAATTTCATCCAACATTATAAGTGCTTATTGGTTAGATAGAAAAAGCTAGGAAAGCTAGTCTTTTATAGTTCAAGAAGCAAGAAGAAGATTAAAACTTAATCAAGTAATCTTCAAGGGTAAGATCCTAAACCATGATTCCTTTTCTCTTCAATTGTTAGAGAAGTGAGTAGTGGTAGAACATGTATGCTAAGAAGAAGTAGGAATGATTAATCAAGGGACTTAAGCCTTAATAAGTCATGAATAAGCAATTCTTAATCATATAAGTTATAAACTTATGAAGAAAAAGTAAGAACTTATCATGTATATAAGTTAATGAAATAGGTATGTTAAGAAGTTAGTATGATCGAATGAATCCATTTGAAACGATGGACAAATCTTAAGTAACAAAGTTATGGCGGAATTCACGAGTTTTGACGATAATTCTCGAATTTGTGAAATTCTCAAAATGGAAGTCAAATTTTGACATTGAGTTTAGAAACGTTGGTTTTTGATGGAGTATAGTCTCATTTGGCATTATAGTGTTGCGAACTCAAAAATGATCGAATTCCGACTTAGAACGAAGAAACGAGTGTTGAACGTTCACGAACGTTTATCGTTTTTGTTATAATGAACTAATAAGTGAATTTTGAGTTAACGGATTCGAAAATGAAAAATTATTGAATGAACATATAGAGTATGTGATTTGTGAGCTAATGGCTTTTGAACGAGCCAATTCGGACTTAAAATGAACAATTTATGATTCTGGGAAATTCTTTTTTGTAATAAATCTGTCATATTTTTCTGGTACTGAAGTCTGGTGTCGCAGCGCCAGACAAAGCTCTATAAGTCGCGCCAGGGTAAATTGAGTGGCCACTGTAGAGTCGCGCTGCAACGCCACTCGTAGGTATGAGTGTCGCGCCTCAGCGTCGAGACCGAGAGTTGGAAATTGGAAAGTGGCGCCCAAGCGCCAATATAGTAAAGGGATGCGGCGCCGCGACGCCGGTAGTGAAAATTGGTTGACCAAGTTAGGTTTTGTAATTTCTATTGATTAGGAACAAATAGTAGAATGTACATGTAATTAATATACATGGTAAAACTAACTTTAAATCACTTTTTTAGTGATGACGATAGGAATTTAAGTATGGTTTAAGAATAATTAAACGAAGAACGTGAAGGGTAAGTAAGTAAATCATGAATGGTATTCAACGTTGGTACTTCACCAATAATGACCGAGTCTCGGTTAGTAATGTAAGAATGTTAGTAAGCCATGAATAAGATTAATAAGTCGAATTGACCTTTATTAATGAAGTAAATTCACTTAAGACGTAGAAAAGAATGAAGTTTGTAAGAACAATGTAATACGGAAAACCAGAACCAATAATAACAAATCTAATAAACAATTAGATTAAGAAGAAGAGTAAGATTCATTAGGAACCATGTATGTTTATTCATGTCCTAATGAGGTATGTTATGTGGTTATGCGTTGTAGAGACTATAAAGACTCAAAGAAAAAGTAATTTTATTGTAGTAGACGCTGAAGGAAAGTTTTCTTATTGCTTGTCTAACCTTCGTGTTAGCCAGGTATTCAGTGATTCATGTTATGAGATGCATGAATGGTTTTAAAGAAAAGGGTCGATGCCAGTTTTAACTCAGCTATACTAATCTTGAAAGATTGATTGATTTATTTACAAGACTTTCAATATAAAATTGATAATACTATCCTACGCCAATTGTTTTGTATGGATTCAAGGTAAGCCTGAGTATGAATAAACAAATGTATTTCACATCGATTATTCGATGGGCACGTGAGGTTGCCAAAACTTAAATGTAAATACATTTAACAGACTAGTGTTGATCAACATAGAGTACTATAGGTTGATCATCAAGAAGTGCTCATAAGAAATATCGGACTTACAGTCTTAGTACCGAGTTATCTTTTTCATGAATAAATTTTAAAGAGAATGTTCATGGTCTATGGACCTACTCAGAATTTTCAAGTTACTATATGAACTTCAGAATTGTTTTATGAGAGAAGAAGTGATATTCAATGTTTCATAGTACTTCATAACTATTGTTCAGTTAATGAAGAATAATCATATGATTCTCGAAGTGGTACCTTTATAACATATTTTTAGACTTGTTGAGCTAGTTATGCTCACTTCTTTCCTGAATCATATGATTGTAGCTAAGGTCGAGAGAACCGAGGGTTCCAGTAGAGATAAAGGCAAGGAGAAGATGAATGGTTAGTTTGTTCTGTAATAGACTAGTAATTTTGTATGAATTTTATTATGATGAACAAAGAATGAAACAGTTTCAGAACTTGGGAACGGGATGTATTATTATTAATGTAATAAAGATCGTAGTTGATACACACATTTTGATGTTGTTTCAATAGAATGAATGTACATTTATGAGTACCGTGTAGCACCATATGTCGGGTTGGAAGATAACCGAATTTGGGGGTGTCATAGTCAAGCCGTCATGATTGGCAGTAAACAAAATAAGCCAGACCAAACTATAGGATAGTTCAGTTGCGCCCTGATTAGTCTTAGGGATGGCACAACTGCGTTGTCCCCTTGCCAGACTAGAGTTAAGATTTTGCTCTTCTAGTGTAAGTCCACTTTTTAGTATACCAAGAAATTAACAAATATCACGATTACATGCTAAAGGACTCTACAAACATGTATGACCATTTTAGGTTCACATTTACACATCACAGTTTTAGTTTGGGATTTCTAAGGAAGTAGGGTTGAATAGAGGCATGAACTCACAGGACCTACCATGTCAACCATATATCTGTATAAAGAGATCACATAATCTATAATACACATGCTTACAAGTGTTCACATCGCTTACGCATGGCTAGTATTGTTTATCACTATAAACATGTCTAAACTTATGCTTAGTTAACTCTCATTATGTTTAACACATATGCATCATGTTTAGAGACACAATGAATATAAACATGCCATCCGAAATCTCCAGAACTTAACTACTCATACTAATGCAATTTAGTTTGAAAAATATTCGAGTTTGTTTTCGAATGTTATTTTAACCAAAATGAAGGTACATCATAGCATATGCATATCACTTTGAATCACATCTCATGTGTTGTTAGGTCATATATACATTCTTACAAAGTTAAAACATATCCCATGTGGTATTCATTGGTATTAGTTTCAAATATATCAAGTTTCTCTTGGAAAATCATTTAGCTCAAAGTCAAACATATTGGACATGAATAAAGGGACCATATATCACAACTCATGCTCATTTATGTTTATATATCAGTCATATATGCATGTTATTATGCTCAAAATTTGCAGAATACAAGTTCCATCAAAGTTTGTTTTCGAAACTCTAAGCTTTTGTTATAGAATTACTACTAGATCATGTTTGGATAATTCATATCTCATAAGAGAACTTTATACTACATATTATACTTCTTTTTATGCATATCTAAACAAAACTTGTATACTATAAACATCATAGTATAACAGAAGCCAGAATCTAGTTCTGGGGACTTGTCCAGCTGCGTTGCACCTTAGTACAAATTCGGTGCAGTTGCGCCCCTTCCTGGACAGAACTAGAAAAGAGCTCTATTTTATAGAATGTCAAACCTAATTTCGATTTCTTTATTCTAAACATAATTAAACCTATTCTCTGAGGTTCCATACATCCATATTAAATTTATAAACACTTCGGTAGCAATTTTCAAATCAAGTTTAGAAGAATTGAATATAATTTTTATGATTTGCCAAGTTTGGAATTAAGAACTAAAAACATTAATTTTACCTTCTATGAATCTTCTTTCCCTCCCTTTGCACTATCTAGACTCTTTCTTAGTTACAAGAAACTCACACTCTCAAACTTGGAATTCAATAGGCAATTCACAGCAACGGGAAAAAGAAGAATGGAAATGCCTTTTTTTAATAATGTTTGACTAGTTAATGGTTTTACACCAAGGTTGGAATCCATGGGGGTAGAAGAAGAAGACAATGATTATTGAGGAGTTTTTTAACCACCACTCCTCAGCCATTTGCTTAGCCATCATCACCTAACTTACAGCTACTGTTCAAAGCTTGGCAGCTCACGTATTGGTAAATGGAACACTGTTTGGGCAATTGAATTTTGGACAAGTATTTTAATCCTCAACATTTGGTTCCAAATGTAGTTAATTTAATCCCCTTTTGGTTTCCCCAATGTGATTTTAATGTACTAATTGTTATTACAGAATGAAAAGTTAGGAATTATATATGTACCCATATCATATAATTCATCTACATTGGGTTTACATAATTTAATATTTAAAACAGATAAAATAAGGTAGCTAGATATTATTAACCGGGTATTCTTCATAGATATTATTAGTGCACATACTTCAATATTATAATACTATCCAATATTAAATGTATATTTTCAAACATTCAATTCCTTTTCGAATTTCTGAGATGCACAGTTAATTAACTATTTTTTTTTATCAAAATGTCACACATGATTTTATTGTGCTACTTGGTACTTCATGCCATTAAATGTACTCTTATCATATGATTTTAATGATGTCACAAATTACAATAATGTTCCATATCATTTCTACAGCAATAACAAACTTTTAAACACTGACCACTAGCACAATTGCGCTAGTTTGTACTGCAAGAAGAATGTGACAACCCGAGAAATTAGACAAATTATTAAAATCTTAAATGATTGATTTAAGGTCAAATAATAGACCTAGACAGAAAATAAGTGTATGCGTTTGATGTTATTGAGATTGAATTTTGAGGATTTAAAAATTTGGTAAAAGAAATAGGTGAATTATTTAGGATTAAGTGTTTATGTGAATATGCTCTGTTTATATGGTTAATGATGTGTTTATAATATGGTTAAGGGTCAAGGGTTGACCAGATTAATTATATATGTGTCAAACCCTAATCGTATATTAAGAACGACAACGTTCAGTTAGAAAACCCTAACGTCTAATAAGAAAACCTAGAAATCGGTTCTGGAAACCCTAGTTTCAGTTCCGGGACTACGAAATCTAAAATCGGATATTGAAAACCCTAGATTGGGAATGCAATGTATGTACAAGGTTAAACGCCAATAATTTTAATTAATTAGGGAAAACCCTAATGAATTACTGGAAATTCTAGTTGATTATTACAAAATCCTAATACCAGATCTGAAAATCCTAGTTTCAGATTCTGATAAAGTGAAACCCTAATCTGGGAATATAACGGAGAATTTTAACGCTTTAGTGCTAATAATTAAGTATTAATTAGGGTAAAGGTTAATTAATTAACAAACCCTAATTTCCAATTTTTGGAACCCTAATTGTTCCGTCAGAAACTCTAATGCTCAGTTGTAGATTTAATTGCTATATTAGCAATGTTAATTAGGAAATATATATCCTAATTGTCAAGTTATTAGAAACCCTAATCTAATTAGGAAATCTAATTTTTAAAATTGAAATAATTTTTTTTATTTTAAACCCTAAAATGTAGTTTTGAGACCTAATATACAAATTTGACCCTAAGTGTTAAATTAGCAATTTTAATTAGGATAAATTAGTCCTAATTAGCAAGAATGATTTATGATTAGGAAATTATGATATAATTAGGAAGCCCTAATTATAATTCAGAAATCAAAATTTTTTATTTTAAATTTAATTAGAGAATTTTTGAAAATCCAAGTTGCTAAATATTTAAGGATTAAAACCTAAACCCTAAAGATTTAAACCATAAACCCTAACAAACCCTAAACCCTAAGGGTTTGCAATATATGGCAATTTCTAGAAATTAAAAGAAATGACAAAAATACCCTTTGTGTTTCTTTAATGAGGAAGCTTGCAAATCTTACTAAATCCTTGGTTGTTCACCAACCCTAACCCTAACCTAGCCTAGCATGTGACTTATATGACCAGCAATCTCAGCAAAATCAGCAACTTACATTGAATCTTATCAATTATATAAGATTAAAGGAGAGAGAAAAGTTTACTTTACTTTTCATTTTTTTGCCAACCTTTTCTCTCTCTAAAATTCGAATTGTAGTGTGAGAGAGTGAGGTAAGATAAGTTAGAATAAGTTCAAAGCTTGGCAAGATCAGAACATCAAGATCAGAAAATCAAAATCAAGCTCAAAAGGTATAAAACCCTAATAATTTGAAATCTCACGATTTATTATTAAATGTTACAATTGATTGTTGGAAGTTGTGTAATAGGGTGTCAATTGATGATCTAGGTTGTTAAATCCATGACCCATAACATCAAAGTGCTCAAAAGTAGAGTTTTTCAACATCTGGAAATCTGGAAAATTTCGTCTGACAGCCAAATGTCAGACCACATAGATCCGTGTGTGTTATGTTTTTTTTTATGTTTAAAGCTTGTAAAATGTAGTCTGTTATGTGGTCTTCAAGATACAAAAAGAATCAAAGCTAGATCTATAATAGATCACAAGATATAAACGGTCAAAACCCGTTGACTAAAACTGGCAAACCAGCGAACACAGAAACTTGAAGAACAGTTTCCGTGTTGCACTTTGACCGACCAGAGCTTGCTTATTTTTTTGATGTTTTAGTGTTATTATGCTTTATAGTTGTAGTACTACATGTTGTCTACAAATTGGAGTGGATAAATCACATAAACGTTACGCGATCATCAAGTTATAAGGACTCAAAGTAGGCCACTCAAATCTGTTAAACTCTGACAAGCCAAAGAACAGCGTTGTCAGACATTTGGCTAGCTTAGATCTTGCTGTGATATTGTGTTATGATCTAGATGATGGTTGGTTATTGTAGTAGTGCATTTCTACTACAGGACAATAGTCTTAGTTAGCCCAGAACACATTAGAATCATAGTTCTAATCATGGTCAAACCAAGCCCCTTGGCTTCTGTCAGATTTTCTGGAAATCCTCAAGAACACCTATAGCGACAGAAAGTGTTGCTATAGCCCTTTAGCGACAGTTTATTATTATTATTTTCTGAAAATTAATTAAAAATAAAAATAAATGGTTTTTAATTATTAAAAATACTAAAAAATTTCTAAAAAAAATATTTTAAAGTTTGAAAAATAGTTTTTAATTACGTTGGGTATATTTCAAAAATATTTAATATTTTTGGAATATAAAAGGTATTTATTTATTTAATTATAATATTAAATAAATTATAATAAAATGATTTTAATTCATGAAAAAATCATGAAAAATTATTTTATGGTATAAGAAAATATTTTAAGTTATTTTTGATGACTTTTAATATTTTGTGATGAAATTCATTAATTAATCAATATTAATGATAATTAGTTTATTTAATGAATATATTAAATAAATTATGAAAAAATAGACTTAATGATTTAAAAATTATATAAAAATGATTTAAGTATTATAAAAATATTTTAAGTTATAAAATATAACTTTTGATATTTTGGCATGAAAATATTAATATTTTAATATTAATATTAATTATCGGATAATGGATATAAGTGTTTAAAAATCATATAATTATGATTTTAAGGTATTAAAAATACTTTGATATATTATAATTATATTATAATATTATGTAATGATTTTCATTAATATTTTATATTAAATGATTATTAATGATTAAGGAATTATGTGGTATTTAATTCATTTAAATATAGTTTTAATGATTGAAAAATGTTGATAAATGATATTAATTATGTAAAAAAATTTTACAAGTCCTTAAAAATTATTTTGACTGATAAGATAATTATCTGTGATAAATGTTAAACGTTTAAGCTGAGTTTAATTGAACTTAAACTCGAGTATTGTCCGACTAGACCGTCGGGATGATAGAATTGTGTCGGTTTCAAGTCAGAATGAAATGGTTTGACCTGATATTAAGTTTTATGTGTGTTAAAGACTGATAGGTTTATGTGCTATGTGTTTACGTTATTTTATGTATATATATGTAACAGTATTATACTGTGATAATTTTATTCTAATATTAGAGATCTATATTACTAATATTAGGTCTTCAAGTAAAGCGTTATAAATTGCGTTGCGATAATCAACGGTTAATGCAAGTTTCTTTTACTTAACTCTAATAAGAGTAGTTTCTTCAAGCTTATGGTTAATCATTGCTGATTGCCATGAAAAATTGTACTCTGTACATTTTGCATGTATAAGTCAGGTATGAAAGGCTGATCACCTTCATTACCAGTTGGTTCAGAAATGTTTGTTCATATTTTAAACTTGTTCAGTCAAAAGTTTGTTCATGCTAGTTCTCAATTATATTGATGAATTATAGCCAGCTTATTATTCATACTCTTCAATCATGATATATCGGTATATTGTTGTATTTAAACTTGCTGGGCAACTTTCATGCTCACCCTTGCTATATCATGATAAACATTGCAGATAAGGCGAATGCGTTCGGATACAGGAAAAGGTTTGTAACAGCCCCGAATCCGGGCCCCAAATCACCTCGGATCCGGTATACTATTTCTATCACTATTTCGGAAGATATAAACATAAGTTGTTTATACAAATACATTACACACTATTACCCAAAATCGAGTAACCTTAACTTATTACACATTTCCTAAAATATCTATTACACAACAATATTGATCAAATACACAATTACAAACTAACTGCACGTTATATCCCAAGCTGTACTTAGCTTTAATCTTTTCCTGTTTACAAACGCATTTGCTTTACCTGCAATGTTTTATCATGATATAGCAAGGGTGAGCATAAAAGTTGCCCAGCAAGTTTATATACAACAATTTAACGATATATCATGATTGAAGAATATGAATAAAGGGCTTGCTATAATTCATCAATATAATTGAGAATTAGCACGAACAAATTTTTGACTGAACAAGTATTATACATGAATAAACATTTCTGAACCAACTGGTAATGAAGGTGATCAGCCTTTCATACCTGACTTATACATGCAAGATGTACAGATTATAATTTTCGTGGCAATCAGCAATGATTAACCATAAGCTTGAATAAACTACTCTTATTAGAGTTAAGTATAAGAAAACTTGCCTGAACCGTTGATTACCGCACGCAATTAATAACGCTTTACACCGAAGACCTAATATTAATAATATAGATCTCCAATAATTAGAATAATATCATCACAGTATAATACTGCTATATTTAAAACCACAGAATATTCTAAACACATTACCACATAACCCTATCAGTCTTTACAACACATAAGACTTAGTATCAGGTCAAACTATTTCAGTTTGACTTGAAACCGACACAATTCTATCATCCCGACGGTCTAGTCGGACAAAATCAAGTTTACGTTCAATTAAACTCTGACTTAATACTTAACAATATCACAGATAATTTCTTATCAGACAAAAATATTTTTCCTAGGCTCGTAATAATTTTCGGATAATTATTACCATTTATCAACATTTTTCAATCCTTAAAACCGTATTTAAATGAATTAAATACCACTTAATACCTTAATCATTAATATTTATTTAATATAAAATATTAATGAAAATCATTACATAATATTATAATATAATTATAATATCACAAAGTATTTTTAATACTTTAAAATAATTTTTATATGATTTTCCAACACGTTAATCCATTATTCGATAATTAATATTAATATTAAAATATTAATATTTTCATGTCAAAATATCAAAAGTTATATTTTATAACTTAAAATATTTTTATAATACTTATATCATTTTTATATGATTTATAAAACATTAATTCTAATTTTCCATAATTTATTTAATATATTTATTAAATAAATTAATTACCATTAATAATAAATTATTAATGAATTTCATCACAAAATATCAAAAGTTATGGAAAATAACTTAAAATATTTTCTTTTATCATAATATTATTTTTCATGATTTTTCATGAATTAAAAACTATTTTTAAATAATTTATTTAATATTGTAATTAAATAAATAAATACCATTTACATTCCAAAAATACTAAATATTTTTGAAATACACTCAAAATAGTTAAAAACTATTTTTCAGACTTTAATATATTTTTTCATAATTTATTTTGTATTTTTAATAATTAAAAACCATTTTTTTCTAATTTTAAATTAATTTCCGGAATATTAATAAATAAACCGTCGCTAAAGGCCTATAGCGAGACTTTCTGTCGCCATAGGTGTTCTTGACAGATTTCGGGTTGCTTGGTTTTACCGGAATTTAAACTATGTTCTGATCGATTTCTGGGTCTTCTAAAGTGCTAATATTGTAGTATAAATGTAATACTACAATTTTGAACAAGTTTTATAACCATAACATCACTAACCGGCAAGATCTAAGCCTGCAAACTTTCTGACAACGTGTTCTTCATTTTCTGGGTTTTCCAGAAAATGAAAAACAGTCGAGGTTAATAGCTTTCGATCCTTATATCTTGAGTTCTGAGTTTAGTTTGGGTGATCTGTAAGTTCTAACGTGTAGTCCGTATGTCAAGGTACAACAAACGATCATCAGATCAACTTAACAACAACAGATCCAAGCTATTAAGTCCGGTCAAACTACATGTCAGGAGCTGTTCTTCACGATTTCTGGGTTTTCCAGATTTCATCAAGAACAGTTGGTCAATGGTACTTTGACCACAATTTCCAGCCATTTCAGTTACGATCTAGGTGATCTAAAGGCTTTAATGTGTAGTCTACATACCAGACTACAACTAAACAACAACAACTTGGCCTAACTGCTAACACACAGCAAAATCAAAGGCTCGAAATAGCTTGTCAGACGTCTGGGTAATTCTGGATTTTTCCAGTAACCAGTTTTTCGTGATCGGTCAACTAGGTTTGACCGTTCATATCTTTTGATCTGGACAAGATCTGGACTTGATTCAAGTCTCAGATTCAATAGCTAACAACAAAGAACAGATCTATAACATTAAACACAACTAAACATTAACAGACAAAGATCTAGAGGCCCTGACATATGACTGTCAGGCCATATTTTTCCACCTTTCCAGATTTCATAAATTGCTAAATTCGAGCATCTAGATGTTATGGATCCATGATCCATCAACCCAGATCTCTAATTGACACCCTATTACACATATTTAACCAACAAATAACAACATTTAACATAAAAATCATAGATTTCGAAATTTGAAGGTTTTATACCTTTTATGCTTGATTTTGATTTCTGATCCCTTGATCTGTTTCTGGATTGCTAAAATTTGATCATGGTTTTGTTTCTTACTCTTTCTCACTCTAACATTTCGAAAATGGAGAGAGAGGATGGCTTGGTTGATTTGAAAAAAATGCAGCATTTTCTCTCTCTTTAATTATTTATACAATTCTTGATCCAATGAATGTGGCTGCTGATTTGGACTGATTTGCTGGATTTGTCAAAGGCTAGGCTAGAATAGCTCTAGGGTTGTTCACCAAACCCATGATCTTGGCACGATTTCCAAGCAACATAAAATAATACACTAAAAGGGCATATTTGACATTTCCTTAAATTCCTAGATTTCTCAATTGATGAAACCCTTAATCTTTAGGGTTTGAACATTTTAAGGTTTAACCATTTAGGGTTTAGATTTTTAACCCTTAACTTGGTAATTTAATTTCTACCATTTCCGAATTTCGGTTATAAAATAGAAAATTAACAATTTTAACTTATAATTAGTGTTTACTAATTATATTAAATTCCTTACTCATACTAAAAACTTACTAATTAGGATTAGTATTTTCTAATTAAAATTGCTAATTACGCAATTAGGATCAAAATGGTCATTAGGGTTTATAAACCGCTAATTAGGGTTTCTAATAGAAAAATAAATTTTATAATTTAGAATTTAAATCTCGTAATTAGATTAGGGTTTTCTAATTACTCATAAATTGAAATAATTAGGATTAGGGTTCCCTAATTAACATTGTTAATTTTAGCGATTCATTCCACCACCGAACAATTAGGGTTTCTGACGGAACAATTAGGGTTCCAAAAATTGAAATTAGGGTTTGTAAATTAATTAACCTTTACCCTAATTAATACATAATTAATATCACATAAGCATTAAAATTCTCCATTATAATCCCAGATTAGGGCTTAACTTTAACAGAATCTGAAACTAGGGTTTTCAGATCTGGCATTAGGGTTTTAAATTTGGAATTAGGGTTTTGTAATCAATTTGTTAAGATTAACCCTAATTAATCTTTTAATTATTTACACTGATGCCATTAAGTCCCCGATTTAGGGTTTCATGCACCGAATTAGGGTTTCGGATTTCCGGAACTGAAACTAGGGTTTCCAGAACCGATTTCTAGGGTTTCTTGCTAAACGCTAGGATTTTCTAGCTGAACATTGTCATTCTTAATATACTATTAGGGTTTGACACATATATAATTAATCTGGTCAACCCTTGACCCTTAACCACATTCTGAACACATCATTAACCATACACACCGAACATAATCACATAAATCCTTAATCCTGAATAATTCACCTATATCCTTCACCGAATTTTGAAATCCTAAAAATTCAATCCCAATAACACCATACACATACACTTATTTTCTGTCTAGGTCTAATATTTGGCCTTAAATCCATCATTTAAGATTTTAATAATTTGACCAAATTCTCGGGTTGTCACATTCACCCCTCCTTATAAGAATTTCGTCCCCGAAATTCACCTTACACCTTACACCGTGCACCTTACACCATTCACACATAAACCATTCACACACATTATTACTTGTTACCCAATACACCTCTCACCAGAGTAAAAGTTTTGAAATTGTACTGAGGAGTCATTTAGACTATTTGTCTGCCATTTTCGCAAAGGTTTTATGGAAATTCATCCGCAAACAGTCATTACTTACGGACACAAAGGGTGATCAGCCCGATATGTCCTGTACTGATCAGGTACTGTTGGTTGGAACAATTTGTTCCTCTTTTCCGCCTTGGGCGCATAAACTTTTTTCCTCAGTCTTATTGGATTCCGCACCAAAACAATTTGGTTCGAGAAATTCTTTCAATGAACACTTGGAGTTTTTTTTATAACTTTAGTCTAGCTGAATCAAATAGCATAGACTCAAATCAATAATTCAATTCAATCGAATTATTTAGGTGTAGCCAAACCCCGTTGGCAAATTTAAAATTTTTGAAAACAATTTCGAGAATGACGTCATGATGCTGTACTGTACTAACAGTCCGTTTGAGGATGTCGTCATTGTATGACTTTGTCATAACACATCATACAATAGTGGAACAGCGACTTTAGGTCAAGTTCACACTAAGTATTCCTATATTTACAACTCCATCACATTTTTATCATCTCTGCACAAGGTTACATGGTACATGAGTGATAATTGAAAACAATTTTTGATATTTCAAATCATTTGCGTCTAGACGAAATGAGTAGCATAGACTGTACTTTAAACCGTTTCAAAAATGGTTACGAGTCTACATTTTTTTTAAAAGGCACATAGTGCGTATTTAGCTTGATGTCAAAAATTTCGAAGTTTAGCATAGCTAGGAGTTTAGGAAAACCTAAGTCTCCTCTAATGATCATTTGCTTATCAATCTATCTGTTCCTATAATCCTTAACACTCTATTCACACACAACTATACCCAATTCATAAAACCACACTTATGATTTCATAACCTGGCCACAATTATATGAGTTTACAAACTGACCCTAGTCTGACCTTTGGCGTTCGTTCGCTGAGGGGCTCATAAACATTTCATATAATTATGCGTCAAGAATGTCACAGAAGTATGAGTTCTAAGAATTCGTACTTAATCCTATATTCTCTACCTATGACCTATTTATCTATATATAATAACTAGCGTGACACAACATTTCAACTATTACCAATGCCACCAACTAAGTAGTTTTTACACCAAGTATAATTCCCCTCCCATACGAGGAATCATACAACTCTGTTGCTGGCACGAGTCCTCATTGAAATTCCCACCCAATCTTAACCCCCTTTTTCAATACGAATTCAATTCGTATTCATAATCCATAACTCATTTATGAGTTTTCATTTTCATATTACCATTTTATAGTACAACTTTCACACAGCATCTTGCTGTAAACTTTTCAATCATTAGATTGATTCATTTCCCATATCATAATTGTATATCAGATCACGGGGTGATCTTATCGTATATATTACGATTCAATTCCATTCACTATGATCGTTTTGTTTTACGATCTCCTATCCCTGCACTTTCAGTCTTTTAGACTCGATCTATTCACCGTTACCGTTCAACTTTATTATCAGAGTTAGGGAACTCTGTACTTTACACTCGCCGAGATTCGTCTTTGAATCTTACCGACCAACTAACTCTTTGTGAGTTAGTCTTACCCTAATCACTGCGGTTATTGGTCTCAGGTATTCCTACCTAATATTCATAACCAACAGCTCTGATACCAACTGTAACAGCCCCGAATCCGGGCCCCAAATCACCTCGGATCCGGTATACTATTTCTATCACTATTTCGAAAGATATAAACATAAGTTGTTTATACAATACATTACACACTATTACCCAAAATCGAGTCACCTTAACTTATTACACATTTCCTAAAATATCTATTACACAACAATATTGATCAAATACACAATTACAAACTAACTGCTCGTTATATCCCAAGCTGTACTTAGCTTTAATCTTTTCCTGTTTACAAACGCATTTGCTTTACCTGCAATGTTTTATCATGATATAGCAAGGGTGAGCATAAAAGTTGCCCAGCAAGTTTATATACAACAATTTAACGATATATCATGATTGAAGAGTATGAATAAAGGGCTTGCTATAATTCATCAATATAATTGAGAATTAGCACGAACAAATTTTTGACTGAACAAGTATTATACATGAATAAACATTTCTGAACCAACTGGTAATGAAGGTGATCAGCCTTTCATACCTGACTTATACATGCAAGATGTACAGATTACAATTTTCGTGGCAATCAGCAATGATTAATCATAAGCTTGAATAAACTACTCTTATTAGAGTTAAGTATAAGAAAACTTGCCTGAACCGTTGATTACCGCACGCAATTAATAACGCTTTACACCGAAGACCTAATATTAATAATATAGATCTCCAATAATTAGAATAATATCATCACAGTATAATACTGCTATATTTAAAACCACAGAATATTCTAAACACATTACCACATAACCCTATCAGTCTTTACAACACATAAGACTTAGTATCAGGTCAAACTATTTCAGTCTGACTTGAAACCGACACAATTCTATCATCCCGACGCTCTAGTCGGACAAAATCGAGTTTACGTTCAATTAAACTCTGACTTAATACTTAACAATATCACAGATAATTTCTTATCAGACAAAAATATTTTTCCTAGGCTCGTAATAATTTTCGGATAATTATTACCATTTATCAACATTTTTCAATCCTTAAAACCGTATTTAAATGAATTAAATACCACTTAATACCTTAATCATTAATATTTATTTAATATAAAATATTAATGAAAATCATTACATAATATTATAATATAATTATAATATCACAAAGTATTTTTAATACTTTAAAATAATTTTTATATGATTTTCCAACACGTTAATCCATTATCCGATAATTAATATTAATATTAAAATATTAATATTTTCATGTCAAAATATCAAAAGTTATATTTTATAACTTAAAATATTTTTATAATACTTAAATCATTTTTATATGATTTATAAAACATTAATTCTAATTTTCCATAATTTATTTAATATATTTATTAAATAAATTAATTACCATTAATAATAAATTATTAATGAATTTCATCACAAAATATCAAAAGTTATGGAAAATAACTTAAAATATTTTCTTTTATCATAATATTATTTTTCATGATTTTTCATGAATTAAAAACTATTTTTAAATAATTTATTTAATATTGTAATTAAATAAATAAATACCATTTACATTCCAAAAATACTAAATATTTTTGAAATACACTCAAAATAGTTAAAAACTATTTTTCAGACTTTAATATAATTTTTCATAATTTATTTTGTATTTTTAATAATTAAAAACCATTTTTTTCTAATTTTAAATTAATTTCCGGAATATTAATAAATAAACCGTCGCTAAAGGCCTATAGCGAGACTTTCTGTCGCCATAGGTGTTCTTGAGTGTTCTTGACAGATTTCGGGTTGCTTGGTTTGACCGGAATTTAAACTATGTTCTGATCGATTTCTGGGTCTTCTAAAGTGCTAATATTGTAGTATAAATGTAATACTACAATTTTGAACAAGTTTTATAACCATAACATCACTAACCGGCAAGATCTAAGCCTGCAAACTTTCTGACAACGTGTTCTTCATTTTCTGGGTTTTCCAGAAAATGAAGAACAGTCGAGGTTAATAGCTTTCGATCCTTATATCTTGAGTTCTGAGTTTAGTTTGGGTGATCTGTAAGTTCTAACGTGTAGTCCGTATGTCAAGGTACAACAAACGATCTTCAGATCAACTTAACAACAACAGATCCAAGCTATTAAGTCCGGTCAAACTACATGTCAGGAGCTGTTCTTCACGATTTCTGGGTTTTCCAGATTTCGTCAAGAACAATTGGTCAATGGTACTTTGACCACAATTTCCAGCCATTTCAGTTACGATCTAGGTGATCTAAAGGCTTTAATGTGTAGTCTACATATCAGACTACAACTAAACAACAACAACTTGGCCTAACTGCTAACACACAGCAAAATCAAAGGCTCGAAATAGCTTGTCAGACGTCTGGGTAATTCTGGGTTTTTCCAGAAACCAGTTTTTCGTGATCGGTCAACTAGGTTTGACCGTTCATATCTTTTGATCTGGACAAGATCTGGACTTGATTCAAGTCTCAGATCCAATAGCTAACAACAAAGAACAGATCTATAACATTAAACACAACTAAACATTAACAGACAAAGATCTAGAGGCCCTGACATATGACTGTCAGGCCATATTTTTCCACTTTTCCAGATTTCATAAATTGCTAAATTCGAGCATCTAGATGTTATGGATCCATGATCCATCAACCCAGATCTCTAATTGACACCCTATTACACATATTTAACCAACAAATAACAACATTTAACATAAAAATCATAGATTTCGAAATTTGAAGATTTTATACCTTTTATGCTTGATTTTGATTTCTGATCCCTTGATCTATTTCTGGATTGCTAAAATTTGATCATGGTTTTGTTTCTTACTCTTTCTCACTCTAACATTTCGAAAATGGAGAGAGAGGATGGCTTGGTTGATTTGAAAAAAATGCAGCATTTTCTCTCTCTTTAATTATTTATACAATTCTTGATCTAATGAATGTGGCTGCTGATTTGGGCTGATTTGCTGGATTTGTCAAAGGCTAGGCTAGAATAGCTCTAGGGTTGTTCACCAAACCCATGATCTTGGCAAGAATTCCAAGCAACATAAAATAATACACTAAAAGGGCATATTTGACATTTCCTTAAATTCCTAGATTTCTCAATTGATGAAACCCTTAATCTTTAGGGTTTGAACATTTTAAGGTTTAACCATTTAGGGTTTAGATTTTTAACCCTTAACTTGGTAATTTAATTTCTACCATTTCCGAATTTCGGTTATAAAATAGAAAATTAACAATTTTAACTTATAATTAGTGTTTACTAATTATATTAAAATTCCTTACTCATACTAAAAACTTACTAATTAGGATTAGTATTTTCTAATTAAAATTGCTAATTACGCAATTAGGATCAAAATGGTCATTAGGATTTATAAACAGCTAATTAGGGTTTCTAATAGAAAAATAAATTTTCTAATTTGGAATTTAAATCTCGTAATTAGATTAGGGTTTTCTAATTACTCATAAATTGAAATAATTAGGATTAGGGTTCCCTAATTAACATTGCTAATTTTAGCGATTAATTCCACCACTGAACAATTAGGGTTTCTGACGGAACAATTAGGGTTCCAAAAATTGAAATTAGGGTTTGTAAATTAATTAACCTTTACCCTAATTAATACATAATTAGTATCACATAAGCATTAAAATTCTCCATTATAATCCCAGATTAGGGCTTAACTTTAACAGAATCTAAAACTAGGGTTTTAGATCTGGCATTAGGGTTTTAAATTTGGAATTAGGGTTTGTAATCAATTTGTTAAGATTAACCCTAATTAATCTTTTAATTATTTACACTTATGCCATTAAGTCCCCGATTTAGGGTTTCATGCACCGAATTAGGGTTTCAGATTTTCGGAACTGAAACTAGGGTTTCCAGAACCGATTTCTAGGGTTTCTTGCTAAACGCTAGTATTTTCTAGCCGAACATTGTCGTTCTTAATATTAATAGGGTTTGACACATATATAATTAATCTGGTCAACCATTGACCCTTAACCACATTCTGAACACATCATTAACCATACACACCGAACATAATCACATAAATCCTTAATCCTGAATAATTCACCTATATCCTTCACCGAATTTTGAAATCCTAAAAATTCAATCCCAATAACACCACACGCATACACTTATTTTCTGTCTAGGTCTAATATTTGACCTTAAATCCATCATTTAAGATTTTAATAATTTGACCAAATTCTCGGGTTGTCACAAGGTTAATGCCAAGTTCAGCTTGGGATAAATGTGCGGCTATTTTGTAATAGTATAGTTTGGTAAACTGTTATATGTTAGAAAGTTTATGAATTGTGTTTAAGTTAAGGTTACTCGATTTTGGGGAAAATAGTGTGTAATGCAATGTATAAACAATTTATGTTTATATCTTCCGCAATTAGTGAAAGAATTAGTGTACCGGATCCGCGGCGATTTGGGGCCCGGATTCAGGGCTATCACAAAGGGTACCGTTGCGCCGGTCCCTGGTGTAACGACCGAAAAATTCAAATCTTATTGTAAAATGATTTTATTAAATTAAATAATAATAAAATTATATTCTATGTGTTATCAAGATGGTTGTCATTCTATAACCTATTGATATTGGAATGTCGTAGTATTTGAGATACGTGAAGGAATTAAAGTGTTTGAATTTCTAAGACGAAAATGAATGTTTTCTGAGAAATTTTCTAAAAAACACTATTCATCGGTATTTGCTCGGGAGTTATTTTTGATTTTTTGAGAAATACGTAATGATAGAATATTAAGGTAAGATGGATTATGTAATAATAATCTAGTTATGGAAAACGTAATATTTCGCTTGCGGACTTAAGTTATAAACGTTTAGAAAAGCGAAGTAGGAATGAGTAAAGTAATAATTGTACAATACTTTGGTATTGTGCAAAGAAATGAAAACAAGTGTAATACGAAGTATTATACGAGTTTGTATGAAGGATGAATTATTATATACAAATTCTTTATGAATTATAATAAGAGAATGATGCATAAACTATATGTATATGTATTATGTAATATTAATGGACTTGTAAAGATTGGTTACGATTTTGTACAAGCCCTAGTCAATTAAGTTTAAGGCCCAATTATTGAGTTAATAAGCAAGTAAGTGTTTGTTAAAGCAAAGCCCAAGGATTTATGTAATCCAAGCCCAAGCTAGAATCCATGAGTTGGCAAACCCATGGGGTAAATCATATTAATGTGGTAAATGTGTGGTGGTTACCAAGTATTAAAAGTGGTGACAAAGTTAAGTGGTAACCAAGTTATATGAATAATAACCAAGTTAAATGAGTAATAACCAAGCAAGAGATATGTTTTGTGCCTTACATGTAATGAATAGTAAGGATGTGCAAAAGGAGGTGGGATGATAGAATTGACTAAATTGCCCTAACCTTAGGAATTCTATAAATAGTGAAGGTTGGCAAATCATTTAATAGTTGTTCAAATAATCCAAACACTCCCTCTCAAAGTTCTTAATTGTTAGGAAGATTAAGTTGCAAAAAATCTACTTATATTAGAAGAAGAAGACTATTGACCAAAGACTTCAAATGTAAGACTCCTTCTCCAATTATCTTCCATCTCTATCATTATAGGTTGATAAGAAAAGTTTGAATTAAGGAACATGAGTGATAAAAAGTAAGAAATATGTGTAAGTAATGAACTTAAGCCATATAAGTTAGTAATAAGTCATTTAAGCTAGCATAAGTTATAAACTTATGTGAAAGTATTATAAACTTGTAATAAGTTTATTAGTGAAGTAATATGGAAGAAAAAGAACTTGTATGATCATATGTGTCAAGTATACATAAATAAAGCTATATGTTGAGAACATATAGGTATGATTCTTGAGAAACTTTAATTATCATAAGTCATGAATGATAAGTTCATAAGTAGTTTATAATTTATCAAGTTATGAGCTTATGAAGAAATAAAGTCAAAATCCAACCATGAGTATAAGTTGTTGGTATAGGTATATTAAGATGTTCACATGTTGAATGGAATTCATTTGTAATGTTGAACAAATCATAAGATTGAAGATTTGCCAGAAATCGCACGATTAGACGATAATCTTCGAATTCACGAAATTCCTAGATTAAAAGTCAAATTTTGTGTTTGAACTCGAAAAGGTTATTTTCAAATGGAGACAAGTCATGTTCGTCATTTAAGAGTTGCGGACTCAAAAATGAGCGAATTCTGACTTAGAACGAAGAAACGATCGTTGGACGTTCACGAACGTTTATCGTAATAGATAAAATTCTTGCATGAACGCGTATATTACGTAATTTGTGAATCATGGGCTTTTGAACGAGCCAATTTGGACTTATAACGAAGGAGTTATGCGTCCGGGAAGTTCAAAAAATTTCACAAACTGAATTTTTTCTAGTGCACAGAGTTGGCGCCGCGGCGCCAACCCTAGACCAAATTGGTCACACAGCAGCACCGAGTAGTATCTGAGCATACTGGAAACTTGCGCCGCAGCGCGACCCATTAAGTAAGGACTCGCGCCGCAACGCCAAGTCTGGGACTCCCATACTGTTAACTCGCGCCGCAGCGCGAGCTGTAGTTATAAAGCTGGCGTCGCAGTGCCAGTCATTGATGGAAGATAGTGAAGAATAGACATGAATGCAAAGCAAGAAAATGTAATTAGTTTAAAGTAAACCTACTTTTAGGAACTTGAAGTAACATTATTAAAACATTGTTAGACCTTAAGAGTAATGTGTAAAGGTTGACAATAACTTATCCATTTATGAATGAAAATAGAATGATAAAGATGGAACAGGTAATAACGAAATCTAATACACAATTAGATTGAGATGAAGGTTAAGATATAGTTAGATACATACTTGATTATATGTGACCTAATGTAAGGTATTATGTGATCATGTATTGTAGAGACTTGAAAGACTTGAACGTAAAGGAATTACACAATAGTAGACGCTAAAGGCAAGTATTCTAACTATTGTCTCAGTTCAATTTGAACAAGTTTATTTTAAAGTTCATGTATCCTTACGCATGAATTGAAGTACAATGAAGTTAAATCCAGTTCTTTTGGCTAGACTTGACATATTGAGTGGATTATTGATAATCTATTCATCTATTATCAAATGTGATTATCTTTTGTCAACTACTTGATATGGTTTTCAAAAGAAGACTGAAATGTTAAACAAATGTTTTGTCGGTAAAACGATAGGTATGTGAGGTTGCCAAATGATTAAACGTACATACATTTAATGGATGTAGTGTTGATCAACATAGAGTACAATATGCTAATCAGCTAGAAGTGCTCGTAAGTAATACCGGGCTTACGGACTTAGTTCCGGGTTGTTCTTTTCAAAGAAAGAATGAATACTCGAGGTTTTTGACCGGAGTTAATGTTTTACTGAATATTATTCATTGTGAAACATTTTGAAAGAAAGATGAAGTGCTATTTTGAATTATCAATAGTACTTCATAACTATTGTTCAGTTATCAAAGATATACGATTCATATGTATCAAGCATGTTGTTATTGAAATTGTTATACTTGCTGAGCTAGTTATGCTCACTCTTGCTTGAACCATATGAATGCAGCTAAGACTGAACGTCCCGAAGGATCGAAAAAGGATAAAGGAAAAGCTGAGGCAGATTATTAAGTTATCTTGTAATAGTATAGGTCTATTGTTGTAATGTAATGAATATTATGACAAAGAACCTTTGTAACAGGTATAGAACATGGGAAATATAAATATTGCTTTTAATATATAGATGTTATTTTCAATCTGTGAGACTTTTCAATGGAATGAATGTATGAAAGTTTGTATAGTATAGCACCATCTGTCGGGTTGGAAGATACCCGGATTTGGGGGCGCTACACCTGGAAGTGCCAAACTGGTTTAGCTTCATGCCAGTCCCGACCTCTACCATCATACCAGTTTCACATAACATGAATTAAATCCCAAATTGTTAATACTACTAGTTAAAGATCCTATCCCTTTCATGCATGGAGCTATACACTTACACATAATTAATCTTTCTCTTATTGAATCGTTTCTCTTTCAATTCACTTAATTAATATTTCTCTTATTAATCTGTTTCTCTTAAGATATCTACTAGTCTCATCAGAATACCTTGTTGTCATACATAACTTAATTGAATAGAGTTTCACATGCCACAACAATATTTAATTTTATTTAAATAAATATTTAATTTTCATTAATTTATTTATTAATAATATTTCAAAATTCACAGGTATTACATTCTCTCCCTTATAAAAATTCCATCCTCAAGATTTTTATAAGGTTACACAAATATATAGGGATAGTCCCTCCTCATCTTATTCTCTAACTCCCATGTATCCTCATCAGAGTTGTGGTTTTGCCAAATTACTTTTACAGAAGATATAGTTTTATTTTTCAAAGTTTGCTCTTTCCTATCTATTATTTGGACATGAATTTCCTAGTAAATTGGATTCGTCTCTACTTGAATCGACTCATAAGATATCAAGTGCTTATAGTTAGGCTTGTACAAATGCAACACAGATATGGAAAACACATTGTGTATGTGTTTAACTCAGGTGGTGAGGCTACCTGGTACGCCACCTCGCCTATTTTCTTCAACACTTCGAATGGTCTTATGAATCTTGGACAGAATTTCCCTTTCTTATCTAATCTTATCTTTCCCTTCCAAGGAGATACTTTCAAAAATATGTAACTTCTGACTTCAAAGTCACAGTCTTGACGATACAAATTTGCGTATTTCTTCTGGCGATCTTGTGCCGCTACCAGTCTAGCTCTTATATTTATCACTACGTCGGTTGTTTGTTGAACTAATATTGCTCCTAATATCTTTTGTTCTCTTACTTCGTCCCAACACAAAGATTTTCTGTACTTTTTCTCGTAAAGTGCTTCTTATGGTGGCATGCCGATACTTGAATAATAACTATTGTTGTAAGAAAAATCAAATAAGGGAAAGTGGTCATCCTAGCTCCCCTTGAAGTCCATAACACAAGATCTAAGCATGTCTTCTAATGTTTGTATTGTTCGCTCACTCTGCCCATCAGTTTTTGGATGATAAATGGTACTTAATCTTAATTGTGCCCCCATTCGCTCCTGTAAAATTTTCCAAATATTCGATGTGAAGCGCATATCTCGATTAGAGACAATCGATACCGGCACTCCATGTCGCGAAACGATCTCCTTTACGTACAACTTTGACAATTGATTCAAGTCAAAACTAATCTTTATCAGTAGAAAATGGGCTGTATTCGTTAGTCGATCCACGATAACCCAAATGGCATTACAACCTTTTTGCGTGATTGGAAGTGTTACCATGAAATCCAACGTAATATTCTCCTATTTCCACTATGGTATGTCTAATGGATGAAGTAGACCACTCGACCGCTGGTACATTGCTTTAACTCGTTGACACGTAAGACATCTATTGACGCACTCCAAAACTTCTCGTTTCAGATTGGGCTACTAGAATTGTTTTCAAATATCTTGGTACATCTTCATGCCTCCTAGATGAACAAAATACGTCGTATGGTGTGCTTCGTGCAATATCTCTTCTCTAAGTTTGGGTACAACTGGCTTCTACACTCGGCCTTCAAATCTTAAAATACATTTCTTATCCATCTTGAACATTTCTTCTTTATTTTCAATAATCCTCTTCTTTATCTTTTTGCATTCTTCATCTTTTTCTTGTGATTCCTTTACTCTATCCAATAATGTTGGATGAGCTTCCATCACAAATAATTTTCCCTCCTATTTTCCTATTTCCTCCACTTCTATTTCCAATTTCTCCATGTCTCTTATTAACTCCTCTTGAGTCGTTAACTTGAACAATTTCTCCCTCCCCTTTTTACTTCAACCGTTTGGTACTACGTTAGCCTTTCCCGAGTGATAGAGAATCTTGCAGTCATAGTCCTTGATCAATTCCAACCACTTCCTTTGTCGCATATTCAATTCCTTCTACGTGAACATATTTTTCAGACTCTTATGATCCGTGTATATCTCATATTTCTCTCCGTACAAACAGTGTCTCCAAATCTTTAATGTAAAAACTACAGCCGCTAACTCCAAGTCATCAGTAGCGTATCATTTTTCGTAATGACCTTGCCGTGTTGCATTAGCACACAACCAAGTCCCTTGTGCGATGCATCACTATACACCACAAATCCTCACGTATCATCTGGTAATGATAATATAGGCGCCTCACTTAACCTCCTCTTTAACTCTTGAAAACTCTCTTCACATTTCTCCGTCCAAACAAACTTACTATCTTCCTCGTTAGATTGGTCAATGTAGTCGCTATCATAAAAAAATCTTGGATAAATCTTTGATAGTACCCGGCTAACCATAAGAAACTTCTTACTTCGGTTGGCATCTTTGGTTGTTCCCAATTGCTTACTGCCTCCACTTCTGCAAAATCTACCGGAATTCCATTTTGGTCTATCACGTGTCCTAAAAATTGGACCTTTTCCATACAAAATTCAAACTTTGAAAACTTCGCGTACATCTTCTTCCGTCTCAATGCTTCCAATACCATCTTTAAATGTTTAGCGTTTTTTTCCTTGGTTTTCGAATAAAACAAAATGTTAATCGATGAACTTATCTAAGTATGGTTTGAAAACTCGATTCATCAAGTCCATAAATATTGCCGGAGCATTTATCAACCCGAATGACATCACAAGAAATTTGAAATGTCCGTAGCGAGTTTGGAACACCGTCTTTGGTATGTCCTCCTCTCATGCATTCAACTGGTGATAACCCGTTCATAAATCTATCTTATAAAAACATTTTGCTCCGTTCAGTTGATCGAAAAGGTCGTATTTCCTTGGCAACATAAATCTATTCTTAATTGTTACTCGGTTCAACTCTCGATAGTCAATACAAGGCCTCATCGATCCTTTCTTCTTCTTTACAAACAACATTGTTGCTCCCCAAGGAGACACACTCGGCCGAATGTAACCCTTATCTAAAAATTCTTGTAATTGTATCATCAATTCCTTCATTTCTACTAGAGCCATACGATATAGTGCTTTTGAAATTGGTGATGTTCCCGGTGCTAAGTTTATTATGAATTTGACTTCTCTGCCTGGTGGAAGACCAGGCAGATCATCTAGAAATACGTTTTAAAAATCTTTGACTACCAATATATTTTTCATTTCTATCCCTCCTTTTTAGTATCCACTATATAGGATAGAAAACTTACACAACATTTCTTTAACAATTTCTTAGCCTACATCATTGTAAGGCAATAAAATTGCGTCAGCGATGAGCTACCATTTTACACTACCTTAGACCGATTTTGAGTCTGAAGGTTCACACTTTTCTTTTGATAATCGATTATCCCAGCGTGGCTGGATAACCAATCCATTCCTAGTATCACGTCAAATTGTCCCAATATAATCAGAATCAAGTCTAAGCTTATTTCGTGACCTCTAATGTTTGCACAACAGTTTCGATAAACGAATTCGATGGGGATTACTTCTTTATTCGCAACCTCTACGTTCAAAGGATTTCCTAACCATTCTTGGGGTATGTTTAGCCCACTAGCAAATTCTTCATACACAAATGAACATGTATCATTCGAATAAAATAATACATAGGCATTTATATTATTAATTGGGATAATACTTGACACCACGTCCTTCGCAGCTACTGCGTCCTGGACAATCATGTTAAACATTATAGCAGTGGGTCAGTTGGATTATGCCTGTCCACCAATCATAAGCTTGCTTCCTCCTCCATGATGGCAACTTCCGCTATTGCTCGCCTTCTTAGGACAATTCATGATCTGGTGCTCGGTGGAGCCATACGCAAAACATCCCTTGATCTTCTTTGGCTTTGGGCAGTTTAGTGAAATATGCCATGGTTGCAGTTATAACAAACATTGTGCTCCTTCCAGCACTCTCCTTGGTGGTTATTTCCATATTTTGAGCATCCCACCACTCTCTTCTTAAACCCTCCATAAAAACTTCCTCATTGATTGTTGTTTCTATTGTTTTTATTATCCTATTTACTTTTTCCTAGGTTGCTTCCTCCACTACTACTATTCCCTCCACGAGTATTTCCCCCATTATTCTTATTCTTCTTTTCCTTGTTGTACAAAGTCAACGCCTCGCTACCTCACTCAACAATGATTACCTTCTCCAACAACGTGGCAAATGAGTTTATTTGAAGGACCGATACCTTATTAAACAACCAAGGTTTTAATCTTAGCTCAAAGCGTCTAGCTTTTCTCTCCTTCGTGTCTACCTGGTGCATTGTAAAATGCACAAGCTCGTTAAACTTGGCCGCATACTGTGCCACTGTCATCTATCCTTGTTTCAGTTCTAGAAACTTCACCTCCATCCTATCCTTCATACTCTTTGGGAAGTAATTCTCCAAGAACAATGTCTTAAACTTTTCCAAGGTTATAATCCCCTCTCTCGCTCTTTATTGATTGGCCTCCCACCAGTAGTTTTCTTCAACCCTCATCATATATGTAGCGAATACGATTTTCTGATCTTCACCCACATGTGCAATGGCGAAGGCTTTCTCCATCTCTTTGATCCATGTTTATAACATGATAAGGTCGATAGTACTCACGAATTCTGGAGGTCCTACACTCCTAAAGTCTTTAAAGTTTATAATTAGAACCGCTTGGGGATTGGGTGGTACTGGCTCGTTATTTCTTCCATGCAGGGCCTCTCCTAGAAAAACTAATAGCCTTTGGATAGGGTCTAATTGTTCTCTCTCGTTATTGACCGACTCTTCCGTTGTCACTGGTCTACGTCAGGCGGCATTTTTTGTATTATAAAATTTCATTCTTATTATTTAATTATATTATTGAAGTATTTATTCGATGCAAAAAGGAAACGAAGTTTCATAACATATTATCTGAAATAAGAATATTATATTCATATGCCAAATCATTACATCAATATGATCATTCCTAGCATACTTCTATAAACGCTAACATTTATCCCCTAATATCACAATAGATGGGGAAACACTACCCCTTTAACATAAACCTACTCGGGGTTTACATAAATATCCCAACATCTCGCGCTCCATTGCGCTCTTGTACTTGACTAGCGTCATCTGAGCCATCATTTTTCTACTCAAATTATGACGGGTCTTCCCTTATTCCACCGGATAATGGTACATACCATTAATCAATCTCTCCATGGCTATGCAAAAAGCGTAACTCATTTGGTTCATCTTTCTCCTCTTATATCTCACCTCCTCTTCCAGGTCTCATACCCTATCATAGACCTCTTCATTCTTTTCCTCATAGTGGATCCTATCCATAACTTCCATCTCTAATTGTGTACGAAGGACCTCCTTCTTAGCTTTTCACATTTAACTCCCTCTGCTCGAACTCCTCTAGCTTGCCTGCCAACTCAACATTCTTGGCTATCGATCGATGGAAAAGGGTTCTCATCTGCACTCCTGTCTCCTTGCGATATGCAAGTTCTACCTCCAATTCTTGCATCTCCAACATCCTTTATTGGTCTTCTTCCCTTAGTTTTTGTATCCCGATTTCTCTCTACTGAGCCTGTGTCTTTAGTTCCTCAATTCGGCACTCAAAATCCAAAATTCGTTCCTCGTATTCCCCCAACATCCGATCCTCGAATGTAGCCTCATCAGAATCTTCCACGGGCTCATCCTCTATGTGGTCTTCCTCAGAATATGACTCTACGGCTACTGACTCCATCTCCTCCTCCTCATCCTCGTCATCTACAGGGGCTACTACTGAAATGGGCTTCGCTATAAAAAGTGCCTCATATACTACATTTATGTCATGAGACTCCTCCTTTACCACTCTATTGGGTCCTCCAAAATTCACCATCATAAACCACAAACACAAGACAACAAATAACAAACTCCGTTAGAATGTCAAAATCAAACATAAATTCATTGTGTGGAATGAAAATATACTTCATAACGTCATTAAATCTTTAGACAAACTCTATATGAATTTTATATCCTTCTACTCTCTAAGTTATTCTAAGGTTATAGTCTAAGGATTCTTGCTCCTAAGGTTTATAACCTAATGCTTTGATACCAACCGGTGACGCCACCAAATTTAGACACTTATATCTCGAAGTTGGTTCGTCACGTGCTAATTCTAATAATAATAATAATTCTCACACAACGAAAAAATATAATAATTTATATTGTCATAACATAGTTTTTTTCGTCCCCAGGTCTCGCAACCACTACTACAACATTACAACTTAATTTAAACATAACTTATTACATCATAATAACTAAGTCTTCATACAAATATAATAATAGTAAATTCCTAACACTAGGAAATAAAGCTATTCTGAAGCCTTCTCTTTACCCTTGTCCTTGCCCGAGGGTTCACCACGTTCTGTCTTAACGGAAAGTTTTAAGGAAAGCAAGGCTGAGCAACAAATTTGCCCACCAAGTAATATTGTAATAACGGTGAACATATATAAAGTTCAAATCTCAAGGGTATGACAATGAATAATAGTTTAGGAATTATCAACAATTCTTAATAAAGGTCACAATGGACTGAAAGATATCAACAAGATTTGAAGACACGTCATGGAAAGGTTCAATAATAATGATCACTAAGTAGTCACTAAGGACTAAGAACTTCTACTAGAATTAACAGTGTTATAATAAAAATTCAATAAAACGAGTACAGCAAGTGATCAACTTAAGTACCCTACGTTATGCATAACATTTAAACATGCTCGTATGTGCGCACGTCGATTTCCTGACAATTATATAATTTCCCTTTTAATGAGGGTTGTTCATCTCAGTAGATTTACGAGAGTCCGTACGAAATCAATTGGTTTTGATAACTTTCTAGCACATGATAATAGTCTAGCAGAATCAAAGGCTTAGACAACTTTTATGATGCATTTAAGAATTAATGATAAGTTTAATGCTTCTAACAACGTCAATGTATACAAATGATTTTTGAATAGTAATAGATATTTTCTCGATATAAATATGGTCGATATTTGCTCGAAAAGAGCTCTGTTTTACATAATGTCAAATAAAATTCCAATTTTATTATTCTAAACATGCTTAAACCTATTTTTTGAGGTTCTATACATCCATATTAACTTTATAAACACTTTAGTAGCAATTTCCAAATCAAGTTTACAAGAATTGAATTGAATTTCTATGATTTGCCAAGTTTGGAATTAAAAACTAAAAATAAGAATTTTACCTTCTATGAAGCTTAGTTTTGTCCCTCTGCACTATCAAGAATCCTTCTTCATTACAAGTAACTCACACTCTCAAACTTGGAATTCAACAGGCAATTCATACCAACGGGAAAAAGAAGAATGGAGCTACCTTTTATAGAATAATATTTGACTGGTTAATGGTTTTACACCAAGGTTGGGATCCATGCAGTAGAAGAAGAAGACAATGGTTATTTAGGAGTTGCTCAACCACCATTCTTCAGCCATTTGAATAGCCATCATCATCTAGCTTATAGCTACTGTTCAAAGCTCTGCAGTTCACGTAAAGGGAAATGGAACACTATTTGGGAAACTGAATTTGGGACAAGTCTTTTAATCCTCAGCATTTTGTTCCAAATGTAGTTAATTTATTCCCCTTTTCGTTTCCCTCCTTGTGATTTTAATGTACTAATTGTTATTACAAAATGAAAAGTTAGGGAGTATATATGTACCCATATCATTTAATTCATGTACATTAGGTTTACAAAATTTAATATTTAAAGTAGATAAAATAAGGCAGATAGATATTATTAACCGGATATTCTTCATAAATATTATTAGTGCACATACTTCAATATTATAACATTATCCAATATTAAATATATACTTTTTAACATTTAATTCCTTTACAAATTTCTAAGATGCAAATGAAATTAACTATTTTTGTATTAAAATGTCAGACATGATTGTATTGTGCTACTTGGTACTTTATGCCATTAAATGTACTCTTATCATATGATTTTAATGATATCACATATTACAATAATGTTCCATATCATTTTTACAGTAACGAAAAACTTTCCATCTCTGACCACTGACGCAGTTGCGCAAGTTTGTACTGCAGGAAGGGCGAAGTTGCGCAGGTCCCTGGCAGTGCCAAACTGGTTTAGCTTCATGCCAATCCCGACCTCTACCATCATACAAGTTTCACATAACATGAATTAAATCCCAAATTGATAATACTACTAGTTAAAGATCCTATCCCTTTCATGCATGGAGTTATACAATTACAAATAATTAATCTTTCTCTTATTAAACCGTTTCTCTTTCAATTCACTTAAGGATTCTCTTAGTCCTCCATTATGCCATACAAGGCAATTCCGATAAACATTAAGTTAAGATATTTACCAGTCTCATCACAATTCCTTGTTGTCATACTTAACTTAATTGTATAGAGTTTCACATGCCACAATAATATTTAATTCTATTTAAATAAATATTTGATTTCCATTAATTTATTTATTAATAAAATTCAGAAATTCATGGGTATTATAGTTTTCTCCCTATCTTCTTTAACAACCATGATTTGATGGTATACAGCAAAACAATCCTAGAAGGAATACATACCGAACTGTGATGTGTTGTCTAACAAGATGTGGATGAAAGGCACTGGAAAGTCATCTTTAAGACTAGCCTTGTTCAGGTCCTTGTAATCCATACATACTCGTACCTTCCCTCCGGGCTTAGGCACGGGAACCACATTGGACAACCATTCAAGGTAAGTTGATACCATGATAATGTCTACTTTGAATTGCTTTATAATTTCTTCTTTAACTTTCAGGCTCCATTCAGGCTTTAATCTCCTAAATTTCTGTTTGATTGGTTTGAACGCCTCTTTGATGGGCTGTCGGTGAATGACAATATTAGTGGATACTTCGAGCATGTCTTCTTGAGACCATGTAAACACATCATGGAATTAGGTTAAGAGTTTAATTAGGTATTTTTTTTGACTTTGGGTAAGGTCTTTACCAATTTGTAGTTCCTTGGGATTCTCTGAGGTTCCAATATTAACAGGGGTTGTTTGGCCGACATTTAGTTTAGGTTTTTCTTCGACCCATCCTTTGATCTCCTCGGGTACCTCATTGTCATCTATCTGCTCTTGATTAATCCCCATCAGGTTAGAGTCTAGTTTTACATCAAAGTTGTAGTCACTGCTCTAATTTTGCAATTCATCAGAAATGTTAACAAATTCAACTTTGGAGACCTGAAAAAATGCACTTACTTAATATATGCCATAGTTTGATAATACAAAGTATCAGTAAAGCATAACAAAAGTTAACTGCTAGCACTATGTAACAAAAGTAAGCAGTTTGATAATATCTACACTTTAGGGCAGATAGACTTTTTACCCTTTTTTATCTTTATGAGTGATGCAAGGAGTGTTGCTCCAAATATCCAGAGTTTGGTCCTAGTTGACCGTTGTGATGAAGGGGTTATTGTTATCCTCATCCTTGATGATGACCATAATTTCATCCATATCAAGGTCAGTATCTTTCCCTAGGACATTAGTGTGCCAAGTAGAACATCTCTGCAAATTGATCTTGAATTTCCTACAAAAAATAGTTCATTCTGCAACTTTTCTTCCTTGGCAGGAAGGGGTGCTTCATTTTTATCTCCAACTACATTGACCTATGGCACTAGTAGATTGGAAAATGTGGTAGGAACCTTTCTCTCCGGTTTCCTAAATCCTGTATTAGTGAGATCCGATAATATGATGGTTGATAGATGAGTTGGAATATGTTTATGCGGGTTTTCGTGTTTTGATCCAGAGCAGTAGCCCAATCTAGCTTTCCCAACTTAGCTTGGTATCCAAATGGGATACTTAATTCCTTATTGATTCTTTCCCAGTCCTTTTCCTATCCAGAAACATAAGGATGTCATCTTTTGAATGACATTCATTACTTTGGCATAGATTCTTGGTTTCAAGGTTGGTGCCCTGATAGGTCGATAATGAGTGTTGCTCACTTTGAATGCTTGAAAGCTAGCAGACTCAACTCCTTCATTGACACTGATCAGAGGCATATCCCTTTGTATAGTGATTGGGTATTCTGGTTTGAAATTAACAGTCACCAAATTGCCATTGATAACATATTTTAACTACTAATGGATTGTTAATGGGATGGGTCCCACCAGATGAATCCCCGGTCTTCGCAACAGTAAATAATATCTCGTGGTGATGTTTAACACTTGGAAGGATATGTGGATTTTATGTGGGCTAATCTCCACTGGAGGCTCTATTTCTTCTATAATATCTCATCGAGATCCATCAAAGGCTCTTATAACGACATGACTACTCTAAATGTTTGGGTTGATGATGAGTAGGTTTTATATCTATGAATCGGCCTCTAATTCGGACTTAAACTGTGTTGATCCTATATATTTATGTTTGTTTTTACTTATTTATGTTTGTTTTATGTTTAGGTGGTGTGGCATAGAATTCGTGGCATAAAGGTGGCGTTATGACAATAAGTGGCATCAAAATGAGCAAAAAGTAAAACTGCAGAACTACCCCATGCTGGGGAGGGCAATATACAAAGGAAAACCCCCGCCAGGGAGGAAGTACTTGGCCAACTATAGAAGTCCCCCCCTCCCCGGTCGGGGCAGACCTTTATAAAGAAAAAACACCAATCGGGGCGGGGGTACGGGAGATAGAAAGAGTTCTATTTTGTTTAGAGTAATGCAGCAACGTGAAGGGGAGCAAGTTAACATGGCTTGGAACTTTTATAGGCGTCGGTTTAAGAGCTAATTACATGACTTGTGCTGGAGAGAACACAACCACAAAGAGAGAGATAACAACAATCAATCAATTAACAAGTAAGAGCCCTAATTTTGAGTGAAGAACATTGGAGGAAAAAATTGAAGGTCAGAATCACGAAGATTACGAATTGGAGCAATAAGAAGGGAAGTTTTGTTTCTATTCTACTTCTTTAATTTACTTTTTGTAATTTGGACGATGGATTCTTTTATGATTTCAGATTTTATTTCATTCACGATGAACTAAATTACTTTTTAGGCTTACGATGGATCTTTATTATTTAACGAAGATTATTATACCTTGAATTCAGTTTAGTAATCTATCAATCAGTTTATCTATTGTGATTTGTACTTTAGTTTATGAATTGTTTGATCACTAATTCTATGTGGATTTGTATAGATTCGAGAGGTGATGTATGAATCTAGACCTAGTCACTTTAGCATGTGTTCTTGAAGTCTATGATTTAATGGAATCTTGATTTATGTTAGGATAGAGATATACCCAGAATCGCATGTAATCTGGTAGAGAACTTGAATTTAAACCTCATTTGATTTTAATCACATATAGATATAGTGAGTTAGTTAATTAGGGTGTTTCGCATAGTTCTATCTAATTTATGGATTTAAGTTAATACGATTTTAGTGCATCGAGAGATGGCTAATTCTACATAAGTGTTCTTGCTTAATAAACTGAGATAGTTAATTGAACTAGATTAAGGTGTGATAATCAGAGTGAGACTTAAAGTGAAGTTGAAAGCCCATTTCTCTAATATTTTCAAGAAATTACGGTTTTTAGGTTGTGTTGATTGATTAGTATTTTTAATTTCTTAGTTTTTCTTAATTATAAACATTGATTTAGATAGTTTAATAAATTTAGATTAATAAAAAATTGGTAATTTTAGGATTAATTTCTTACTATTCCCTACGAGAACGATATTTTTACTTATTACTATATTACTTGTTGACCACGTAACTTGCATGTGAGCGTATTTAGAATTTGACCAACAAGTTTTTTGGCGTTGTTGCCCTGGAGTAGTATTAATTTTAATATTTTTTTCAATATTAGTTTAATTAGTTAAATTTTACTTAAACAATTTTTCTTTTGTTTTGTTCTTTTGCATTTCAGGTTCTCCGAGTTACTTTATGCAAACTCGGTCTAAGAAACCAGATTTGCTTCCTTTTCAGGACGATATTGAGAAACAGTCTCAAAAGCTAAGTAAATGTATTAAATACACTAAGGAAAACTTCAACTTTAATAAGGAAGAAATAATGGTAGTAGAAGATCAAAAAGCACCGAGGGATTATGCCACTCCCAAGGTGACTGAGCTTCAATCTAGTATCACCAGGCCGATGACTATTTTAAATACTTTTGAGATCGAGCATGGGACCATAAAGATGATTCAGAACTCAGTTCAGTTTGGGGGATTAGCCAACGACGATATGAATGAGCAGTTGGCTAGCTTTTTAGAAATTTGTGACACCTTTAGATACAATGGGGTCTCAGATGACGCAATTAGACTTCGTTTGTTCCCCTTCACACTGCGAGATAGGCTAAAAGTTGGTTACACTCTCTACTGCCAGGGTCGATTACTACATGCGACGACCTTGCGCAGAAATTCTTGGCCAAATATTTTCCTACTAGCCAAGACTGTGAAGATGAGAAATGAGATCACCATATTTGAACAGCAACATAGGGAATCATTGTATGAGGCATTGGAGAGGTACAAGGAATTGCTCAAAAAGTGCCCACATTATGGATTACCTAAATGACTGCAAATGAATACGTTCTACAACGGATTGAATGGGAATCTCAGGAAAAACATCGATGCAGCTCCGGGTGGAGCATTTATTGCTAAAAGCTACGAGGAGGCGTACGAGCTAATAGAAATAATGGTAGCTAATAACTACCAGTGGCCTACAGTAAGAATGACACAACCTAAGGTAGCTTGGATATTAGAGGTAGATGGGGTAACCGCATTGGGGAAAAAAATTATACATTGTTAAAGAAGATGGATGCTTTGACCGGTACACAGACTCATTAAGTTACATTTGTTTGTGAGTTATGTGCTAGGGAGCATCCTACCGAGCAATGTTCCATATACCCTGCAAGAGTTCAATTTGTAGGCAGTTATAATAGAGTTCCACATAACATGTATCAGAATGCCTACAATTTGGGGAATAGGAACCATCCCAACTACTCGTGAAGTAACAACCAGAATCAACAGGCTCCACAACCTTCTTATCCCCCGGGGTTTCAAAATCAGAATCAATAGGCAACTTGGCATCAAGAGAAAAAGACGGATTTGGAAGAGCTACTGTTGATGTAATACCCAAGAATTTCCACGTCTTATTAAATGAATATATTAATGGGAATAAATATTTATTTGAATATAAATGAGTTTGTGTTACGAGGTGAGTTAACTCAATTATATTGAATAATTAAATAATTGGAAATAATGTGGATTTATAATAAACTCGTTGAAATGCCTAGTTCGACACCATAATGCGAAATAATAGTGATAGTATTAATTAATGAAAGAATTGTTACGCGAATAATTAATCTATATTAATTGTTAATTATTACTAATTGCATACAATTATGTGATTCCATATAAGGAATACGCTCTTAAACTAATATGACAGTTAATTCATGTTGTGTAAAAATATTATGGAGATGGATGTTGAAAATGGCTTTAGGCTAAACTAGTTTGGCACTGCCAGGGTACGGCACAGCTGCAATGTAGCATCCCCAAATCCCGGTCTTAATCACCAAGGATCTGATATACTATTTCTATAATTATTACGGAAGATATAAACATAAATTGTTTATGCAGTAAACATTACTCATTATCTCCAAGGTTGAGAACCTTCACATAATACCTAAATTAACATACTATCTAACATACAATGTTATTATAAAACATTAATGTTATAAACTTTATATGTTCTATCAACCAATGCTGAATTTGTCCTTAACTTTTTTTGTATCTGACGTATTCATTCTAATCTGTAATGTTTATCATGATATAGTAAGGGTGAGCAACAAGTTTTCCCAACAAGTATAAGTTTAATTGAGACTATATCATGAATGAAAGAATTTAAATAATAGTTGGCTATCATTCAACAATATAATTGTGAACTAGCATGAACAAAATTTCATAGCTGAATGAACATTGAACATAAACAAATATATCTGAACCAGATGGTAATGAAGGTGATCATCCTTTCATACCTAATGAACACATGTAATATGCACAGAGTACGAATCAATAATTCATAAACATGGTAATCATCAATGATTATCCATAAGCATATTTGAATGAACAACTCGAGGTTGAGTTAATGAAAACTGGCACAATAATTGAATAAGGGAACTTGCATGTTCGGTGATTATTGCTACGCATTTTTTTAACTTTGTCTGAATACCTAATATAGATAATACTAATCTCCAAATATTAGAGTAATATTATCACACTAGGCTAAACTCGTGCCTCCGGCACTACTAATACTCGTATAATTATTTAATACTTAAAGATGAATCTAAATAAAATAAATGTTAGTTACAATGTTTAAAGAGTATATATTTAATAAAATTTTGTTGTAAATAAGAAAATTTCTAATCAAGATAGACATCTCACCCAAAAAAATAAAGAGGTCAAGAATTTACCACAAATTGTATCTACATACTCATTATTTACAAATCGAGACTGGAAAGAAAAAATGAATTTGTTAAGGAAACAACTAAAGCCAACATCCACATTCACTCAATAATAAATTTGACCTAGGCCAGTTAACTACATTTATTAAATTCAAAACAATCCCAATGCCAATGACCTTCATATTTTCTTAAAGCACATTTAAAAGCACTTCTCTTCACCTATATGCTATTGATTCCCTTCATTTAATTTGCAATTTTAAATGGAACACGGATTAATTAGTAAAACTATTTTAAGCACAATACATCATATAAATATGTCTATGGAATACCATTCGCTGATACATTAATAGGTAAAAGCATTGTTGCTTTGAAATACCATAATGATACCCACTTGCTTAAAAGGTTCATGTGAACCAAATTGGTTTGGAGCTCCTTTGCCTGATTAAATAAAAATTAAAATAAAATAAGAACTTCAAAAATAATTGACCCAACCGCAAAAAAAAGGTAAATTTGATCAAGCATATGGCCAAAAAAATCATCTGGGCCATCGCAAATTTGGGCAAGCTAGTCGCTACTGATTTTAAAATAATTTTGCAGAGTTTCGTTTAAAAATAGATATTTAGACAATTCTAAACATGTCTATAAAACTTACAATCATACATACATATCCAAACCACCAAAAAAACCATCATTTAATACCCAAAACCATCATATCATGCAGAAATTAATACATATTCAATAATCAACGCATCCAACCACCAAAATATCAAGCTAGTAGCTACTAATTTCAAGAAATTTCGGCAGAGTTTCCTTTAAAAATATATATCCAAAAATCTAAACCTGTTTAAAAAAAGCTTACAATCATCCATACATATCCAAACCACCAAAAAAACATCATTTCATACACAAAATAATTATAACAATGTATAATTACCTAACTTTACAAAACACGGAGAACAAAAATACATATATGCAGAAAATAGAGAAACAACATGTTGAGCAACACCCTTTACTTTACATCTTACACCAAAATTTATTTTTTACAACTTAAACCAAGTATACTTCAATATATACCCGAAAATACATGTAATAACATTTACCTTGTAGATCTGTGAAGCTTTAGCATGTCTTCGGTACATAAACCTTTGAAAAGAAAGGCTATCCATCTCTAACGTCCACGACCAACAAATACTGTTTGTAACAAAAATCTGTTATTTATAAGAGAAAGCAAAATGTTAGTAGTATCGTAAGAACGAAACAATTTACACGTGATTACTTGAATACGATTTAAGAATTATAAAATACACATAACCCTATTAACTTTTTCTCCACCCTCGACTTGTTGTTGAATGAACATGTTTCCATTCAATAGCAATATCATCCCAAGACTGCAAAAATTGAAATGAATCGCTTAGTTATATCAACAAATTAAATAATCTACTTAGAAATTGATAACAAAATATAATGAGAAGGATATAGATAAAAATTGATCGATTCAGGTGCAAGTAAAAGTAAAACATAAGTTATATATAATAAGCATATTATAGCTCAGCCAACATAGACAAACTTATTATGTTAATTGCGATGATCAAGCTTCTCAGATTTGTTCTTCACACAAACACACACACATATATATACTCGTATGTTATCTGAATGGTTTTCTATAAGATATATTATCTGATGTTCATACATTACTAAACCATGTATTCAGTTGGCCAAAGCAGGAATTGTTATTCAGTGGAGGCATCATACTCTCGAAACATTATCAGATTTGCTTACAAAGAAAAGAGCGAGGAAATGTAAAGCAAATTTATGCAAATTAGAAAATGAGTAACTTTTACGAAGGTATAATATGTAAAATAAGTTGACAAATGTATCACGTGGATAAGAAAACATGAGGTTGTATGTATAATATTCGGTATTGTAATTTGAGTACTTGTACTTCATGTTTTTTAAGATTCGGCTTGATGAACTAAAAATATTGTATTACACCCTACAATAATTTATGGGGCTTGCTATTTATATAGGGAAAATTGTTAGTCCTAGAAAGTTCAATTTCACATAACTGTACGACTCACATATACCCATCAGAAGTCTTACTAGCATATGCCATAACTACAATGATGCCACAACTTATTCAAGCATCAGTCTCATTTATAACAATTAGCAAATATTCAACTATTCAACAATTAACACATATATAAAGACAATATTTGTTTTGGACTTTTCAGTTAATTTAAAACTTTTATCAGTTAATTCAAAACATATTAAGACTTTTATCGTAAGAAGATCAATAATGCACGAAGATAAGAAATGATACCTCAAACATATAAAATTATAACAAAACTTCAGGATAGACGATATTTGTTGTGGACTTGTCAGTTAATTCACGAAGAAGTATGCATAAGCGGGAAGAACTTGTGCATCTTGACAGAGCTACATATAGTTGACCGTGACTAAAGATTGGCGTACGTAAATCTACCCCAACAAATTTGACAGACTGGCCCTGTAATTTATTCATTGTCATTGCATACGCTAACCTCACTGGGAATTGTCTTCTCGTCATTTTAATACTTAACTCAGAGGAAGAAGGAGTCAAAGAAATTCTTGGAATGAATACATAGTCGCCATGCTTATCACCAGTTAAAATTTGTACTTCAAGTACTAAAGCACCACACTTGACTATGATAAGTCTAGTACCATTACAAAGGCCATCTTTCGGTGAAATGTTCCTTAGAAGCATTACTGGACAACCCTCTTTTAAATGTAATTTGAACAGTGGTAGTCCAGGGGGATTGAGTGTGTTCAAATATTCATTGGGGTACCGATGCATAATAGTCCGATCCACATCATCATCTTCAACCATTTTGTCAGCAGCATAGTATGTATGTACCTCTCCCGGAAAAACTGCCAACGCAGCTAGGTTGATATCATTGACATCATCATTTCTAGCAGATAGAATTGTGCGCTCTTTTAAGAATTCGGGAGTGACCTTACTTGGCACTTCTAGTTCTGGGTAGATGATCGAGATAAGATTATCTACACTTTGAGTTATTTTTATTGAATCCGAAAGTTGTATAGATTCTTGATGTAAGACCCCGAAAATTTTTAAATAAAAAGGAATCTCCTTTATTTATTATTTTGGAATAGTAAGGGTGAATTTGATTAATGTGGTTAGTTATGGGTAAAATGCGCAAATATTTTAAATAAGCAGGTGGTTATAAAATATTCATTGTTGACGAGGAATATTCGTTTGGTCGTGGAATATTCTTGCTGTCGGGGAATATTCGTACGACGGCGCAGTCTTTTGTGGGCCCCATAACGGAAAGCGATTGGATGAATAAAACGACAAATATAAGTTGTTTATAAATAACGGCGTAGTTGTTACCGTTAATACTGTTGGAATACCCGGTGGTTAAAACATAGTAATACGCGTTGTTGCACAGTAGCACACGGTATTGCACCAATTATTGATTCTTACGTAAGAAGGCACTACTCAATAATGGTTACAGTAATTACTGTTCAGTATTTTATGTTATTGATTCAATAATTGCTGCATTGATATTTTATATTACAGTTGTTTCAATAATTGTCATTACACAGTATTTTCCATTATCGAAGCAATAATTCATATTATCTGAATAATATTATTAGATAACATTATTGGCAATGTCTAAAAAGTTTTGTCTAAGGAGAGGTTTGGTCACCTAATTGCGCGCCAGTAAGGAGAAATTCTTATTGGAAAGCCCCCTCTTTCTTGGGAACGGCCTGGTTGTCAGTATTGTGATTCTGTAATATTATTTGTGAATAATTAAATTATTGATTTATATGATGAGGAAAATATTGATTTTATGTGGATATGGATGGAGAAAATTTTTAATGTGACAATTGTTGAAAATTAATATTTTATCTTTTTCTGATAAAATAATTCATTTAAATATATTATTTTAATAATATATTAACGGTGATATTTTTACGATGAATGTGGGATATATGAGTATATGAGGAGAAAGAGTATTTTTGTTGCAATGAATATTAAAAACAGATTTTGGGTGTCGGTAGACCTGTTTCTTGACTGAAAATTTGATTATAGCCTGTAAAATCGCCCGTTTGTGGATTTCGGTCAATTTCTGTTTGGAATTTTGAAAAACTTCCTTCTGCAAAGTTGTAGAGAATTGAAATTCCTATAAAAACTCGCGAGATTCGAATTTTCTAACAAAAGAGCTATTTATTGTGAATTATTGAAGTTTCGAAGCTCCGAAATAATTGATTTTTGGAAGTTTAAAATATTTTTAATTACAAAAATGTTTTTGTCATTTTAGTGGGTTTTGAATGTGTTGGTATTTGCTGAATTCAGATTCTAGAGTGTGTGCGTAGGAATATTTATATTTATATATTATTAATTTATTAAATTTTCTGCTTTGGTGTTCTAAGCAATTTCCTATAAATAGGTGCTTAGGTTAGAATTGAAAATCACACCAGAAACTGAAGTTTTCTCTCTCTATATTATCGAGCGTATTCTTGTGAGTATTTTGAGTATACTTTGAGTATTGCTATACGATGCAAGTTCAAGTCATAGCCTATATTCGGTGTTTCAACTAGAAGTACTGTCTTTCGAGGTAAGGGATGTTATTTTCTTCTCAAATGATATTATTTCTTCAATATCATTATGCTGAAATGTTGGTTGGAACTTTTTATCAAATTTGGAACTTTTTCATTTTGGGGTTACTATTCACGAGTTACTATTCACGAGTTACTATTCATGAGTTACTATTCACGAGTACTATTCATGAAACGTGAAGATGTTTTTTGTGAAATTTCTATCTTTTGGTGTCGAAGTTACTATTCACGTATACGGCACTATTCACGAATACGACACTATTCATCGAAAAATAAAATTTCTTCTTTTTGTCCAAAATATCTATTATGGATACTAGTTTTGATTTTATTCATGTTTTGATCATTCTTGAATTTTACTTCAGTATGATTAATTATGAAGTATTTTTGAACTCAGATTGTTTAAAGTACGAATCCTTAATACTTGTTATTTTGTTTCACTGGATTCGTTTCCTTTAAAATATTTTTCATCATCATCAGTCCTAAATGATGGTGTTACTGAATATCTTTGGCCTGTAGTGCAAAGATGGTTGATTTTATTATGAATATCTTTGGCCCGTAGTGCAAAGATGAACAGGTGTTTAGATGAACATGGCCGACTGATGAATATATTTGGCCTGTAGTGCAAAGATGAATATTTGATTTGATTTGTGATATATATTGATTGATGTTACTGGGATAAAATATTGATGATGGACTTTTAAATTCATAGATGTTAGTAGATTTTATTCTCTACTTAACTATTCTAATGAATTGTTGTTTCCGCTACAGTTGTTGATCTAAAACTTGTTGTCTATTGTATTCTATCAGATTTTTCCCTGTTGAAGACTAAGGATAATTTGTTGTGCATTATCTTAGTCATAATATTCTTTACTGGGCTAGTTGAGCTCACCCTTTTCCTTGTTGTTCCATTTTTCTTCTCAGGAGACGAGAATGTAGCGAGTACTAGTCGGGGTATGGAATGAAGGTTCTAGAGAGAGTTGTTTAGTAGTCCTCACCATTTTTTATAAAATCATGTATCAATAATTATGATGGGGATTTATTTGCATGTGGATATTGTCTAAATGATAATGTTTGTATTCAAACTCACAGCTTATGGGTGGTAAAAGTTGTAGTTGTTTCTGTACCATGTGTATTTGGCGACTCAGAATGGGTTGGATGGAATGGACCTATTTTGGGGTTGTCACAGTTGGTATCAGAGCTTAGGAATATGATCTCTGGCGGAGATCGGGGAATAAAACTAGGAGGGGAGAGACGAGTAAATCCTTCGCTAGTGTGTCCTACCTAAGCTTATTTGTTAGTTGGTCAGTATTTAGGGATATTATGTGATATATTGATTTCCTTAATTAACCTTTGTTTTATGACAGTATTTGAGAATGCCGACTGAGAATATTAACAGTGGAGTAAATGAGACCGTGGAGATGCCTGTACTTACCAACGAGGAGAACGTGCAGCAGACTGGCAATGTTCCTCCTGTGAACAACGCCACTGAGCAGATGATGAACGACGGGATGTTTAGAAGTTTTTTGCAGTTCATGCAAAATCAGACGAGGGAGACTCGTGTACAAAATACATGTGGTAATGATAACAACGCGCGGCTTGTCACAGCCAAGCAATTCAAAGAGTTGGGACCACCAGAATTCTTGGGAAAGCCGGATCCGATTAATGCGGAGACGTGGATCAAGCAAATTACCAAGATATTCGATGTCTTGGGATGCACGGAGGAACAGAAGGTTCTATTCGCCACCTTTATGTTCCGTGGTGAGGCAGATTACTGGTGAGAATCTGTGAAGCGTACCCACCCAGCTGCACTTAGCATGGCTTGGGAGACGTTTCAGAAACTGTTCAATGAAAAATACTTTCCTGAAATTATTCGCAATATGAAGGAGGTGGAATTTATTAGACTAGAACAGAACAACATGACGGTATCCCAGTACGAGGCAAAGTTCGCAGAATTTTCCAGGTTCGCACCTCATTTGGTGGAGAATGAGGAACGTATGACGCGGATGTTTTTGAGAGGTTTGAAACCTGACATACGCCAATATCTTATTTCTCATAAATTTTCTCTCTATTCAGATGTTGTCAACAGGGCTCAATTGTTAGAGCGAGATAACGAGTACGTTCAACCGAGGGACCATAACCAGGATCATACTGGTGACAGCAGTCATCAGAACAATGATAACCAGCGAAGAAAGAAGAATACGGGCAATCGTGGTAACCACTCTAGTGGTAATCACGGCCATGAGAATAGAAGAAGTGAGTTGGGAGGAGATTTTAAAAAGAGGAGATTCAACAACGACCATGTGAAGACGTCAGCACCAGCAGCAACTGGTTCCAAGGGAGGAGAAAGACCACCGGTCGTATGTTACAAATGTGGGAAAGAGGGACATATCAGCCCAAACTGCCCACAACAGTTCAAGATATTCTATAATTGTGGAAAGGAAGGACATATCGCTCGAGAGTGTACGGTAGCGAAACCAATTCCAGCGGGGATGGTGATTCAAAAGGCTGTCCCAGAAAAGTCAAAGTCAACGGTTCCTAGAAGAGCGTTTGTCATGACCGGTCAAAATAGAAGGAACCCGAACGAAGTTAGCACGGGTTAGTTAATTATAATTCTTGCGAAGTTTATACCTTACTAGATACCAGTTCTACCCATTCTTTTATCTCTCTTGCTTACGTTCAACGTTTGAACTTGACTTTGGAAAAATTAGACTTTGACCTATCTGTGGAGACTCTGTTAGGAGAAACTTTCATTACATCCGTTGTTTAGAAATCTTATTTTATTCAAGTTGGAACCATCACATTACCTATTGATCTTATCTCTTTAAAGATACTTGCTTTTGATGTGATTTTGGGGATTGATTGGTTAACTACTCATCATGCCAAAATTGATTGCTTTCGTAAGGTTGTTAGTTTTTATATTCCTAAGCAACCTGATATTCGAACTCAAGCAATCAAACCATTGAAGTCAAACATTTTTATGTCAAGCCATGAAGTCATTCGTTTATTGAAAAATGGATGTCATGTTTTATTAGCCAGTGTCATGGACTTGAACAAAAGTACGTCAAATTTGAATGATATTTCTGTTGTTAGTGAATTTTCTGAAAAATTTCTTGGCTTACTCCCAAAGTGTGATATTGAATTTTGTATCGACTTTGAACCCGGTACAAAACTCATTTCTAAAATCTCATATCGAATGGCTCCTATTGAACTTCAGGAGTTAACAACCCAACTGTAGAAGTTGATACCCGAGCCTTTATCTGGTGACTTTCTTTGTGGAATACACCAAAGCCAGACTCTTTGTAGGGGACGTCATATTCGTGCGGTAGTAAACTGATAGGTGTTGTTGTGACGTGTTATCCAAGATTGGGATGTGAGTCATAGTTGAGAACAACCTAAGTCGGTAATCGAAATACGTAGCTTTCAAGGCTTAGTTGGTTATTATTGGAGATTCGTTGAAGGATATTCTCGCAGCTGACTCGTAGAGATACAAAATTCGAATGGAGCAAGGAATGTGGGAAGAGCTTCGAAAAACTCAAGAGGAGACTCATTTCAGCACATGTTCTGACCATGCCATCCTGGAAAAGCGAACGTGGTAGCTGACGTGTTGAGTAAAAGATCATATACAAGTACGAGTACGATATTGTCAAAGACTAATTTCGTATAATTTATAAATAATAGAGATGGAGATGAAAATTCTAGGTATCCACGTGATGATATACGAGTATAATCGACTTTAATCGATAAAGTTAAAGATGTTCAAGCTACACACTGGAGCTGATGAATTTGAAGAAGGAGGTGCAAGAAGTTGTTATTTCAAAAGAGAGAATTGGCGATATGAGCAAAGCTCAAACCTTCGATTTATTAATCCATTTGAAATTCTCGATCGAATAGGAACTGTGGCCTATAGACTCGTTTTATTGCCAAGTATGTCGCGTGTTTATAACGTTTTTTTATGTACCAACGTGGATGACTCGAACCATGTTATTGAGTTAGAGCCGGACGAAATAGCCGAAGACTTAACGTACGAGGAGGTACCTGTCAAGATGTTGGATGGGAAGGAGCATATCCTACGCACGAAGGTCATACCACAAGTTAAAGTTTTGTGGAGGAATCATGCTATAGAGGAAATGACCTTGGAGTTGGAAACGGAAATGAAAGCGAGGTATCTTTACCTTTTCGAAACACCAGTTACGTACGTCAATTTCGAGGAAGAAATTTCATAAGGAGGGGAGGTTGTAAGACCCCGAAAATTTTTAAATAAAAAGGAATCTCCTTTATTTTTTATTTTGGAATAGTAAGGGTGAATTTGATTAATGTGGTTAGTTATGGGTAAAATGCGCAAATATTTTAAATAAGCAGGTGGTTATAAAATATTCATTGTTGACGAGGAATATTCGTTTGGTCGTGGAATATTCTTGCTGTCGGGGAATATTCGTACGACGGCGCAGTCTTTTGTGGGCCCCATAACGGAAAGCAATTGGATGAAGAAAACGACAAATATAAGTTGTTTATAAATAACGGCGTAGTTGTTACCGTTAATACTGTTGGAATACCCGGTGGTTAAAACATAGTAATACGCGTTGTCGCACAGTAGCACACGGTATTGCACCAATTATTGATTCTTACGTAAGAAGGCACTACTCAATAATGGTTACAGTAATTACTGTTCAGTATTTTATGTTATTGATTCAATAATTGCTGCATTGATATTTTATATTACAGTTATTTCAATAATTGTCATTACACAGTATTTTCCATTATCGAAGAAATAATTCATATTATCTGAATAATATTATTAGATAACATTATTGGCAATGTCTAAAAAGTTTTGTCTAAGGAGAGGTTTGGTCACCTAATTGCGCGCCAGTAAGGAGAAATTCTTATTGGAAAGCCCCCTCTTTCTTGGGAACGGCCTGGTTGTCAGTATTGTGATTCTGTAATATTATTTGTGAATAATTAAATTATTGATTTATATGATGAGGAAAATATTGATTTTATGTGGATATGGATGGAGAAAATTTTTAATGTGACAATTGTTGAAAATTAATATTTTATCTTTTTCTGATAAAATAATTCATTTAAATATATTATTTTAATAATATATTAACGGTGATATTTTTACGATGAATGTGGGATATATGAGTATATGAGGAGAAAGAGTATTTTTGTTGCAATGAATATTAAAAACAGATTTTGTGTGTCGGTAGACCTGTTTCTTGACTGAAAATTTGATTATAGCCTGTAAAATCGTCCGTTTGTGGATTTCGGTCAATTTCTGTTTGGAATTTGGAAAAACTTCCTTCTGCAAAGTTGTAGAAAATTGAAATTCCTATAAAAACTCACGAGATTTGAATTTTCTGACAAAAGATCTATTTATTGTGAATTATTGAAGTTCCGAAGCTCCGAAATAATTGATTTTTGGAAGTTTAAAATATTTTTAATTACAAAAACGTTTTTGTCATTTTAGTGGGTTTTGAATGTGTTGGTATTTGCTGAATTCTGATTCTAGAGTGTGTGCGTAGGAATATTTATATTAATATATTATTAATTTATTAAATTTTCTGCTTTGGTGTTCTAAGCAATTTCCTATAAATAGGTGCTTAAGTTAGAATTGAAAATCACACCAGAAACTGAAGTTTTCTCTCTCTATATTATCGATCGTATTCTTGTGAGTATTTTGAGTATACTTTGAGTATTGCTATACGGTGCAAGTTCAAGTCATAGCCTATATTCGGTGTTTCAACTAGAAGTACTGTCTTTCGAGGTAAGGGATGTTATTTTCTTCTCAAATGATATTATTTCTTCAATATCATTATGCTGAAATGTTGGTTGGAACTTTTTATCATTACTATTCACGAATTACTATTCACGAGTTACTATTCACGAGTTACTATTCACGAGTACTATTCATGAAACATGAAGATGTTTTTTGTGAAATTTCTATCTTTTGGTGTCGAAGTTACTATTCACGTATACGGCACTATTCACGTATACGACACTATTCATCGAAAAATAAAATTTCTTCTTTTTGTCCAAAATATCTATTATGGATACTAGTTTTGATTTTATCCATGTTTTGATCATTCTTGAATTTTACTTCAGTATGATTAATTATGAAGTATTTTTGAACTCAGATTGTTTAAAGTACGAATCCTTAATACTTGTTATTTTGTTTCACTGGATTCGTTTCCTTTAAAATATTTTTCATCATCATCAGTCCTAAATGATGGTGTTACTGAATATCTTTGGCCTGTAGTGCAAAGATGGTTGATTTTATTATGAATATCTTTGGCCCGTAGTGCAAAGATGAACAGGTGTTTAGATGAACATGACCGACTGATGAATATCTTTGGCCTGTAGTGCAAAGATGAATATTTGATTTGATTTGAGATATATATTGATTGATGTTACTGGGATAAAATATTGATGATGGACTTTTAAATTCATAGATGTTAGTAGATTTTATTCTCTACTTAACTCTTCTAATGAATTGTTGTTTCCGCTGCAGTTGTTGATCTAAAACTTGTTGTCTATTGTATTCTATCAGATTTTTCCCTGTTGAAGACTAAGGATAATTTGTTGTACATTATCTTAGTCATAATATTCTTTACTGGGCTAGTTGAGCTCACCCTTTTCCTTGTTGTTCCATTTTTCTTCTCAGGAGACGAGAATGTAGCGAGTACTAGTCGGGGTATGGAATGAAGGTTCTAGAGAGAGTTGTTTAGTAGTCCTCACCATTTTTTGTAAAATTATGTATCAATAATTATGATGGGGATTTATTTGCATGTGGATATTGTCTAAATGATAATGTTTGTATTCAAACTCACAGCTTATGGGTGGTAAAAGTTGTAGTTGTTTCTGTACCATGTGTATTTGGCGACTCAGAATGGGTTGGATGGAATGGACCTATTTTGGGGTTGTCACAGTTGGTATCAGAGCTTAGGAATATGATCTCTGGCGGAGATCGGGGAATAAAACTAGGAGGGGAGAGACGAGTAAATCCTTCGCTAGTGTGTCCTACCTAAGCTTATTTGTTAGTTGGTCAGTATATAGGGATATTATGTGATATATTGATTTCCTTAATTAACCTTTGTTTTATGACAGTATTTGAGAATGCCGACTGAGAATATTAACAGTGGAGTAAATGAGACCGTGGAGATGCCTGTACTTACCAACGAGGAGAACGTGCAGCAGACTGGCAATGTTCCTCCTGTGAACAACGCCACTGAGCAGATGATGAACGACGGGATGTTTAGAAGTTTTTTGCAGTTCATGCAAAATCAGACGAGGGAGACTCGTGTACAAAATACATGTGGTAATGATAACAACGCGCGGCTTGTCACAGCCAAGCAATTCAAAGAGTTGGGACCACCAGAATTCTTGGGAAAGCCGGATCCGATTAATGCGGAGACGTGGATCAAGCAAATTACCAAGATATTCGATGTCTTGGGATGCACGGAGGAACAGAAGGTTCTATTTGCCACCTTTATGTTCCGTGGTGAGGCAGATTACTGGTGAGAATCTGTGAAGCGTACCCACCCAGCTGCACTTAGCATGGCTTGGGAGACGTTTCAGAAATTGTTCAATGAAAAATACTTTCCTGAAATTATTCGCAATATGAAGGAGGTGGAATTTATTAGACTAGAACAGAACAACATGACGGTATCCCAGTACGAGGCAAAGTTCGCAGAATTTTCCAGGTTTGCACCTCATTTGGTGGAGAATGAGGAACGTATGACGCGGATGTTTTTGAGAGGTTTGAAACCTGACATACGCCAATATCTTATTTCTCATAAATTTTCTCTCTATTCAGATGTTGTCAACAGGGCTCAATTGTTAGAGCGAGATAACGAGTACGTTCAACCGAGGGACCATAACCAGGATCATACTGGTGACAGCAGTCATCAGAACAATGATAACCAGCGAAGAAAGAAGAATACGGGCAATCGTGGTAACCACTCTAGTGGTAATCACGGCCATGAGAATAGAAGTAGTGAGTTGGGAGGAGATTTTAAAAAGAGGAGATTCAACAACGACCATGTGAAGACGTCAGCACCAGCAGCAACTGGTTCCAAGGGAGGAGAAAGACCACCGGTCGTATGTTACAAATGTGGGAAAGAGGGACATATCAGCCCAAACTGCCCACAACAGTTCAAGATATGCTATAATTGTGGAAAGGAATGACATATCGCTCGAGAGTGTACGGTAGCGAAACCAATTCCAGCGGGGATGGTGATTCAAAAGGCTGTCCCAGAAAAGTCAAAGTCAACGGTTCCTAGAAGAGCGTTTGTCGTGACTGGTCAAAATAGAAGGAACCCGAACGAAGTTAGCACGGGTTAGTTAATTATAATTCTTGCGAAGTTTATACCTTACTAGATACCAGTTCTACCCATTCTTTTATCTCTCTTGCTTACGTTCAACGTTTGAACTTGACTTCGAAAAAATTAGACTTTGACCTATCTGTGGAGACTCTGTTAGGAGAAACTTTCATTACATCCGTTGTTTAGAAATCTTATTTTATTCAAGTTGGAACCATCACATTACCTATTGATCTTATCTCTTTAAAGATACTTGCTTTTGATGTGATTTTGGGGATTGATTGGTTAACTACTCATCATGCCAAAATTGATTGCTTTCGTAAGGTTGTTAGTTTTTATATTCCTAAGCAACCTGATATTCGAACTCAAGCAATCAAACCATTGAAGTCAAACATTTTTATGTCAAGCCATGAAGTCATTCGTTTATTGAAAAATGTATGTCATGTTTTATTAGCCAATGTCATGGACTTGAACAAAAGTACGTCAAATTTGAATGATATTTCTGTTGTTAGTGAATTTTCTGAAAAATTTCTTGGCTTACTCCCAAAGTGTGATATTGAATTTTGTATCGACTTTGAACCCGGTACAAAACCCATTTCTAAAATCTCATATCGAATGGCTCCTATTGAACTTCAGGAGTTAACAACCCAACTGTAGAAGTTGATACCCGAGCCTTTATCTGGTGACTTTCTTTGTGGAATACACCAAAGCCAGACTCTTTGTAGGGGACGTCATATTCGTGCGGTAGTAAACTGATAGGTGTTGTTGTGACGTGTTATCCAAGATTGGGATGTGAGTTATAGTTGAGAACAACCTAAGTCGGTAATCGAAATACGTAGCTTTCTAGGCTTAGTTGGTTATTATTGGAGATTCGTTGAAGGATATTCTCGCAGCTGACTCGTAGAGATACAAAATTCGAATGGAGCAAGGAATGTGGGAAGAGCTTCGAAAAACTCAAGAGGAGACTCATTTCAGCACATGTTCTGACCATGCCATCCTGGAAAAGCGAACGTGGTAGCTGACGTGTTGAGTAGAAGATCATATACAAGTACGAGTACGATATTGTCAAAGACTAATTTCGTATAATTTATAAATAATAGAGATGGAGATGAAAATTCTAGGTATCCACGTGATGATATACGAGTATAATCGACTTTAATCGATAAAGTTAAAGATGTTCAAGCTACACACTGGAGCTGATGAATTTGAAGAAGGAGGTGCAAGAAGTTGTTATTTCAAAAGAGAGAATTGGCGATATGAGCAAAGCTCAAACCTTCGATTTATTAATCCATTTGAAATTCTCGATCGAATAGGAACTGTGGCCTATAGACTCGTTTTATTGCCAAGTATGTCGCGTGTTTATAACGTTTTTTTATGTACCAACGTGGATGACTCGAACCATGTTATTGAGTTAGAGCCGGACGAAATAGCCGAAGACTTAACGTACGAGGAGGTACCTGTCAAGATGTTGGATGGGAAGGAGCATATCCTACGCACGAAGGTCATACCACAAGTTAAAGTTTTGTGGAGGAATCATGCTATAGAGGAAATGACCTTGGAGTTGGAAACGGAAATGAAAGCGAGGTATCTTTACCTTTTCGAAACACCAGTTACGTACGTCAATTTCGAGGAAGAAATTTCATAAGGAGGGGAGGTTGTAAGACCCCGAAAATTTTTAAATAAAAAGGAATCTCCTTTATTTTTTATTTTGGAATAGTAAGGGTGAATTTGATTAATGTGGTTAGTTATGGGTAAAATGCGCAAATATTTTAAATAAGCAGGTGGTTATAAAATATTCATTGTTGACGAGGAATATTCGTTTGGTCGTGGAATATTCTTGCTGTCGGGGAATATTCGTACGACGGCGCAGTCTTTTGTGGGCCCCATAACGGAAAGCGATTGGATGAAGAAAACGACAAATATAAGTTGTTTATAAATAACGGCGTAGTTGTTACCGTTAATACTGTTGGAATACCCGGTGGTTAAAACATAGTAATACGCGTTGTTGCACAGTAGCACACGGTATTGCACCAATTATTGATTCTTACGTAAGAAGGCACTACTCAATAATGGTTACAGTAATTACTGTTCAGTATTTTATGTTATTGATTCAATAATTGCTGCATTGATATTTTATATTACAGTTATTTCAATAATTGTCATTACACAGTATTTTCCATTATCGAAGAAATAATTCATATTATCTGAATAATATTATTAGATAACATTATTGGCAATGTCTAAAAAGTTTTGTCTAAGGAGAGGTTTGGTCACCTAATTGCGCGCCAGTAAGGAGAAATTCTTATTGGAAAGCCCCCTCTTTCTTGGGAACGGCCTGGTTGTCAGTATTGTGATTCTGTAATATTATTTGTGAATAATTAAATTATTGATTTATATGATGAGGAAAATATTGATTTTATGTGGATATGGATGGAGAAAATTTTTAATGTGACAATTGTTGAAAATTAATATTTTATCTTTTTCTGATAAAATAATTCATTTAAATATATTATTTTAATAATATATTAACGGTGATATTTTTACGATGAATGTGGGATATATGAGTATATGAGGAGAAAGAGTATTTTTGTTGCAATGAATATTAAAAACAGATTTTGTGTGTCGGTAGACCTGTTTCTTGACTGAAAATTTGATTATAGCCTGTAAAATCGCCCGTTTGTGGATTTCGGTCAATTTCTGTTTGGAATTTGGAAAAACTTCCTTCTGCAAAGTTGTAGAAAATTGAAATTCCTATAAAAACTCACGAGATTTGAATTTTCTGACAAAAGATCTATTTATTGTGAATTATTGAAGTTCCGAAGCTCCGAAATAATTGATTTTTGGAAGTTTAAAATATTTTTAATTACAAAAACGTTTTTGTCATTTTAGTGGGTTTTGAATGTGTTGGTATTTGCTGAATTCTGATTCTAGAGTGTGTGCGTAGGAATATTTATATTAATATATTATTAATTTATTAAATTTTCTGCTTTGGTGTTCTAAGCAATTTCCTATAAATAGGTGCTTAAGTTAGAATTGAAAATCACACCAGAAACTGAAGTTTTCTCTCTCTATATTATCGATCGTATTCTTGTGAGTATTTTGAGTATACTTTGAGTATTGCTATACGGTGCAAGTTCAAGTCATAGCCTATATTCGGTGTTTCAACTAGAAGTACTGTCTTTCGAGGTAAGGGATGTTATTTTCTTCTCAAATGATATTATTTCTTCAATATCATTATGCTGAAATGTTGGTTGGAACTTTTTATCATTACTATTCACGAATTACTATTCACGAGTTACTATTCACGAGTTACTATTCACGAGTACTATTCATGAAACATGAAGATGTTTTTTGTGAAATTTCTATCTTTTGGTGTCGAAGTTACTATTCACGTATACGGCACTATTCACGTATACGACACTATTCATCGAAAAATAAAATTTCTTCTTTTTGTCCAAAATATCTATTATGGATACTAGTTTTGATTTTATCCATGTTTTGATCATTCTTGAATTTTACTTCAGTATGATTAATTATGAAGTATTTTTGAACTCAGATTGTTTAAAGTACGAATCCTTAATACTTGTTATTTTGTTTCACTGGATTCGTTTCCTTTAAAATATTTTTCATCATCATCAGTCCTAAATGATGGTGTTACTGAATATCTTTGGCCTGTAGTGCAAAGATGGTTGATTTTATTATGAATATCTTTGGCCCGTAGTGCAAAGATGAACAGGTGTTTAGATGAACATGACCGACTGATGAATATCTTTGGCCTGTAGTGCAAAGATGAATATTTGATTTGATTTGAGATATATATTGATTGATGTTACTGGGATAAAATATTGATGATGGACTTTTAAATTCATAGATGTTAGTAGATTTTATTCTCTACTTAACTCTTCTAATGAATTGTTGTTTCCGCTGCAGTTGTTGATCTAAAACTTGTTGTCTATTGTATTCTATCAGATTTTTCCCTGTTGAAGACTAAGGATAATTTGTTGTACATTATCTTAGTCATAATATTCTTTACTGGGCTAGTTGAGCTCACCCTTTTCCTTGTTGTTCCATTTTTCTTCTCAGGAGACGAGAATGTAGCGAGTACTAGTCGGGGTATGGAATGAAGGTTCTAGAGAGAGTTGTTTAGTAGTCCTCACCATTTTTTGTAAAATTATGTATCAATAATTATGATGGGGATTTATTTGCATGTGGATATTGTCTAAATGATAATGTTTGTATTCAAACTCACAGCTTATGGGTGGTAAAAGTTGTAGTTGTTTCTGTACCATGTGTATTTGGCGACTCAGAATGGGTTGGATGGAATGGACCTATTTTGGGGTTGTCACAGTTGGTATCAGAGCTTAGGAATATGATCTCTGGCGGAGATCGGGGAATAAAACTAGGAGGGGAGAGACGAGTAAATCCTTCGCTAGTGTGTCCTACCTAAGCTTATTTGTTAGTTGGTCAGTATATAGGGATATTATGTGATATATTGATTTCCTTAATTAACCTTTGTTTTATGACAGTATTTGAGAATGCCGACTGAAAATATTAACAGTGGAGTAAATGAGACCGTGGAGATGCCTGTACTTACCAACGAGGAGAACGTGCAGCAGACTGGCAATGTTCCTCCTGTGAACAACGCCACTGAGCAGATGATGAACGACGGGATGTTTAGAAGTTTTTTGCAGTTCATGCAAAATCAGACGAGGGAGACTCGTGTACAAAATACAGGTGGTAATGATAACAACGCGCGGCTAGTCACAGCCAAGCAGTTCAAAGAGTTGGGACCACCAGAATTCTTGGGAAAGCCGGATCCGATTAATGCGGAGACGTGGATCAAGCAAATTACCAAGATATTCGATGTCTTGGGATGCACGGAGGAACAGAAGGTTCCATTCGCCACCTTTATGTTCCGTGGTGAGGCAGATTACTGGTGGGAATCTGTGAAGCGTACCCACCCAGCTGCACTTAGCATGGCTTAGGAGACGTTTCAGAAACTGTTCAATGAAAAATACTTTCCTGAAATTATTCGCAATATGAAGGAGGTGGAATTTATTAGACTAGAACAGAACAACATGACGGTATCCCAGTACGAGGCAAAGTTCGCAGAATTTTCCAGGTTTGCACCTCATTTGGTGGAGAATGAGGAACGTATGACGCGGATGTTTTTGAGAGGTTTGAAACCTGACATACGCCAGTATCTCATTTCTCATAAATTTTCTCTCTATTCAGATGTTGTCAACAGGGCTCAATTGTTAGAGCGAGATAACGAGTACGTTCAACCGAGGGACCATAACCAGGATCATACTGGTGACATCAGTCATCAGAACAATGATAACCAGCGAAGAAAGAAGAATACGGGCAAAGGTGGTAACCACTCTGGTGGTAATCACGGCCATGAGAATAGAAGAAGTGAGTTGGGAGGAGATTTTAAAAAGTGGAGATTCAACAACAACCATGTGAAGACGTTAGCACCAGCAGCAACTGGTTCCAAGGGAGGAGAAAGACCACCGGTCGTATGTTACAAATGTGGGAAAGAGGGACATATCAGCCCAAACTGCCCACAACAGTTCAAGGTATGCTATAATTGTGGAAAGGAAGGACATATCGCTCGAGAGTGTACGGTAGAGAAACCAATTCCAGCGGGGATGGTGATTCAAAAGGCTGTCCCAGAAAAGTCAAAGTCAACGGTTCCTGAAAAAGCGTTTGTCGTGACCGATTAAAATAGAAGGAACCCGAACGAAGTTAGCACGGGTTAGTTAATTATAATTCTTGCGAAGTTTATACCTTACTAGATACCAGTTCTACCCATTCTTTTATCTCTCTTGCTTGCGTTCAACGTTTGAACTTGACTTCGGAAAAATTAGACTTTGACCTATCTGTGGAGACTCCGTTAGGAGAAACTTTTATTACATCCGTTGTTTAGAAATCTTATTTTATTCAAGTTGGAACCATCACATTACCTATTGATCTTATCTCTTTAAAGATACTTGCTTTTGATGTGATTTTGGGGATTGATTGGTTAACTACTCATCATGCCAAAATTGATTGCTTTCGTAAGGTTGTTAGTTTTTATATTCCTAAGCAACCTGATATTCGAACTCAAGCAATCAAACCATTGAAGTCAAACATTTTTATGTCAAGCCATGAAGTCATTCGTTTATTGAAAAATGGATGTCATGTTTTATTAGCCAATGTCATGGACTTGAACAAAAGTACGTCAAATTTGAATGATATTTCTGTTGTTAGTGAATTTTCTGAAGAATTTCTTGGCTTACTCCCAAAGTGTGATATTGAATTTTGTATAAACTTTGAACCCAGTACAAAACCCATTTCTAAAATCTTATATCGAATGGCTCCTATTGAACTTCAGGAGTTAACAACCCAACTGTAGAAGTTGATACCCGAGCCTTTATCTGGTGACTTTCTTTGTGGAATACACCGAAGCCAGACTCTTTGTAGGGGACGTCATATTCGTGCGGTAGTAAACTGATAGGTGTTGTTGTGACGTGTTATCCAAGATTGGGATGTGAGTCATAGTTGAGAACAACCTAAGTCGATAATCGAAATACGTAGCTTTCTAGGCTTAGTTGGTTATTATTGGAGATTCGTTGAAGGATATTCTCGCAGCTGACTCGTAGAGATACAAAATTCGAATGGAGCAAGGAATGTGGGAAGAACTTCGAAAAACTCAAGAGGAGACTCATTTCAGCACATGTTCTGACCATGCCATCCTGGAAAAGCGAACGTGGTAGCTGACATGTTGAGTAGAAGATCATATACAAGTACGAGTACGATATTGTCAAAGACTAATTTCGTATAATTTATAAATAATAGAGATAGAGATGAAAATTCTAGGTATCCACGTGATGATATACGAGTATAATCGACTTTAATCGATAAAGTTAAAGATGTTCAAGCTACACACTGGAGCTGATGAATTTGAAGAAGGAGGTGCAAGTAGTTGTTATTTCAAAAGCGAGAATTGGCGATATGAGCAAAGCTCAAACCTTCGATTTATTAATCCATTTGAAATTCTCGATCGAATAGGAACTGTGGCCTATAGACTCGTTTTATTGCCAAGTATGTCGCGTGTTTATAACGTTTTTTTATGTACCAATGTGGATGACTCAAACCATATTATTGAGTTAGAACCGGACGAAATAGCCGAAGACTTAACGTACGAGGAGGTACCTGTCAAGATGTTGGATGGGAAGGAGCATGTCCTACGCACGAAGGTCATACCACAAGTTAAAGTTTTGTGAAGGAATCATGCTATAGAGGAAATGACCTTGGAGTTGGAAACTGAAATGAAAGCGAGGTATCTTTACCTTTTCGAAACACCAGTTACGTACGTCAATTTCGAGGAAGAAATTTCATAAGGAGGGGAGGTTGTAAGACCCCGAAAATTTTTAAATAAAAAGGAATCTCCTTTATTTTTTATTTTGGAATAGTAAGGGTGAATTTGATTAATGTGGTTAGTTATGGGTAAAATGCGCAAATATTTTAAATAAGCAGGTGGTTATAAAATATTCATTGTTGACGAGGAATATTCGTTTGGTCGTGGAATATTCTTGCTGTCGGGGAATATTCGTACGACGGCGCAGTCTTTTGTGGGCCCTATAACGGAAAGCGATTGGATGAAGAAAACGATAAATATAAGTTGTTTATAAATAACGGCGTAGTTGTTACCGTTAATACTGTTGGAATACCCGGTGGTTAAAACATAGTAATACGCGTTGTTGCACAGTAGCACACGGTATTGCACCAATTATTGATTCTTACGTAAGAAGGCACTACTCAATAATGGTTACAGTAATTACTGTTCAGTATTTTATGTTATTGATTCAATAATTGTTGCATTGATATTTTATATTACTGTTGTTTCAATAATTATCATTACACAGTATTTTTCATTATCGAAGCAATAATTCATATTATCTGAATAATATTATTAGATAACATTATTGGCAATGTCTAGAAAGTTCTGTCTAAGGAGAGGTTTGGTCACCTAATTGCGCGCCAGTAAGGAGAAATTCTTATTGGAAAGCCCCCTCTTTCCTGGGAACGGCTTGGTTGTCAGTATTGTGATTCTGTAATATTATTTGTGAATAATTAAATTATTGATTTATATGATGAGGAAAATATTGATTTTATGTGGATATGGATGGAGAAAATTTTTAATGTGACAATTGTTGAAAATTAATATTTTATCTTTTTCTGATAAAATAATTCATTTAAATATATTATTTTAATAATATATTAACGGTGATATTTTTACGATGAATGTGGGATATATGAGTATATGAGGAGAAAGAGTATTTTTGTTGCAATGAATATTAAAAACAGATTTTGTGTGTTGATGAGTGAGTTTATACACATGAATTGGATACATTCGAGCTTAATTTATTGTTATTCTTGAGTCTTTTAGGATATTTTTATGTGTTTGTGTCTATTCATGCATGTTTTACATTGTTTTGTAGGAATTGGGATAAAAGTTACTTGGATCGATGTTTGGGGTGGCTAGATTCGCGTTTTCGGCTTGCCATTTACACAGTAGTCACTTCAGAGCCAATTTGACTATCGCTCCGGATATTATTTCGCAAAACTTCAAGAATGAAAGTTGTAGATCTACTTCTCCTCTTTCCAGAACATCTTGAATCATCTAAATCGGAGTTCGGACGAAGAAGTTATGACCATTTTCCCAAAGGACGTCGGAGCAGAAAATGTTGGAAAAAGGAGCAAGCGCCTAGGCGCTCCAGCCAAGGCTAAACCAAGCGCCTAGGCGCTCAAAGTCAGTAACTACTATGCTACCAAGCGCCTAGGCGGTCCAGCCAAGGCCAAATCAAGCGCCTAGGCGCTAGGAAGTAGAGTTTGAGCTGGGGAAAGGCTTGGTGAGGGCCTGGACGCGTTTTGGACGAATTTTGACACCTTTTTGACTCCAAATAGGATTGGGTTTGTTCCTAAGTTAAAAATTAGACTTGTAACCTATAAATACATGATGTAAGGCATAAAATAAGAGGAGATTATATAGATTAGACTAGATTAACCACTCCTTTATATTAGAACATAACCCTAGTTCTAATTAGATTTGGAGATTGAAGCAACTTGGAGACCATTGAAGATTTGAAGTAGGAGCAAGGAGGCAGCGTCAAATCTACTGACAATAGATTATTTCTTCTCATCTTCTTCTATCTTTATCTTTTAATGATTATTCAATTGTGGATTCTTAGTTTAAATTCAATAATCATGAACTAATTCTTTGTTTGAGATTACAATGGATCTTATTGTGTAGTTTATTTTAATATGCTTCGTTATCAATTAGTATTTTCTATTGTGAGGATTGTCTATTATGATTTGGAATTAATTGTTTAATTGATTGGCCATGAATTACCGTGATAATCTATATGAACTCGAGAGATGAAGTATAGATTTAGATCTAATCATGATAGCATGTGTTCAGAATTTTGTTAATAGCTTAAACTTGATGAGTGTTAAGGTAGAGATATGCTTGACATCGCATGTAATCGGGTAGAGAACTTGTTCTTCAACTTTCTTCAATTGTAATTCACATAGAGATATAGTGGGTTAGTTGGTTAAGGTGTTTAACGGATTTCTATCTTAATTGTGGATTGACGTTAATATTGTATTAGTGCATCGAGAGGTGGTTAATACTACTTTCGTGTTCTTGATTAACAATTTGGGATAGAGAATAATTGATGAGAAGTGTGTTAACCTAAATGAAGCAATAAGTGAAGTTGTGATCTTAATTCTCTATAATCTGATTTTTAATTAGTGGTAATTAGAATTAGTTTAGTTAATATTTTAATTTATAACATTAAATTCATTTGTTTAAATAAGATTGAGTTGGTTGCGGGTTAGTACTTGGTGATTTTTATTAAATAATTCTCTGTGGGAACGATACTCAACTTATCACTTTATTACTTGTTGACCACGTATACTTGCGTGTTGTGCGTAACTAGATATTAAAAACAGATTTTGTGTGTCGGTAGACCTGTTTCTTGACTGAAAATTTGATTATAGCCTGTAAAATCGCCCGTTTGTGGATTTCGGTCAATTTCTGTTTGGAATTTGGAAAAACTTCCTTCTGCAAAGTTGTAGAGAATTGAAATTCCTATAAAAACTCACGAGATTCGAATTTTCTGACAAAAGAGCTATTTATTGTGAATTATTGAAGTTCCGAAGCTCCGAAATAATTGATTTTTGGAAGTTTAAAATATTTTTAATTACAAAAACGTTTTTGTCATTTTAGTGGGTTTTGAATGTGTTGGTATTTACTGAATTCAGATTCTAGAGTGTGTGCGTAGGAATATTTATATTTATATATTATTAATTTATTAAATTTTCTGCTTTGGTGTTCTAAGCAATTTCCTATAAATAGGTGCTTAGGTTAGAATTGAAAATCACACCAGAAACTGAAGTTTTCTCTCTCCATATTATCGAGCGTATTCTTGTGAGTATTTTGAGTATACTTTGAGTATTGCTATACGGTGCAAGTTCAAGTCATAGCCTATATTCGGTGTTTCAACTAGAAGTACTGTCTTTCGAGGTAAGGGATGTTATTTTCTTCTCAAATGATATTATTTCTTCAATATCATTATGCTGAAATGTTGGTTGAAACTTTTTATCAAATTAGGAACTTTTTCATTTCGGGGTTACTATTCATGAGTTACTATTCACGAGTTACTATTCATGAGTTACTATTCACGAGTTACTATTCACGAGTACTATTCATGAAACGTGAAGATGTTTTTTGTGAAATTTCTATCTTTTGGTGTCGGAGTTACTATTCACGTATACGGCACTATTCACGTATATGGCACTATTCACGAATACGACACTATTCATCGAAAAATAAAATTTCTTCTTTTTGTCCAAAATATCTATTATGGATACTAGTTTTGATTGTATCCATGTTTTGATCATTCTTGAATTTTACTTCAGTATGATTAATTATGAAGTATTTTTGAACTCAGATTGTTTAAAGTACGAATCCTTAATACTTGTTATTTTGTTTCACTGGATTCGTTTCCTTTAAAATATTTTTCATCATCATCAGTCCTAAATGATGGTGTTACTGAATATCTTTGGCCTGTAGTGCAAAGATGGTTGATTTTATTATGAATATCTTTGGCCCGTAGTGCAAAGATGAACAGGTGTTTAGATGAACATGACCGACTGATGAATATCTTTGGCCTGTAGTGCAAAGATGAATATTTGATTTGATTTGAGATATATATTGATTGATGTTACTGGGATAAAATATTGATGATGGACTTTTAAATTCATAGATGTTAGTAGATTTTATTCTCTACTTAACTCTTCTAATGAATTGTTGTTTCCGCTGCAGTTGTTGATCTAAAACTTGTTGTCTATTGTATTCTATCAGATTTTTCCCTGTTGAAGACTAAGGATAATTTGTTGTACATTATCTTAGTCATAATATTCTTTACTGGGCTAGTTGAGCTCACCCTTTTCCTTGTTGTTCCATTTTTCTTCTCAGGAGGCGAGAATGTAGCGAGTACTAGTCGGGGTATGGAATTAAGGTTCTAGAGAGAGTTATTTAGTAGTCCCCACCATTTTTTGTAAAATTATGTATCAATAATTATGATGGGGATTTATTTGCATGTGGATATTGTCTAGATGATAATGTTTGTATTCAAACTCACAGCTTATGGGTGGTAAAAGTTGTAGTTGTTTCTGTACCATGTGTATTTGGCGACTCAGAATGGGTTGGATGGAATGGACCTATTTTGGGGTTGTCACACTTGAGGGTTAGACCCAATCTACACAATAATGAAGTATTAGTAAATTATCAAATATTCTCAACGATATATAGATGTCAATATGAATAAAGATACAAATACTCAAACCGCATTAAGAAAAGCCGAGAAATCAAATAATAATGATTGGTCATCGTACAAGCGCATGTTAACTTGTAATGTCAAGACATGTATATCTTTCCAAAGCAAAGAACGTCGTAGTGATGCTGCCACTATATGCTCACGAAGACCTCTAGGTATAACAGGAAGAATCTGCCTAAAATCTCCCCCAAGAACAACAGTAACACCTCCAAATGGTTGGGAGTTATCACGAATGTCTTGAAAGGTTCGATTAACTGCTTCAACACAATGACGATGCTGCATTGGAACCTCGTCCCATATAATTAGTCTAGCCTTCCGAAATAATTCCGAGTGTGATGATTGCTTCGTGAATCTACAAACTGAATTTTCTAATACGTTAAGTGGAATGCAGAATGTTGAATGTGCAGTGTGATAACCCGATATTTTCTATATAAATAAATAAGAAATTTTATGTATAAATTTTTTTTTATATATTTTAAGGATGAGGATTTGTACAAGATATTTTGTATATGTATTTATGTGGTAACTATAAAATATATTTATTACATGAAAAATTATAAATGATTTTATTTAGAATCATGGTTTATTATCAATTATAATTTTATAATAATTAATTCCATATTGGAAAGGTTTTTATCAATTATTTTCTATGAAAATAAATTTACTATTATTTAAATAATCTATGAAATTATTTTAGAATATTTATAACAATTATTTTATTAAATGAAGTTTATTAAGTTAATTAAGTTAATTATGAAAGGTAAATCAGATATAGAATCCAAACCCTAATTTCGGATTTTTATCAGGGAATGAGAATAATAATATAATATTATTATTTGTTAGTATTATTAATATGCATGATTATGAGTGCAATGTTAATGTGTGGAACAATTTTTATTATATGACCAAACCCTAATAATATTTTTAACGACCCTAATCTTGGTCTTGGATAACGAATAATAATAACATTATGATATTTGAATATTTTAAGTGTTATAATATGAATTGCATGTACGAGAGCTGATAATAATTGATCAATTGTGTTATAGTACTCGAAAACCCTAGTTTCAATGTATAAGATTTAATACTGTTTATATCTGTGTTATATGATATAAATTTATGTGTTACTGTAAGGTGTATTAAATTAGAAACCTCTATTATAATTGTATTTTCTAATTATTAGAAAACCCTAATTGTGTCTTTAGAAATCCTAGTTAATTGATTTGAGAAACCCTAAATTGTTAAGATTAGCTAGATTAAATATACTAGTGTTATTAAACCCTAATACTTTGTCCAAATCATTTTTGTTCCATAAAAATTAATAATAAAATGACTTTTATGCCCTTTTTGCACATGTGCTAGTAGATGGAGTGTGAATCTTGCTATGATTTGAGTTGGTCACCAACTCTTGATATTTTCCAGATTTCCAGCAACATGTGGCAGCAAGCAAACTCAGTAAATCATTCCTTAGCCATAGTATATAAGATTTAGAAAGAGAAAAATTGCTCATTTGGCTAGTTTATTCACCAACACCCCACTTAGACTTTCTCTCTCTAAAACCAACAAGCTTTAGTGCTAAATTAGTCCAAAAATCCAGCCCCACAAAATTCCATATCAAATCAGTAGCTTTAGATCAAGATCAAACCCAAGAAAGGTATAAAAATCAAGCTAGAAAATCTGTCCATAGATTGTGTTTAGATTTTGTGTTTAAGTGTTGTAATATGTTAGTTTTAGTATATAGTGATAATCTGGGTTACTAGATGTTAGATCCATAACATCTAGACGCTCAGAATTGAAGATCTACAATGTCCGGAAATAGCTTGATTCTGTGGCCTGACAATGAATGTCAGAGGCCACAGATCCTTGCTCGATGATGTTTTGTGTTATTTTTAAGTTGTTAATAGTAGTCCTGCATGTTGTCTTTAATCTGTAAAAAGAAGTAAGGTCATATCTGTTATAGATCAAAAGTTATTTAAGGTCAAAGCACGTTGACCGAGCTTGATCGTCTGAGTTCTGGGTAACCCAGAAACGATTTTCAATGTCTGACAATATGTTTGTGGCTTCTGATCTTGCTGGTAGTTGTTGTTTTGTGTGATTTGTTGAAGCTAGGTTGTATTCTAGTATATTGACTATAGAATCATGCTTTTATATTGTTAAAACATTTCCTATACTGAAATTTGTGGCTGGTCAAAGTAGTAGAAAAATACATATTTACGGTTTTCTGGAAAACTTAGAAAACTTATGAACACAGATTCTGTCAATGGTTGACCGGCTTGTAACTATTTGATATGTTGATGTTTGGTTTATTTTATGTCATGAATAAGTAGTCCTACATGTGGTCTACACATTAAAGATCTTAGATCTCAAAAACAGTTAACATGTAGCAAGTTGCTGGCGATCAAAAGTAGTCAATCGGACTGTTCTTCAATTCTGGGAAACCCAGAAATGAAGAACAGCCTCTGACAACGAGTTTAGACGGCTAGATCTGGCTGGTGTTATGTGTTTTACCCATGATTATTGTTGTATCTTATAGTCTTGTAATTGTACTACACAATCTGACCAAAATCGAATCCAGAATCACAGCACGCACGGAGTTAATCACGGTCAAACATAGCCTCTCGGGTCTGAGTTTGAAGTTCTGGGCTGGTATGAAGAACATGAAGAACACCTATAGCGACGGTTCTGTCGCTATAGGTGGTCTTTAGCGACGGAAATCATTTTATTTTCCGGAAATTAATAAAAAAATAGAAAAAAATAGTTTTTAATTATTAAAAATACAAACTAAATTATAAAAAATTATTTTAAATTCTGAAAATTATTTTAAATATATTTCATAAATATTTAATATTTTTGGAATATTAAAAGTATTTAATTATTTAATTATAATATTAAATAAATTATTTAAAAATGATTTTAATATTTGAAAAATCATTTAAAATTATATTATGGTATGAGAAAATAATTTAAGTTATTTTTGATAACTTTTAGTATTATTTGATAATTTTCATTAATAAATTAATATTAATGATAATTAAGTTATTTACTAAATGAAGTAAATAAATAAATTAAAAATGATTTTATTATTTTAAAAATAATTTTAAATAATAATAAGATATTTAAGAATATGTTAAGTTATAAAATATAACTTTTAATATTTAATGGTTAATTTCATTAATTAATGATTAATAATGATATTAAAGTTATTTAATAATTATATTAAATAATTTGGTTTAAAAATGATTTTTATATTATAATAATCATTTTAAATGAGAATAAAGTGTTTAAAGATATTTTAAGTTATAAGCTATAACTTTTAATATTTAAAGGGTAATTTCATTAATAATTTAATATTAATGATATATTAATGATATTAAATTTATTTAATAATTATATTAAATAAATAGTTTAAAAATGTTTTATTTATTTAAAAAAATCATTTAAAAAGGATATAAGTGAATTAAAAATATTTTAAGTTGTAATTCATAACTTTTAATATTTGGATAATGATAAATTAATATTTTAATAGAATTGTTTGATATTTAAATCATTTAATAATGATTTTGATATTTCAAAAATTATGATAAATGGTAATAATTATTTTAAAATTATTATGAAGTCATGAATAATAGTGTGACTGTTGTTTAAGTTATCTATTTAAATATTTCGATATAGAATAAAGTCTTAGACTCGATTATTATCTTATAAGGCTGTCGATACGTCGACATGTTTCAGAAATTGATCTGAACTTAGATAGGATTGACTTGTAAATTGTTTAATTGTGATGTAATGATCGTTAAGTTATGTGACAACGTGATTAGGAATGTGCTGACTGCTATATGCAGTAGTATGTGTTATGATATAATGTTCTAATCGAATGATTAATTTGCTTAATGATAGGTTGTGATAAAAAGGGTAGAATTAAGTTAAGAATTTGTAGCAGCGCATCAGGCAAGTACCCTACCTTTGCATTTTCTTTATGCATTGGATATATGTAAAAATGTTTCAAATTTATATTATTATTGTATAGATTTTTAAAGTCTATATTATATACGCATATTGATTATCAACATGTTAGTATATGATAATTCATATATGTATTCTGTTCGTTAATTTCTATAAATGATTATACAAGTGTCCCCACTTGGATAATCATAGTATTTAATCACATGTTGATGCTTCTTTAATATATATATATATATATGTTGAATTATAAACTATTGTTGGGTAATGTAAAACTTTTGGCTTGGAACCCTGACAAATATGAACATCCCTTACCAAGGAAAATTTTTATGCGCCTAAGGCGGATCATGTAAATGGTAACACCATTTTTGTAATGTAGTATTGATCAATGCAGGACACAACGGGCTGATCACCCCCGTGTTCGTAAGTTACGACGGTTCACAGCTGAATTTTTTGTTTAACCTTTTCAAAAATGAAAATAATGTTCATACTATGTCATATAAAACCTTTATATAGTCTGTACGTAGTTTTAAAAATCTGAAATAGCTATGTAGTTATTGTTGATATAGATTACTTCACAACGGCTGCCTTGTTGTAGAAGAATAGTATATAGAAAACATTTAAATGATTTCAGTTCAAATATATATATTGTTAATACTTGTTGGGCACTCAAATGCTCATCCTTGCTAATTTAAATGTTTTCAGTTAAGAGCGAACAACCTGAAGGTTCTGTCAAAAACAAAGGGAAAGGGAAGATAGCTGGTTGACTGCAGTTATTATTACTTGTAATAGTTAAGATTATGAAGACTATGATATATATGTTTTATTATTATTATGACTGGTAATGTATGTCTAAAGGTTACGTACTTGGGTGGTGTACTCTGATGAATAAGTATTATAAAATGATTGTTTATATATTATTATTATTATTATTAGTAGAATTCCGCTCATAGAAATGATATCGTGAAGTACCGAATTCGGGTTTCAAGTATCCGGGTTCGGGGACTTTACAGGATGGTATCAGAGCCGTAGGTTATAAACATTAGGAATGCAAAGCCTAGGATTATAACCTTAATAGAAAACTTTTATAGAATGTGTTAGTTAGGGGAGGGTTAATGAGATTTAACAAGTATTATAGTACTGAATAAAATATCTTTTCATTTTATCAATGAATATATTTTATTGTGGTACTAATGTTGTTGTTGATTATTTATTGTGATCATAGGATGGCTGACGAGGGATCAAATAGTTACTCGGTGAACCAAGAGTCAAGGGACTCTAGTAGTGAGTCCATGGAGCTTGAAATGATAGGGGATTTGCTGGCTAGAAATGTTGAGCTAGAAAACAGGGTTGAGCATGTGGAGGCAAAGAACCAGATCCTTCAGATTTCAGAGCAACAGTATAGGGACGCCGCTTATCAAGCACAGGCAGAGATAGCTGAGTTACAAAAAAGGTTGAAGCAGAAAGAGCTACAGATAGGACAGATGAAAGTTGAGATGGAGGCGAAAGATACAAAAATAGATACCTTGGAGAAATTTTTAGACAATGCCTTTAGGAAGTTTGACACGGAGTGGATGGAGCTGTCCTCCAGTAGTAAGAGCAAGCGTTAATTTGTACTCATATTAGATATAGTCCAACTTTTGTATTTCTATTAGGGACTGTTTAGTTGTTGTAAATCCTTATGCCTTGTTGAATGCATGGGATGGTAGTAGACCCCAATCTATAGTTTAGTAAAGGGTATGTGGTCGTGAATACTCACTTTTGTCCATTAGAGGATAGTTGGTGGTAGGTAGTTTATGTCCTAAGCGTTTATAGAAGAATGTAAGATGTTTAGTCGGTCTGTATTTAAACCATGGTATATGGATATATAAAATAGCTCATATAGAGTTTATAAAGAAATAAAAGATAACATAAATAAAACTATTACTTGTTGCATGTATATACTGATCAAGATAATTTATGTGTGTAGATGTCTGGAGAAAAAGGTATGTTGTATGCCTATAACATGAGGAAAGATCAAACCCATATACATGAGCTAATATCGCAGCCAATAGCTGAAATAGAAGCTCGCAATGAAACCAACTCGGATGAGGTGGTTATCGTGGAAAATGTAGCACCAGATCCGGAAATGGTAGAGCTGTTAGATAGTGATTCAGATCCCAAAATTGAAGCTGGACAAGCATCAATGGAAGTACAGAATTTGAAGAACCATATTTTTTCTCTGGAAAAGTTATGGGAAATAGAGAAGCTGCTGAATAGCCAGTTACGTCAGGTATTAATAGAAACAATGGAAGGGCAGGATAAAATAAAAATTCAAATTGATCAGATGGGGGCTTCAAGCAACACTTCGTGTGCAACTCCGAGAGATAAGGGTAAGAGAAAAATAGAAGACCATAATGTAGGAAGACCTAGTAAGAAGAAGTGGAAAAGAATATGTTATCTATGCGGCTATGAGGGACATACTACTCAGTATTGTCCTGATTATGAACGGGGAGCATGCTTTGTTTGTGGAAGGAAAGATCATCAGGCAAAGAGTTGTCCAAGAAAAAGAGCTTATTAACTAGATACTATAGATTCCGTTGTGAAGGCTTGTTTAATGTAATATGTGTGTTTAATATGTCTGTGTTATGTAATATTTTAAAACTTTTGTGTTAGTAAGGTTGTAAATCCCGATTCCTGTAATCACCAAGGGATGAATGATGTTTTAAGCAGTTGTGCTATGCTATGTAAATTATCTATTAAAGTAATATGAATCTAAGTTTGAGTTATGTTTAAAAAGTATAAACTCGTATGATAAAGTGTAGAATATGAGTTAATTTATGGTTTTTACTTAATCAGAAAATGCCGCCAAGACGTCAAACTCGAAACCAAAGGGCAGAAGGATCTGTCAACAACGTTAAGGGACAGCAACCAGTAGACCCGATACAGCATTTTGCGAATATAATAGCTCAAACCATGCAACAAGGAATACCAGCAGCAGGGAATCAACTGGGTAATCACTTAGCAAATTTCAAAGATTTTAAAGCTGTAGGACCACCGGAATTTAAAGGTACAACTGATCCTGTAGAAGCTCAAACCTGGATTAAAGAAATTGAGAAGGCATTTGTAATAGCTAGAGTAGATGAGGGGCAGAAGACGGTTTTTGCCACCTATATGATGAAGGGTGAGGCGAACTTCTGGTGGGAAGCGAATCAGGCGAGAGCGGGAGAGGGTGTAGTGGCTTGGCAAAGGTTTAAAACTTTATTTTTCGAGAATTACTTTTCTACTAGTATGCAGGCTAGGATGGAGGTAAAATTTTTAGAGTTGAAACAAGGAGATATGTCAGTTGCGGATTATGCCGCTAAATTTAATGAGTTAGCTAGATTTGCTCCGCATCAAGTTGATACGGAGGCTAGGAAGGCGAGAAGGTTCGAGTTAGGATTGAAACCCTGGATCTATAACAAAGTGGCAGTGTTGCAGATTCTAACATTTGCAGCACTTATGGAAAAGGCGATAATTGCTGAGGAAGGGAGTGAGACCATGAGTCTCTATAACAAGGAGAGGAAGAACAAAAGTAAGGTTGAGGTAGCTGAGAAGGGGAATATTAATAGTGCAGGTAAGGGAGGAAACGAAAAGAGAAAAATGAACTATTTTGAAAATATACAGGTGAAGCAAGAGGGTGTGTAAAAGCAGGCAGTTCAATGCAAAACTTGTGGGAAGAACCATTCAAGTGTGTGTTTGAAGGGTAAACCTGTGTGTTTCAAATGCGGGCAGGAGGGCCACATCTCTCCTAATTGCCCAAATCCTAGAAAATATAGTGGTTGTTTTGTTTGCGGTTCAATGGAACACAAGGTGAAGGAATGTCCGAAGAAGAGGGAAGAAACTGGTAGTGTGCATACTGGCAGGGGTAGTGGAACGTTAGCAATCACAGGACCAACAACATCCAGCAAGCCAACAAAGTCAACATCAAGGGTCTTCAACATGACGGTTCAAGACACGGTGGCAGCTGGCAATGCAGTTCCAGGTAATATTCAAATAAGTTTTATTTGCGTAATTAGGATGTTTCTATTTATAGTAAATTGTTTTATAAAGAAGTTTTGAGGGAGGAATTAGAGTTCTTTTAGGAATCAAATTTCCGTTTAATCAGAAAGACAAGCTTTCTGTGATTAGTTAAAGATCATTTCGATCAAAGTTGATCGAGATCTATTTGCGAAGATTGTGTATGCTATGAACCTAGTTATGTATAGGTTTTAAAGCGGTGATTCCGGGGATGGAATCCTTATAAGGGAGGGTGAATGTGACAACCCGATATTTTCTATATAAATAAATAAGAAATTTTGTGTATAAATTTTTTTTTATATATATTTTAAGGATGATGATTTGTACAAGATATTGTGTATATATATTTATGTGGTAAATATAAAATATATTTATTACATGAAAAATTGTAAATGATTTTATTTAGAATCATGGTTTATTATCAATTATAATTTTATAATAATTAATTCCATATTGGAAAGGTTTTTATCAATTATTTTCTATGAAAATAAATTTACTATTATTTAAATAATCTATGAAATTATTTTAGAATATTTATAACAATTATTTTATTAAATGAAGTTTATTCAGTTAATTAAGTTAATTATGAAAGGTAAATCAGATATAGAATCCAAACCCTAATTTCGGATTTTTATCAGAGAATGAGAATAATAATATAATATTATTATTTGTTAGTATTATTAATATGCATGATTATGAGTGCAATGTTAATGTGTGGAATGATTTTTATTATATGACCAAACCCTAATAATATTTTTAACGACCCTAATCTTGGTCTTGGATAACGAATAATAATAACATTATGATATTTGAATATTTTAAGTGTTATAATATGAATTGCATGTACGAGAGCTGATAATAATTGATCAATTGTGTTATAGTACTCGAAAACCCTAGTTTCAATGTATAAGATTTAATACTGTATATATCTGTGTTATATGATATAAATTTATGTGTTACTGTAAGGTGTATTAAATTAGAAACCTCTATTATAATTGTATTTTCTAATTATTAGAAAACCTTAATTGTGTCTTTAAAAATCCTAGTTAATTGATTTGAGAAACCCTAAATTGTTAAGATTAGCTAGATTAAATATACTAGTGTTATTAAACCCTAATACTTTGTCCAAATCATTTTTGTTCCATAAAAATTAATAATAAAATGACTTTTATGCCCTTTTTGCACATGTGCTAGTAGATGGAGTGTGAATCTTGCTATGATTTGAGTTGGTCACCAACTCTTGATATTTTCCAGATTTCCAGCAACATGTGGCAGCAAGCAAACTCAGCAAATCATTCCTTAGCCATAGTATATAAGATTTAGAAAGAGAAAAATTGCTCATTTGGCTAGTTTATTCACCAACACCCCACTTAGACTTTCTCTCTCTAAAACCAACGAGCTTTAGTGCTAAATTAGTCCAAAAATCCAGCCCCACGAAATTCCATATCAAATCAGTAGCTTTAGATCAAGATCAAACCCAAGAAAGGTATAAAAATCAAGCTAGAAAATCTGTCCATAGATTGTGTTTAGATTTTGTGTTTAAGTGTTGTAATATGTTAGTTTTAGTATCTAGTGATAATCTGGGTTACTAGATGTTAGATCCATAACATCTAGACGCTCAGAATTGAAGATCTACAATGTCCGAAAATAGCTTGATTCTGTGGCCTGACAATGAATGTCAGAGGCCACAGATCCTTGCTCGATGATGTTTTGTGTTATTTTTAAGTTGTTAATAGTAGTCCTGCATGTTGTCTTTAATCTGTAAAAAGAAGTAAGGTCATATCTGTTATAGATCAAAAGTTATTTAAGGTCAAAGCACGTTGACTGAGCTTGACCGTCTGAGTTCTGGGTAACCTAGAAACGATTTTCAGTGTCTTACAATATGTTTGTGGCTTCTGATCTTGCTGGTAGTTGTTGTTTTGTGTGATTTGTTGAAGCTAGGTTGTAGTCTAGTATATTGACTATAGAATCATGCTTTTATATTGTTAAAACATTTCCTATACTGAAATTTGTGGCTGGTCAAAGTAGTAGAAAAATCCATATTTACGGTTTTCTGGAATACCCAGAAAACTTATGAACACAGATTCTGTCAGTGGTTGACCGACTTGTAACTATTTGATATGTTGATGTTTGGTTTATTTTATGTCATGAATAAGTAGTCCTACATGTGGTCTACATATTAAAGATCTTAGATCTCAAAAACAGTTAACATGTAGCAAGTTGTTGGCGATCAAAAGTAGTCAGTCGGACTATTCTTCAATTCTGGAAAACCCAAAAATGAAGAACAGCCTCTGACAACGAGTTTAGACGGCTAGATCTGGCTGGTGTTATGTGTTTTACCCATGATTATTGTTGTATCTTATAGTCTTGTAATTGTACTACACAATCTGACCAAAATCGAGTCCAGAATCACAGCACGCACGGAGTTAATCACGGTCAAACATAGCCTCTCGGGTCTGAGTTTGAAGTTCTGGGCTGGTATGAAGAACATGAAGAACACCTATAGCGACGGTTCTGTCGCTATAGGTGGTCTTTTGCGACGAAAATCATTTTATTTTCCGGAAATTAATAAAAAAATAGGAAAAAATAGTTTTTAATTATTAAAAATACAAACTAAATTATAAAAAATTATTTTAAATTCTGAAAATTAGTTTTTAATTATTTTAAATATATTTCATAAATATTTAATATTTTTGGAATATTAAAAGTATTTAATTTATTTAATTATAATATATAATAAATTATTTAAAAATGATTTTAATATTTGAAAAATCATTTAAAATTATATTATGGTATGAGAAAATAATTTAAGTTATTTTTGATAACTTTTAGTATTATTTGATAATTTTCATTAATAAATTAATATTAATGATAATTAAGTTATTTACTAAATGAAGTAAATAAATAAATTAAAAATGATTTTATTATTTTAAAAATCATTTTAAATAATAATAAGATATTTAAGAATATGTTAAGTTATAAAATATAACTTTTAATATTTAATGTTTAATTTCATTAATTAATGATTAATAATGATATTAAAGTTATTTAATAATTATATTAAATAATTTAGTTTAAAAATGATTTTTATATTATAATAATCATTTTAAATGAGAATAAAGTGTTTAAAGATATTTTAAGTTATAAGCTATAACTTTTAATATTTAAAGGGTAATTTCATTAATAATTTAATATTAATGATATATTAATGATATTAAATTTATTTAATAATTATATTAAATAAATAGTTTTAAAATGGTTTTATTTATTTAAAAAAATCATTTAAAAAGGATATAAGTGAATTAAAAATATTTTAAGTTGTAATTCATAACTTTTAATATTTGGATGATGATAAATTAATATTTTAATAGAATTGTTTGATATTTAAATCATTTAATAATGATTCTGATATTTCAAAAATTATGATAAATGGTAATAATTGTTTTAAAATTATTTTGAAGTCATGAATAATAGTGTGACTGTTGTTTAAGTTATCTATTTAAATATTTCGATATAGAATAGAGTCTTAGACTCAATTATTATCTTATTAGACTGTCGATACGTCGACATGTTTCAGAAATTGATCTGAACTTAGATAGGATTGACTTGTAAATTGTTTAATTGTGATGTAATGATCGTTAAGTTATGTGACAACGTGATTAGGAATGTGCTGACTGCTATATGCAGTAGTATGTGTTATGATATAATGTTCTAATTGAATGATTGATTTGCTTAATGATAGGTTGTGATAAAAAGGGTAGAATTAAGTTAAGAATTTGTAGCAGCGCATCAGGCAAGTACCCTACCTTTGCATTTTCTTTATGCATTGGATATATGTAAGAATGTTTCAAATTTATATTATTATTGTATAGATTTTTAAATTCTATATTATATACGCCTATTGATTATCAACATGTTAGTATATGATAATTCATATATGTATTCTGTTTGTTAATTTCTATAAATGATTATACAAGTGTCCCCACTTGGATAATCATAGTATTTAATCGTATGTTGATGCTTCTTTAATATATATATATATATATATATATATATATATATATATATATATATATATATATGTTGAATTATAAACTATTGTTGGGTAATGTAAAACTTTTGGCTTGGAACCCTGACAAATATGAACATCCCTTACCAGGGAAAATTTTTATGCGCCTAAGGCGGATCATGTAAATGGTAACACCTTTTTTGTAATGTAGTATTGATCAATGCAGGACACAATGGGCTGATCACCCCCGTGTTCGTAAGTTATGACGGTTCACAGATGAATTTTCTGTTTAACCTTTTCAAAAATGAAAATAATGTTTATACTATGTCATATAAAACCTTTATATAGTCTGTACGTAGTTTCAAAAATTTGAAATAGCTATGTAGTTATTGTTGATATAGATTACTTCACAACGGTTGCCTTGTTGTAGAAGAATAGTATATAGAAAACATTTAAATGATTTCAGTTCAAATATATATATTGTTAATACTTGCTGGGCACTCAAATGCTCATCCTTGCTAATTTAAATGTTTTCAGTTTAGAGCGAACAACCTGAAGGTTCTGTCAAAAACAAAGGGAAATGGAAGATAGCTGGTTGACTGCAGTTATTATTACTTGTAATAGTTAAGATTATGAAGACTATGATATTTGTTTTATTATTATTATGACTGGTAATGTATGTCTAAAGGTTACGTACTTGGGTGGTGTACTCTGATGAATAAGTATTATAAAATGATTGTTTATATATTATTATTATTATTAGTAGTAGAATTCCGCTCATAGAAATGATATCGTGAAGTATCGAATTCGGGTTTCAAGTATCCGGGTTCGGGGACTTTACATGCAGTACGTCCCTCATGTAACAAACCAGAAGCAATTCTAGAGGATGCTACTGTAATTACTATATCGCATAAGGAACGACATTTTTTGGCAACTGTATTGTAGAGAAAAGTCTTTCCAGTTCCTGCACCCCCACTAAGAAAGAAGGTTGTTCCTTTATTTTCATAAACAGATGAAATGATTGCATTATAAGCCATACGCTGACCTTCATTCAGTAGATCAATGTTTTGCTGGACATTTATTTGATCAACTTCAAGTTGTAACTACCTATGTTCCCATATAAGTCGATTACCAACAATAATTCTCCAATTAACATATATCAGTGGCATTGGTGGGTAATCTGATAAGCTCTTCCCCGACTCTTGAAGCAAAAGATTAATAAGGTATAAACCATAATCACAATTTTGAGCATTAATAGGAACATCAATGCCATAATATGTACTTATTTTGTGTGATAAATCATCATAAATATGCATAAAAAATTGATTCCACAATGCTTCTGGATTTAAAGGAGAGCATTGTGTCAAGATAATAGAAAATAACCTTCTTAATTGAGTGCATGTTCTCATTATTGATGTTTCTCTAAGACATTGAATCCACTCTTCATCATCTTCCAAAACTCTTTTCGCAATACATACAGCCTTATATGTGGGGTGTACAACATTATCAAATGTTCTTAAACACTGAAAAGATTGAGGTCCCTCTACAACCGTCAACAGAAGATGCAGATAAAACCTTTCACCTTCATTTGGACTGGCAAAATACATTCTTTCGATTGCAAAACCCCTTTGTCTCTATGTCCAGAGCTGTTCTTTCTTTTGCCAAATGAAATGCTTTGGAAAATGTTGGTATGTGAGAGTTCGAGCTAAATCATTAGTAGAGCAGCATGCAAAAAATCCTGTTAGAGTTGTCTACTGATCCTGAGCTCTGTTCAATATTGCAGCTATTGGTTCAGAAGGGTTATAACAGACGTGATGTTTTCCCTCTAGGTGAACTACCAGACGTATAACTGGAGGGAACTCTTGATGCATAGGATATCCAAATATCCGCCATGCCGCCTCTGTAGGCCCAATGTACCTTGAGTCAATATACTGCTTAATCTCATCTACGGTCCCCAATACAAAAGTTGTGCGATTGTAACCCTTGTAGATGTATTTATTGATATACTTTACGCACCTTACTCCTGCACAAACTTCCACATTTGTATGGCAACTAAATAATCTAGACAGGTGTGGATTATATGGTACAACATCTCTAATATCAACTTCATGTCCAGACCTTAGACAATGTTTTCGATCGTTATTGCGCCTTTGATATATCGGATACCCATCTTCGCCCATTGTAGTTTCTTCTGCCCAATATTTAGGATATCTCTTAGTGCATTTACTATCTTCCATACATAGTGATTTAAGATTTCAAACACCACATGGTCCATGTACTATGCAAGTTTTAACTGTTTCATATAGATGTGGATCAGAAATTAGATCGGGGAATTCGGCACACATAGCTCGATTTACCTGTTCACGTGTTCGTATTTTATCAGACCCTTGAAGAAATATTAGCAAATGCATGTGCGGCAACCCATGCTTTTGGAATTCAATCGTGAAAACATGTGTCACCTTTGCACCAAATACTTTCTTCTTATCAATTTCCATCATCAAAGCTCATCGCTTCAATTCAAATACGCGGGCCACCAAGTCTGGGCGGTCAATTGACGTTTGATATGGTAACAGTACATCTTTTATCTCGAACCAATTCGGATTTACAGTCATAGTTAAGAAAATATCAGGGTGTTGGTTATACCGAGTTATGGCCATAGAATCTTGGAAGATTTCAAACATTTGCCTTGGACTCCAAGAAAAAAAAGAAGGTAAAACTACTCATTTACCAACTTGATTAGCCTTTAACCAATCAGGAACTACCTCGACCAGATCTTGGTATAGATCATATCGTAATTTTTATTGGTTGAGCCTGTAATATGTTAATCGATTCTGCTCTGTTGCCCCCCATGCATCTACAATAAACTCTTGAAATATTCTTCCACCCTTCAAGATAGTTGAATACTTAGTAGGTCTTTCAAACAAATGATACCCATAATATTGCAATTGCGTAAGTCTTTTTGATGAAGCTTTACCTTGATTGACATCCCACTGCTTAAAATTTGGTTCCCATCCAAGCTGACCATACGGAAACAACAATACGTAATGTAGTGGTAAATAAGCTAGATGGCATTCATTTATCTGCATCAACTGGTCACTCCCTCTTAACCGTACAATAATATCCCTCATCGCAGAGAATTCAGCACCATCTCCAGGTAATATGATAGCAACCTCCTCTGACGTGGGTAAATTATGAGTTCGACGGTCTTTTACTGCACTATAATGAAGGTATGCTGGGATATCGTGATTGTTCAAATCTTGCCTTCTTAAAATTACAGCTACATGTCTAAACTTACACGAAAATGAGTTGTATCTCAAAAGACTATCCTGGATTGTTCTTAGGACATCCTCTCGCAGATTCGGGTTTCTTCGCGAACGATATTCTAAAGCAACTTGTGACGCCCCCAAAATTAGGTATACATCACCTATCTTGAGTCGTCAGATACATGGTACAGAATTCAAATACAACTTATTAATACCACTGTCGTGTATAATACGACAAAATACAACTGTGAGTTTGAATACAATAATTGTCTAATAGAGATCATACAAACTCAAAAGGAGTCCTCAATACAATTATTGTCACACTATTTCACAGAATAGTGAGGACTACTAAGGCTATCCTCTGGACCATTACTCCGTTCCCCGACTCGTCCCTGCTATGTTCTCATTTCCTGAAGAGAACAGTGAAAGAAAGGGTGAGCTCAACTAGCCCAGTAAAAAATATTATGACTAAGATAATGTAGAATAAATTATCGTTAGCCTTCAACAGTATTAAACTGATAAAATATAACAACATCAAGTTTAACAGCAGCGGATCAAGCAATCCATTAAAAGAGTCAAGTAGAGAATAGAATCTACTATCTTTTATGATTTAAAAAGTTTTTAATCACTTTTATCGCTGAGACTCAGCTTAATAAATAATCCACATCATCCCTGCACTACGGCCAAGGATACTCATTAGGGTCACGACCACAAATTCCATGCACTACGGGCCAAGGATATTTGTGTATTCATCAATGGTCATGATCATGCCAACAACTGTCCATCAATGCACTACGACAAATGAGACTTTTACCACATCATTTTTAACATTACGGTCATGATTACACCGAATAATCCCTTGTCATAATCATACCAAGTCCATCCATGCTCTACATGCCACAGATGACTTTCAAAAATATAAATAAGAGGATGATGACAATGATATAAGAATTCAATAAAATAAGTTCAAGAATTATTTTATCCTGGAATTATTAACGTCCAAATTGTCAACACGATACTATTTTGTGGTGTAAAATTCAAGAATGATCAGAAAAATATTTCCATGAAAGGATACTGGATGAAGCGAAAATGTCAAGGATATTCCACTAATTTCATGGAGTATAGAAATCAAAGTTTTATCCAACTGAGTATAATAAAGAATTGAATAACAAAAGAAATCACCATGCATGCGATAGACCGCACAGACAGGTTATTCCAACAGAATAATAATAATGGAACCAGGTCAAGTGAAATTCACACCGACATGATGTTCCAACAGAATAATAAAGACGGAACCAGGTCCGGTGTAAAACATACAGACAGGATGTTCCAACGGAATAATAATAAAGACGGAACCAGGTCCGGTGTAAAACACACAGACAGGATGTTCCAACGGAATAATAATAAAGACGGAACTAGGTCCGGTGTAAAACACACAGACAGGATGTTCCAACAGAATGATAGAAGAATGTCACCAAGTATAGGGTAGCCCGCGTATACAGGTTATTCCAACAGAATAATAAGAAATGGAATAACAATAACTCTCTTCATGAATAAGAAAGAATAACACCCCTTACCGTAACAGAAACTGGATATGGGAAAATAAAAGTTAAGTAGCAGAAAGCTTTTCTTCTATCTCTCTATAGTTTCTCTCTCTAGAGTTCAGTGAATTCGTAAAAAAATAATGAAGGAATGAGCTTCTATTTATAGGAAAATGGAATGCATAGTAACTAATCCATGAACGGTCCAGATTGATTTACTTTAATCTGACGGTCCATATTTAAAGAAAAATCTTTTAAATAAAATATAATATATTCTATTTATATAAAAAGATTTTTACTATGCAAACACTATGCAACACTATGCAAAACACTATGCATAATAAAATATAATATATTCTATTTATAAAATAACTTTAATAAAGTATTCTGTTTTATATAAAAAGATGTTTCCGTTTTATTACGTTAATAATACGAATAAAACAAAACGTCATTATCGCTATAATAATTCATATTATTAATCGACAATAATTGAATCAAACTGAGCGACTTCTCACATAAATATCAATAATCAATACCGTGTGCTACTATGCAACAACGCGTATTACTGTACTTTTACTACCCAGTAGTTCAACAGTATCAACGGTAAAACTTCCGCCGTTATTTTTAATAAAATATTTTTGTCGTTTTCTCAATCCGACAATAATTCTGTTGTGGGGTCCACCAATAATTTTGCCGTCGTACAAATATTCCCCGACAAAAAGAATATTCCCCGACCAAACGAATATTTTATAACAACTTGCGTACTTTGCAAAATTTATAAATATTACCCACAACTATAACATTATATCAAATTTCTTCCATAATATTCAAAAATAATAATTATAAAAATTCATCTTTATTTATAAAAACTGGTGTCTTACAACCTCACCTTCTTATGAAATTTCGCCCTCGAAATTAGGATACGTACCTGGTATGTCGAAGAGGTAAAGATACCTTGATTTCATTTCAGATTCTAACTCCCAAGTCATTTCCTCAACATCGTGGTTTCTCCACAAAACTTTGACTTGAGGTATAACCTTGGTACGTAAAATATGTTCCTTCTTATCCAAGATTTGAACAGGAACCTCTTCATACGTTAAATCTTCCGCTATTTCGTCCGGTTCTAATTCAATAATGTGGTTCGGGTCTTTCAAATATTTACGTAGCATGGATATGTGAAAAACGTTATGAACACGAGACATACTTGGCGGTAAAGCGAGTCTATAGGCCACAGTTCCTACTCGATCGAGGATTAAAAATGGGCCGATGAATCGAGGATTGAGCTTTCCTCTCTTTCCAAATCTCGTAACTCCTTTCCATGGAGCAACACGTAACAACACATGATCTCCTATATCGAATTCCACGTCCTTTCGATGAAGATCAGCATAACTCTTTTGTCGATCTTGTGAGGTTTTTATACGTTTCCGGATCGTTTGAATCTTTTTCGTAGTCATACGTACCAAATCCGGTCCTAACAACGTTGCTTCACCCACCTCATCCCAACATACCGGAGAACGACACTTTCTTCCATACAACGCCTCGAACGGAGCCATGCCAATACTTGCTTGATAACTATTGTTGTATGAAAACTCCACCAATGGTAATAACTTGTCCCAACTTCCCTTAAAATCAAGGACAAAGAGTCTTAATAGATCTTCAAGAGTTTGAATAGTCCTCTCTGACTGTCTGTCCGTTTGAGGATGATATGCCGAGCTAAATCATAAATCTGTGCCCATAGCTTTTTGCAAACTAACCCAAAATCGCGAAGTAAATCTTGGGTCTCGATCAGAAACTATAGATACTAGCATACCATGCAATCTTACAACCTCATTTATGTACATACGAGCAAGACGTTCAAGTGTATAAGTTTCTCGTATCGGTAAGAAATGAGCAGACTTGGTCAATCTATCAACAATGACCCAAATCGCATTTATGCCTTGAGAAACTTTGGGAAGACCAGTAACGAAATCCATGGTAATGTGCTCCCACTTCCATTCTGGAATTTCAAGTGGCTGCAATGGTCCTTTTGGTATTTGATGCTCCGCCTTGACTCGTTGACACGTTAGACACCTCGAGATAAAAAGCGATATCTCTCTCTTCATATTGCCCCACCAAAATGTATGTCGAAGATCATGATACATTTTGGTGCTCCCAGGATGGATTGCAAACGGTGTGTTGTGCGCCTCCATCATGATTTTATACTTTAAATCAAGGTCGTTAGGAACACAAAGTCTGGAGTTGACTCGAAGTATTCCTTCTTCATCGATTCTTGCTTCCGGTATCGCACCTTCTTGTACTTTCTTGCTCATACGCATCAGCTCCGGATCTGTAACTTGAGCAGCTTTAATTTTATCAATTAAAGTCGGTTCTACTCGTATATTCGCAATCATAATGTGGGTCCTTGGAGTCTTTATCTCTATCTCCATCCTTTGCAAGTCATCCAAAATGGGCCTTTGCGTTGACAATATTGCACTCGCACCCGCATATGACCTTCTACTCAATGCGTCAGCTACCACGTTCGCTTTTCCAGGATGGTATTGGATGGTATGATCATAATCTTTCAACAGTTCAAGCCAACGTCGTTGTCGCATGTTGAGTTCCTTTTGAGTGAAGAAATATTTGAGGCTTTTATGATCCGTAAAGATCTCCACTTTCTCCCCATACAAGTAATGCCTCCAAATTTTAAGTGCGAAGACAACAGCTGCTAACTCTAGGTCATGAGTAGGATAATTTCTCTCATATTCTTTGAGTTGTCGTGAGGCATAGGCTATGACTTTCCCATGTTGCATGAGAACACATCCTAACCCTTTGCCCGAAGCATCACTGTAGATGACAAATCCCTCCGAACCAGATGGTATTGTCAGAACAGGTGCTGAAATGAGTCTCCTCTTGAGTTCTTGAAAACTCTTCTCACATTCCTTGCTCCAACCGAACTTTGTATCTTTCCGAGTCAGCTGAGTTAGTGGAGTAGCGATTCGAGAAAATCCTTCTACGAATCTCCGATAATAACCAGCTAAGCCGAGAAAGCTACGTACTTCGGTCACTGATTTAGGTTGCTCCCAGCTTTGAATAGCTTTAATCTTTCCTGGGTCAACAGATATTCCATGATTTGATACCACGTGCCCAAGGAATGCTACTTCCTCAAGCCAGAACTCGCATTTCTTCAACTTGGCATAAAGCTTGTATTCACGAAGCTTTTGGAGTATTAGCCTCAAGTGTTCCTCATGATCTTCATGGCTTTTGGAATAAATAAGGATGTCATCAATAAAGACGACCACAAAGTGATCCAAATATTCCTTGAATACTCGGGTCATCATATCCATGAAGGCAGCAGGAGCATTAGTCAATCCAAAGGACATGACTAGGAATTCATAATGCCCGTACCGAGTTCTGAAAGCCGTCTTTGGAATGTCATCAGTTCTAATCTTCAATTGGTGATATCCGGAACGAAGATCAATCTTTGAAAAGAATTTGGCTCCTTGCAACTGGTCAAACATGTCATCAATATGTGGCAATGGATACCTATTTTTGATGGTGACATGATTTAACTCCCGATAATCAATACAAAGTTGCATACTCCCATCTTTCTTCTTCACGAATAGAACAGGAGCACCCCAAGGAGAAGTACTAGGACGAATAAAGCCAATGTCTAACAATTCCTGCAGTTCAGTCTTTAACTCCTGAAGTTCAATAGGAGCCATTCGATATGGGGCTTTGGAAATGGGTTTTGTACCGGGTTCAAGGTCGATACAAAATTCAATTTCACGCTCTGGGGGTAGGCCAGGAAGTTCTTCAGGGAATACGTCAGGGAATTCATTAACAATAGAAATATTATTCAGAACTGACGTATTTTTGTTTAGATCTGTGACATGAGCTAAGAAAGCTTGACATCCGTTTTTCAATAAACGAATAGCTTTATGGCTTGAGATGACAGTGATTGATTTTAATGATTTGGTTGCTTGAATTCGCATAATAGGTCGATTAGGAATATGAAAGCTAACAACCTTACGAAAACAATCAATTTTTGCATGATGAGTAGTTAACCAATCAATCCCTAGAATTACATCAAATGCAAGTATTTTTAATGCAATAAGATCGACATGTAATGCGTGGGTACCAACTTGAACTAAACAAGACTTATAAACCGTGGATGTAATGAAGGTTTCTCCCAACGGAGTTTCCACAGATAAGTCAAAGTCTAATTTCTCCGGAGTCAAATTTAATCGTTGAGCGCAAGTAGGAGAAATAAAAGAATGGGTAGAACCGGTATCAAATAAAGTGTAGACTTCGCTAGAGTTTATGATAAGCTTACCCGTGATGACCTCATGCGGGTTCCTTGCTTTCTGGGAGGTCACAACAAACGCTCTCCCTTGCACTACCGACTTTGACTTTTCTGGGACAGCCTTTGGTGCCTCCATCCTAGTTGAATTTGTCTTCGGTGAACGACAAAATCGGGCTAAGTGGCCTTCTCTTCCACAATTATAACATGCTTTGGACGGCATCGCGCAATTTGGACTGATGTGTCCCTCCCCTCCGCATTTGAAGCATATGATAGGTTGTCTTTCTCCTTCCTTAACAACGGTTGTTGATGCTGACGTCTTTCCATCATTGTTGAATCTTCTCTTCTTGAAATGTCCATTCTTATTATCTTGGCCATGATTACCACCGAAGTGGTTACCATTCTTGGCATGATAATTTCCTCCGCGATAGTTATCAATGTTCCGATGGACATTTCCACCGGTATGATTATTATCATGTTGCTGGTCATTACCTTTTGGTTGTGATGACTCATTATCGCGCTCCACTAACTGAGCCCTATTCACAATATCTGAATATAAACAAAGTTTGTGAGAAATGAGGTATTGACGTATATCGGGTTTCAAACCTCGCAGAAACATTCGCGCCATTCGCTCCTCATTATTGACCAAATGGGATGCAAACCGGGACAACTCCGCAAACTTAGCCTCATACTGCGACACGGTCATATTGTTTTGCTCTAGCTTGATGAATTCTACCTCCTTCATGTGACGAATACTTTCAGGAAAGTACTTGTCATTGAATAATTCTTGGAACTTCTCCCAAGACATCTTGAGTGCGTCAGGCTGGGTACGTTTTACAGATTCCTACCAATGATCTCCTTCTTCACGCAACATAAAGGTGGTGAATGGAACCTTTTGCTCCTCTGAGCATTCCAAGACATCAAATATCTTGGTGATCTGTTTTAACCACGTCTCCGCCTTAAGTGGTTCTGGCTTTCCCAAAAACTCTGGTGGTCCCAGCTCCTTGAATTGCTTAGCGGTGACCAACCATGGGTTGCCATTGTTTCCTCCTGCATTATGAACAGGACCCGCCTTCTCCCGTTGTTGCATGAATTGCTTCTTAAACTGCTTAGCGGTGACCATCCGAGAGTTATCAGTATTTCTACCTGCATTTTGGATAGGAGCTGCCTTAGCCTGTTGTTGCATGAATTGCATAAAGCCTCTAACCATCCCATCATTCACCATTTCATCGGTGTTATTATTTTCATGAGGAGTATTGTCCTCTAGTAGCACATTATCCTGATTATTGATCTGTGGAGACTCAACGGTCTCTTGTGCTCCATTGATAATCTCAACATTCTCGGATACCATTTTCAAATACTGCCACAAAACAAAGATTAATTGACATATAACATAATATCTCTAAACTTTGACCAACTAATTTAAATACAAAATAAATTTAAGTAGGTCATACTAGCGAAGGAATTCCCCGTCTCTCCCCTCCTAGTTCTAGTCTCACATCTTAACCAGGGATCATATCTGTAAGCTCTGATACCAACTGTGACGCCCCCAAAATTAGCTATACATCACCCATCTTGAGTCGTCAGATACATGATACAGAATTCAAATACAACTTACTAATACCACTGTCGTGTATAATACGACAAAATACAACTGTGAGTTTGAATACAATAATTGTCTACTAGAGATCATACAAACTCAAAAGGAGTCCTCAATACAATTATTGTCACACTATTTCACAGAATAGTGAGGACTACTAATGCTATCCTCTGGACCATTACTCCGTTCCCCAACTCGTCCCTGCTATGTTCTCATTTCCTGAAGAGAACAGTGAAAGAAAGGGTGAGCTTAACTAGCCCAGTAAGAAATATTATGACTAAGATAATGCAGAATAAATTATCGTTAGCCTTCAACAGTATTAAACTGATAAAATATAACAACATCAAATTTAACAGCAGCAGATCAAGCAATCCATTAAAAGAGTCAAGTAGAGAATATAATCTACTATCTTTTATGATTTAAAAAGTTTTTAATCACTTTTATCGCTGAGACTCAGCTTAATAAATAATCCACATCATCCCTGCACTACGACCAAGTATACTCATTAGGGTCACGACCACAAATTCCATGCACTACGGGCCAAGGATATTTGTGTATTCATCAATGGTCATGATCATGCCAACAACTGTCCATCAATGCACTACGACAAATGAGACTTTTACCACATCATTTGTAACATTACGGTCATGATTACACCGAATAATCTCTGGTCATAATCATACCAAGTCCATCCATGCTCTACAGGCCACAGATGACTTTCAAAAATATAAATAAGAGGATCATGACAATGATATAAGAATTCAATAAAACAAGTTCAAGAATTATTTTATTCTGGAATTATTAACGTCCAAATTGTCAACACGATACTATTTTGTGGTGTAAAATTCAAGAATGATCAGAAGAATATTTTCATGAAAGGATACTGGATGAAGCGCAAATGTCAAGGATATTCCACTAATTTCATGGAGTATAGAAATCAAAGTTTTATCCAACTGAGTATAATAATAAAAGAAATCACCATGCATGCGATAGACCGCACAGACAGGTTATTCCAACAGAATAATAATAATGGAACCAGGTCAGGTGAAATTCACACCGACAGGATGTTCCAACAGAATAATAAAGACGGAACCAGGTCCGGTGTAAAACACACAGACAGGATGTTCCAACGGAATAATAATAAAGACGGAACCAGGTCCGGTGTAAAACACACAGACAGGATGTTCCAACGAAATAATAATAAAGACGGAACCAGATCCGGTGTAAAACACACAGACAGGATGTTCCAACAGAATGATAGAAGAATGTCACCAAGTATAGGGTAGCCCGCGTATACAGGTTATTCCAACAGAATAATAAGAAATGGAATAACAATAATTCTCTTCATGAATAAGAAAGAATAACACCCCTTACCGTAACAGAAACTGGATATGGGAAAAGAAAAGTTAAGTAGCAGAAAGCTTTTCTTGTATCTCTCTATAGTTTCTCTCTCTAGAATTCAGTGAATTCGTAAGAAAATAATGAAGGAATGAGCTTCTATTTATAGGAAAATGGAATGCATAGTAACTAATCCATGAACGGTCCAGATTGATTTACTTTAATCTGACGGTCCATATTTAAAGAAAAATCTTTTAAATAAAATATAATATATTCTATTTATATAAAAAGATTTTTACTATGCAAACACTATGCAACACTATGCAAAACACTATGCAACACTATGCATAATAAAATATAATATATTCTATTTATAAAATAACTTTAATAAAGTATTCTGTTTTATATAAAAAGATGTTTCCGTTTTATTACGTTAATAATACGAATAAAACAAAACGCCATTATCGCTATAATAATTCATATTATTAATCGACAATAATTGAATCAAACTGAGCGACTTCTCACATAAATATCAATAATCAATACCGTGTGCTACTATGCAACAACGCGTATTACTGTACTTTTACTACCCAGTAGTTCAACAGTATCAACGGTAAAACTTTCGCCGTTATTTTTAATAAAATATTTTTGTCGTTTTCTCAATCCGACAATAATTCTGTTGTGGGGTCCACCAATAATTTTGCCGTCGTACGAATATTCCCCGACAAAAAGAATATTCCCCGACCAAACGAATATTTTATAACAACTTGCGTACTTTGCAAAATTTATAAATATTACCCACAACTATAACATTATATCAAATTTCTTCCATAATATTCAAAAATAATAATTATAAAAATTCATCTTTATTTATAAAAACTGGGGTCTTACAAACTGCGGCATCGTGAATGTATAAACTGTGCATATACTGGATCTTGACCGGCTGGAGGTTGTAGTAACCCTGTCCGATGTCACAATTCCCCATGGATTGTAAATGCGTTGGGACCCCTACCAGGAACCACTCTATCATCCATATGTACAACTAAGCTCGTAAAAGCATTAGACGCATTGTACAGTCGGGTATAATTTCGAAAGGACTTTGATTGATCATCATTGCCATCATATAATGATTGAATTTCTGGAGGAGGCGTTAATAGTTGTGGAAGTCGAATCTTTCCTTGCAAATAACATGTTCCGAAGAATGGGAGGTCAACAGATGAATTTGATAACTTTTTAGCTTTCCAATGCAATACTGAGCAGTGAGGACACTATATATTCATTTTATCGGGGTAGTGTCTTCCTGAAATAGGATGCGGCAGAGGGGCTATATTTGTAGGCAATGCCTCCTCTTGTACGCAAGCTTCATCAATGATTGACTGAATAATTGGTAATAACCTAGAAAATAAATGAACTTGTTTCAAACAGTTAACATATATCGTAACACTCCTTATGGTATATAGTTATAAATAATTTGCATTGAACTAACCCTTCAGTTGGTGATGTAGGCATGGAAGATATAATGTTACGGGAGTTATGTACAAGCTCTATATTATTTGGTGGAAGGAGTATTTCTGCACCAATTGAATTTGAGTTAGTTGAATGTAACCCTTGAGGTGGTAAAATCGGAACTGGAGGAATTCGATTAGATTTCGATGGCACAGGTTTTAAAAACGACGGATGATGATAAAAATGATTCTTGATCGCGATACAATCTCGTTCATAAGCTGCGTGTTTGGATGGCCTGGGGGATCAAACCAGGGAAAAATCTTGGTTGAAATGGATATGGTTGAGATTGTATTATTTTTGCTTGCTTCTCTCTTTCACGACGCAAGCGTTGAGCAATATGTATTGGACGCACATCACCATTATCCCTTTCTCGTTTTTTACGTTGAGGAATTGGAGCTTCGTCAAAGATATTTTATTGGATCCGTACAAATAACAATAGATATTTATGTGTAAAGAGAAGAGGTCGTAGTGTTTTTTTGAGCAAAAAATAATGTTTTCTATTTATTCGGATTAGGGGTGCATATATTCAGTTTGCTTGGTTTGTATTTCACACAAAAACACTATGTAATATGTTTATTGCCTATTCGTAAAGGATATTATTATTGAAACCCTAAAAAGATGTATAATTATAAACATAAGAAGGCATAGTGTCGTTAATAAATTAGGTTCAAATCTTTTGTTTAAATTGGTTTGTGTAACAAATATTTCTAACTACTAACGTAAATGTTTGGAATATTACATATTTACCGCATGCAAATTGGGAGCTTGATTTTCTTTTTCTTTTCCTTTTTGAAACTCCTTCCCTTTTTTTGTTGCTCGATGTTTTCTTTGATTTTCCTGACAGCGTACAAATATAAGATGCTCTGTCTTGGAAAATAAAGTATGAGCTTAAGAAAAGTAAAATTAATCTTATCTTGCTTTACGCATAATCTTCAAGTCAGATTCTTCTCTAATGACAATGCCAATATTCTTTTTTCGATAATGCTCTCTCTATTAAAGAAAGGAAAAAAGAAGGTTAAATATATAAAGTATAAAAAAACTATTAAATTGCACGTTTGCTATAAAATAACAATAGATATTTATGTGTAAAGAGAAGAGGTCGTAGTGTTTTTTTGAGCAAAAAATAATGTTTTCTATTTATTCTGATTAGGGGTGCATATATTCAGTTTGCTTGGTTTGTATTTCACACAAAAACACTATGTAATATGTTTATTGCCTATTCGTAAAGGATATTATTATTGAAACCCTAAAAAGATGTATAATTATAAACATAAGAAGGCATAGTGTCGTTAATAAATTAGGTTCAAATCTTTTGTTTAAATTGGTTTGTGTAACAAATATTTCTAACTACTAACGTAAATGTTTGGAATATTACATATTTACCGCATGCAAATTGGGAGCTTGATTTTCTTTTTCTTTTTCTTTTTGAAACTCCTTCCCTTTTTTTGTTGCTCGATGTTTTCTTTGATTTTCCTGACAGCGTACAAATATAAGATGCTCTGTCTTGGAAAATAAAGTATGAGCTTAAGAAAAGTAAAATTAATCTTATCTTGCCTTACGCATAATCTTCAAGTCAGATTCTTCTCTAATGACAATGCCAATATTCTTTTTTCGATAATGCTCTCTCTATTAAAGAAAGGAAAAAAGAAGGTTAAATATATAAAGTATAAAAAAACTATTAAATTGCACGTTTGCTATAAAAGAAGAAAATAATTCTCCCGTGTGTTGCAAAATATAATCCTCCTGTCTCAAATTGAAAGAAACATTAGAAATTTCAAAAAGGAATATTAATTTTTCAATTTTTAGTATGTCTGAAAAAGGAACTTACATATCCAAAAATGGTATAAGAAGGTGGTCCCGCGGGCCAAGAGACCTCATGATTCATATTCGCTATTGAAAAAATGTATTAGTGTGAAACGAATTAAATTCAATGATAAAAGAATATTCTTATTACTAATTAAATCTATCACAACTAAAATAATATTTCACATTCAAAATAATAATAATTAAATCTATCATAACTAAAATAATATTTCACATTCAAAATAATAATAATTCACAATATTTAACTACGAATTAATTTTTTTAAAAAGAAGGTTAAATGATGTTTAAAATAGAATAAATGTGTCATGAAAAGAAGAAGTTAATTTTCAATAAAGGGTACAATTGTCATTTTAAAGGGAGGTAGTAATAACAACTAATAACTACGGTTACTTAATATGTAGGAGTATTAGAGATTAAACTTATCAAGTACTTATGCAATAGCTCAACTTTAATTTAAAAGGATATTACACACTACAAAATTTGGACCCAATTTTCATACTATCAAAATCAAAATAATAATTTGTAACCAAACATTACCATAATCGGGAAACTTACAACTGGAACACAAAACTCAACACGGATTTGATATAGAACAGCTTAAAAATGGGGGGAAAAACTCTAAGAAGGTAAGCATGTACACAATCACACCTGGATAAAAACATATATATGTGTGTGTGTGTATAAAATTCATATACACACACTTTTGTCCAATACTTCATACGAACTACCTTATAGCAGGAATAATAGATATAATATATTTCGCTTTATCAAGACCCAAAGAATCCCAAAAAAATTAGATATACCAAACAAAAACACCCCTCAGCTGGCAAAAAATAAATAAGAAGTCATTCATTAAATTTCAAGGCAAAACCACCCAATCAAAACCCAAAACATCCTAAATTACTAGTTACATTGAAAAAAAGAAGTTTCAGACCGCTAATTAGAAAAATAGGGGAAGGGTTTTAAAAAAATGAACCCTAATCAAACTGCTTATAAGAGACTCATACTACTCCATTTTGATTTCCCATGAATGTTCAAGAAATTCACAGTCAATCAACAAAATTATAGTAACATATCAAACAGAAAAAGAAATCAAAAAAGGGGGCACAAATAATTTTTTGTGAAACTACCATTTTTATAATTTTAGTTGTACAATAAAATTATATACATATACACGAATAAACACACATAAATACAGAGAAAGGAAAAAAGCCAAGAAAACATATAGAAGAAAATAACCATGAAGTACAACATTTGAGCTCATGATGCTAAATTATCATTGTATGGCAGCTCAATTAAGTTTTTGTTATCTTTGTGTTTGTAGCAAAAAGAAACATTTATGTTAAATTATCCATTACTATGCTAAATTATCAATATGTTTAAAAATTCTTCATATTAAACATTTATGTTATAGCTGTATTAGAAAGTGCTTGGTTTAAACTTGGTTTTTAAAATGTCTTGGATACAGCTAGCTTTGAGATACTTTTTACCCAAATAAGAGCTTGTTTCAGTAAACTAAATCAGTAGCCACATATCTTTACCCCATATCATGTGTCTTGAGCAAATTAGTAGCTGATGCAGTAACTAAGCATCATTATTTGGGCTCATTTTACTTGAAAAAAAGCAATACCTAAATTATGACTTATATATATCATATATATTGGGTTGTCAACGACAATGGAGAGACAATCAAATACTAAGCTCTAAAACCCGAAGAAAAATAAAAACCATAAATTAATCTAAACCCAGCAGAAATTCTCAAACATCAATGCTCAATATTGAACCCTCTCTTCTTCAAACACCCACTAAAAACTGTAGCTTAATCTAAACCCACCATTATTCTACATACCAAAAGACTTTAAAATTAAGAATATTTCGAACAGAAATACCTCAAAATTAAATCAAAAAACAAATGGAAAGATTGGGACCACTATATGAGTGATAATTGGAACCACAAAATATATTGCAAGAAACATATCTTAAAAAACAAAACCAACAAAAAATAACTTAGGAATGCATAAAGCATAAAAATATCCTTAGCTTGAAGATTTTTTTTACTAAATATAACGTAACATCAATAAAAGAATAGACAAAATAAGTAATAAATTTCATTTGAAAGATGCTTGAACACATAAAAGCACAATGGAATTGAAAAATGGATGAAAATATCATATCTCAAGTACTTGGAGAAAGGAAAAAAAACGCATGCTTAAGACAAAGAATAAAATTTTATACACTTGGACCATTAGCACTGATTATTAATGGAAACACTAATACTCAATGGGGTAAAAACAAATAAACATGATCCTACTATAAATACAAAAGCAATAATAGGTAGCATGGCTAATTTATCTATTCATTAAAAAATATAAAAAACTTTCACAAAAGAGGACTGATAATTTTTTGAAGACCAAAATTTCGACAATTCATTATATGCCCTGGTATGCTAGAGATAAGCAATTCTCCCAAACATTATAACATGTGCATTCAATAAATTTTTTGTAGTATTTGTTATAACAATTATTTTCAAGCAAACAAATCCAAAGACCCATTATGTATTTCCAATAAGGAGCATGGCTTCATATAGAATCACCAAATTATGTTCCTTAGAATGTATCCAATATACAAAATAAAACATACTATAATAAATTAGTTGACATAAATATAGAGTTCCCAAATGAATATCCAAGCACCTCTATGTCTACAAAGTTCTACAGCCAACTCTTTAAGTTTACTTCATATCTGGGGTGAAGTCATGTTCATTAAGCATATATATTTCTCCAAACAGATTTGGATTCCAATAATTTTTATAGCAAGCACATTAATCAATGTTAAATTTTTACGAATCAAAATTTGGATGATACCACTGACAAAAGTACTACAATAAACACTTGTAAAGCACATTATGTATCAAGTATTGAAGCAACCAAGTACCAATATATAACGCCAAAAAATTTACAAAAAACGTAACTGTGTAAAGCACTTGACAACTTAGGAATGCATAAAAATATCCTTACATTGAAGATTTTTTTACTCAATAGAACTTGCATCAATAAAAGAATAGACAAAATAAGTAATGAATTTCATTTGAAAGATGCTTGAACACATAAAAGCACAATAGTAGTGAAAAATGGATGAAAATAGCATACCTCAAGTACTTGGAGAAAGGAAAAAAAATGCATGTTTACGACAAAGAATAAAATTTTATACACTTGGACCATTAGCATTGATTATTAACAGCAACACTAATACTCAATGAGGGGAAAAACAAATAAACATGATCCTACTTTAAATACAAAATGCATTGTATTTTTATAAACTTTTGTAGTATTTGTTATAAGCAAATCCAATGACCCATTATGTAATTTCCAGTAAAGACCCATTTGTGGGTGGGTGGGTGGGTGGTGGAACATTGGAATAATAGGGTAGACACAAATAGAATATAACATATCAAAAAAAGGAATAATATACAGGTATATAGGGTAGACACAAAAAGAATATAGCATATCAAAAAAGGGAATAATATCCCCATTCTAGGCAAAAAACAAAAAGGGTATAATATCCTCATTTTAGGCAAGTAACATCATTCTAGGAAAGCAACATATATAATTTACAATTTGTCCGTGTAATTAAATTACCATTATATCAGACTAGTTTATAATTTGGCATACAACACATCATTCTAGGCAAGCAACAGATATAATTTGGCCGTGTAATCAAAAAAGGGAATAATATCCCCCATTCTAGCCGTGTAATTATAGGGTAAACACTGCGCAAGTAAAATTTATAATGTAAGGGAAAAATTCGCTACAATTTCAGAAGAATTCAAGCACAAATGTCAGAATTTAGAACTCATTGAGAAGAATTCAAGAACAAATGCCGGAATTTAGAACTCATTGAGAAGAATTCAAGCACAAATCTCTACAATTTTAGACGGAGAAATTCGCTTTTAATTTAAAGAAGAAAATGAGTAGAGTATTAGTTACCTTCTATGCCTCCACCATCACGGCCATCATCCTCACGGCCACCGCCATAACCCCCTGCCCCACTGCCACCATAACCTCTTCCCCCACTACCGCTTGCATAATAACTGCAACTTCAAAGGCAATTATTTATTACGTCTAGTAACATAAAAATTAGGCACAAGATCGTAAGCATGTATATCATTTCTATTCTAATAGATTGAGAAACAACAGGTTAGCCATACCAAATTTTCTAATGCCCCCTTTAGTTTTTACATACATTTTACTTGTTTATAAAATCTATAATTTCACCCACCACTAAAAATAAATAAAAAAAGAGGGGGTAATAGAACATTTGATAAGACTCCAGATCAAGAAACATGTACCTTAACAATGTAATCGATTGATAAAAGCCTTAATATATTCACAAAATTAACCATTTCAAAACGTTATCTTGAAGCCTTAATGGCATTATCAAATCTAAAGAATTGAATAAAATGTACAAAACAAATGAAAAATTCGCCGCTTATCGCGAATGTTAATACCTTCTAGTTCTGGCATTATTGCGAATGTTAATACCTCCGCCCCACCTCTGTAAACTTTTCTGCTTGGCGGGGGTCCGATGCCTTGGTGATCGCCAGGCATGATGAAGGAAAAGGAAAAGGATTCGATGTCAGTCCTTGATTTCTCCCTTCTTTGTACCGGAATATCTTTCTCGCCGGTTTTTCTTTCTCCGTTTCTCGTCGGGCTCTCTTTCTCGCTTAGTATGCTTCGGGTCCCACCGGGTTCTCTTTCTTGCTTAGTATGCTTCGGTTTTGGAAAGTAAGAGTGTTACCGAAGTTAACTTATCTAAATGGATGGCTAGATTTGTTCCAAAATTTTGAGGGTCCAGATCTGTTTTTAGGTAGGCGGGAAACTTAGTTTTTTTTCAAAATCATTTGTATTTTGTATAGATAGATTATAATATATATATATATAATAACCTAACACATAAACATATAATCCTATCAGTCCATAAACTACTTGAGACTTGGTATTAAGTCAAACTATTTCAGTCTGAGTTGAATATGACACAATTTTGACATCCCGATGACCTAGTCGGACAATTCTCGAGCCTAATATCACTAAGACTCGATCTAAACTGGTTCACAAATAACTTATATAATTTATTAATCAGTCAAAATAATTTTTCATAAGCTCGTAATAATTTTCAGATAATTATTACCATTTATCATGATTTTTTAATCATTAATATCATATTTATATAATTTAAATACCACTTAATATTTATATAATTTATCGGTGAGATATAAGCCTTAAAATTCCTAGTCAGAGTTGTTCTTCATTTCTGGGTTTTCCATAAATGAAGAACAGTTCGAGGGGTTACTTTCCAGGTCTTTGATCTTTGATGTCCAGGCTTTCTTAGTGTGTTTTATTGGTTCAATCATGTAGTAGAGATGTAAGGGCACAATTCTATAACATCAGATCAACATAACAACATCACACCTGACAGATCAAGGCCGGTAAAACTATGTTATAAAAACTGTTCTTGAGAAATATAGGTTTTCAAGATTTCTTCATAAGGCTGGTGGTCAACACTTGTTTGACCAACCACAACTTTGATTATTTTATGGATCTAAGTGTTCTAATGGCTTTAATGTGTAGCCTACATGTCAGTCTACATATCTAATACATCAACATGGCCGAAATCCATATCATTACCAAGATCAAAGGCTAGAAAATGCTTGTCAAAAATTTTAGGTTTATTGGAAATTTTTTGGGGTTTCCAGAAATAGATTTCGATCTCGGTCAACCATGTTTGACCACTTATATTTGGAGATCTAGACATGATATGGAGTTGATTCAACTTCTGGTCAATTCTCCTCAGGACAAAGAATAGATCTACAACTTTAATCACACTAAACATCTAACAGACACATCTACGAGCCCTAACATTTGCTTGTCAGAAAACATTTTTAAAATTTTCCAAATTTTTAAAAACTTCAAAGTCATTCATCTAGATGTTATAGATCTATGATCTAATAATCCAGATCACTAATTGACACCATCTAACATTGTTCTAAACAATAAATCACAACATTAACAACAATCTTAAAGATCTAGCATGTTAGGGTTAATACCACTTTAATGCACAAGTTTTGATTCTGATCCTTATGTTTTTATCTTGTTAAGCTAAGAAGTGTTCTTGGCTTTGTATATCACACACTTTTACTCTCAATCGCGAAAATCTAGATAGATAATGGTCTTGGTTGGTTTGTTAAGTAAAGTAAGATATTTTTCTTACTTTCTTGACTTTAATTTTGATTCAATGTATTTTGTTTGAATATGAAACTGATTCCTATGATATAAGTCATATGGCTAGAGCTAGGGTTAGTTACCAACCACAAGTAGGTCAAGATCTATACTCCAACTATTAAAGAATTGCAATAAGGGCACATTGGTCAATTGGCTTACAAAGTGAATGGCTAACTTGCCAATTATCTAGCCCTTAAGGTTTCACCCTAAGGTTTAAAACATTCTAGGATTTCCAATTTAGATTTTAAAATAGAAATGTAAGTTTTCTAAATTATTATTAGGATTTCTTAATTATCTTAAGGTTTCCTAATCACATTAGGGCTTCTAATTAGGATTAATGTTTCCTAATTAACATTAAAATTGTTAAATTATTAACTAGGTTTTTCCCTAATTGTACATTAGGGTTTCTAGTTTAGCAATTAGGGTTTTCTAACTAATTTGTTAGGTATTCCCTAATTAAGTTATAATTAATAACACTTAAGCCTTATACTTAGCATTTGAATTCCCAAATTAGGGTTTTAATATTCTGAATTAGGGTTTTGGATTCCCGAAACTGTAATTAGGGTTTCCTGAACTGGTATTATGGTTTCTTATCAGTCGTTAGGGTTTTCTAACTAAACGTTGACGTTCTTAATATAACTTTAGAGTTTTTTACTAATATAGGTTATGTGATCAACCCTTGACCCTTAACCACATTCTGTTCACATATATGACCATATACACATAACATATACACTTATACACTTAACCTTAATAATTTTCCTTAAAAATCCTTTACAGAAATATCAAATTCATAGACTTATTTTCTGTCTAGGTCTATTATTTAACCTTAATTCATTCTTTTAAGATTTTAATAATTTGTCCAAATTCTCAGGTTGTCACATTTACCCTTTCTTCTAAGAATTTTGTCCTCGAAATTCAACTTACACCTTATACCATGTACCATGCACCACATGCTACCAACAAAATCACCCACAATATTAAAAATTTGAAATTGTGTTGTGGAGTCTTATAGACCATGAACTACTGAGATTTATAGGTATTTCTACCTATGACCTATTTCAATTAAGAAAAAGGTACTCTACCCTTTATAAGGGTTAACAATGTGTTTACAATCAGGAAGAAGGTAAACTACCGTTACTAGTATATATACTTTAATCATTTCTTGCGAATATCCTTGCTATTGAATAATTTTATCCAATCTGCATAGTTCACCTCAGTCTTATCATTGAAATCCGCACAAAATAATTTGGTTTGAGAAAATTTTTAAAGGACGCTTAGAGTTTTCATAAAAGTTGGTCTAATCGAATCAAATAGCTTAGACTCATATCAATAATCAATTTTAAACGAAATACTAATGTAGAGCCAAACCCAGTTGGCAAATTAAAATTTAAAAAATATTTTGAAAAAAATGTCGTCATGATATCGAACTATATTTAACAGCCCGTTTGAGGATGTCGTCATTCAAAGACTTTGGTATAACACATCATACAATAGTGGGACAATGATTTTTAGATCGAATTCAACACTAAGTATTCCTGTATTTAAAACTCCATCATTTTTCTATAATTTCTGCACCAGGTTACATGATACATCAATGATAGATAAAATAAATTTTGATATTTCAAATCATTTTCGTCTAGCCGAAACAATTAGCATAGACTATTCTATAAACCGTTCAAAAATTATTGCAAATAAGTTTTATAATCTCAACAGATGTGTCGATGTCCTGAAGTCCACAAATACACAAAGGTCACCAAAAGTTGAGAATAAAATTCATTTTCAAAAAGGCACATAGTGCGTATTTAGCTTGATGTGAACAATTTAGAAGTCTAGCATAGCTAGCAGATTTGGAAAACCTAATGTCTCCACTAATGATCAATTTCTTAGTAATCTATCTATTCCTATTATCCTCAATACTCCATTCACACATATTTATACCTAGTTCATCAAACTTACCACACTTATTAGTTCAGAAACTTTCCACAATCGTATGAGTTTAAGAACTTGTCCTAGTCAGACCTTTGGCGTCCATTCGCTGAGGGGTTCATAAACATTTCATATAATTATAAGTCACGAACATACCATGAGTATGAGTTTTACGAACTCGTAGTCAATCCTATATTCTCTACCTATACCATACCTATTTGTTATACACCTGAGAAAAGAATCACCTTCTCAACAAGTATATAGCAAATAGCGCGACACAAACATTTCCATGATTATCAGTGCCAGAAACTAAGTAGTTTTTACACCAAGTACAATTCCCCTCCCATACGAAGAATTATACAACTCAGCTGCTGACATGAGTCCTCAATTGAAATCCCCACTTAATACTAACTCCCTTCTCAATACGAATTTTATTCAAATCGTATTCATAATCCTTTCCTGAATTCTTACCAATTCATAGTACAACTGACACACAACAATTTTGCCGTAAATTTTTCAATTATTCGTTTCATCCTTCTCCATACTATAACCTTATCAGATCACGGGGTGATCTCATCGTATATATTATGATTCATTTCTATGTCTTGATCGTTTTGTTTTACAATCTCCTATCCATGTATTTTTATTCTTTTAGACTCAATCTATTTATCATTACTGTTCACCTTTATTATCAGAGTTAGGGAACTCCGTATCTTTTTAACTCACCGAGATTCGTCTTTAAATCTTATTAACACACAAACTCTATTTGAGTTAATACTTATCCTAATCACTGCGGTTATTAGACTAAGGTAACCCTACCCTAGGTTCATAACCTACAACTTTGATACCAACTGTAGCACACCGAATTCGGGATGATTTAGGACCTGAATCAGAGGGTATTACATGCGCCCTCCCAGCAGTACAAACTGGCCCAGCTGCGCCAGTGACCAGTCTTGAGAAAATTTGTTTTTACTATAGCAATGAAATGGAACATTAATGTATAGTGTGACATTAATAAAATCATACGATGAGAATATATTCTAATGATATAAAGTATCAAGTAGTACAATAAAATCATAAGTGATTTTAATACAGAAATAATTAAATATTTGTATCAAGAAATTGGGAAAGAAATTATGTGTGTACACTAGGTAGATTATATTAAATAGTGTTATAATATAGTTATGTGAGTATTAAAAATAATTATGGAGATACCCGGACAATAATACCTAACTGTGTTATTTTATTACATGTATTTAATGTACATGATTATATGATGTGAGTACATAAATAATCACTAATTTTTCCTAATATACTAATAATTGTACATTAAAACCCATTTTTGGAAAATAAGGTAACTGAATTGGACTGATTAAACATTTCGCTAAGTTAGAGAATTATCGGTTAAGCCAATAGTATATGTCTAATACCCGAGAACTTTCGCGTATTATTTAATAAATATTTAATGGAAATAAGTATTTATTAGAATATGAACAGGTTCGTGTTAAGAAATGAGACGACTCAATTATATTAAATAAATGAATAATTGAGAATATGTGGAGTTTGTGGTAAACTCGTTGAAAGACTCGTGTGGCATACATTTCCATATTTCATCTACTACCTTGTAACATTATTTATTAAAGTGTGACATATAATTATAGTTAATGTATGGTTGATATAACATAAGAATAAGGGTTGTGCATAAGTAGAGTTTAAGTGTTGCTAGAGTATTGAGCATTTAAAGTGTCCCAAAATAAGTGTCCAATTGCCTCAAACCTCAGTCATGTGTAATAACAAAAAGGCTAGCCTATGTTCTTCATTTTCTTCCAAGCTTGCTAGGCAATGATCAGAATAGGGAGTGGTGCTTATGATGAGTTTCAACCACCATCCAACCACTCCTTGTTAACCCTCATGCAATCCTTTAACACATGAGTTTGATTCAATGGGAAAATGCAATGTCCGGGTTTGTATTCTTCTATAAATAGCAGCTACACTTCTACATTTTTTGTTGCTGAGAATTATCTGTGAAGTCCAAGATGAGAGAGAGAATTGCTTGTCAGTTAAGAGAGGGTCTGAGATTTGTAAGGAATTCAATTGAGCTTCAAGAGGTATAAAATTCTATTACTATGTTCTTAATTCTTAAGTTTGTCAAATTGTAGAATTTGTTGAATTCTCTGTTAATTGATGTAGAATAGCATGCTATTATGTTAATTGAGTTGGTACACATGATTTGGAACATGGTAACTGGTGGTTGCAAGTGTATCATCTTTTGTGTCAAGGCTCTACTTCTGCTGAGCCATTTTTTTCAAACTGTTCGAAGTGGCGTGACCGCGCCACTTGCATAAGAGAATATTGCACGACCGCATGTGGTGCTGTTCTTAGATGATGAGTTGATGTTTCTGATATGTTTTGAGCATGTTATGATAGTTAGGTTAAGCCTATAAATGACTCTATCATGTGGTTAGATATTGTTTTGAACATGTTATGTTTTTTTAGCATGATTTGAGCTAAGTTTTCAAGAAAACTTCAAGTTTTGGAAAAGCTAGAAATGGTAAACTAGAATCATGCATATTCTGATCTTGCAAGCATGTTAGTAGGGTTTTGAAATGCATGTTGGACATACTAACTTAAGTATATGAATTTCATATTGAAGAATGAGCATGTTAGGCTTATTAGTAAACTTTGTTAATGAAAATGAGAACTTTGAACGTAAATGTTGATATGCTACTTTAAAAGTTAGAACCTGATGATTATGAGCATGTTAGATGATACCCTTAGATGCACTCATGTATCATAAATGTATATATACCATTCTTAGGTATCGTAATTCAAGGAAATCATAAGCGAAGCTTATTTCAAAACAACACGATGTTAGATACACATATGTGATATGAATACTCACAAGCAGGTCTAATATAAGTCATATGACTACTTTATATGTTTAACAATCAAGCATGTAGGACTTTGTGATTTCATAACCTTAAAAGGCCTTAATTTGTTGAGATATCCAACTTAAGACCATATCATGCAAAATGGGACCTAGATTAAACTAGGAAAATGTAAACGGACCCCTAACATGTTAATATATGTTATGTATGTAAGGATGTGAAGGCTAGGCCAAACAAATAGTTGTTCAGTCCTGGTTTGAACTGGGAGCCTCGCGGCCGCGCGCCTCCTAATTACAAATCAGGCGCGGCCGCGCCAGTCTAGAATCCTAGATAATGAGTTTTAACTTTTGGACAGTAACTTAAATGATGCCTATGATGCTAAATGTGATCTAAAACCTACTAATGTACCTATATATACATGATGCTTAGTTGATAAGTTGGTGATGCATTAAATAGGAAAGTCCATGCGTAAAGGAGGTCTTAACCTCGAGCATTCTTGATTTGTTTATAAAGTAACTAAGTATTTGATTCATGATGGCTTATAAACTTATTTTGTACTATATGTGCATACTTGAAACGTGTCAAGTTTGATTAAAGACTGGGTTAGCTAATTAACATCTTAAACATATAATGCATTATAAATAGGTTTCGAAAGTGTTAATTAATGGACGTGGATAGTCTACGCGTAAGGCAAGTTTCTCTAACCTTACTCAAATTTATATTGAGCAAGTATCCGAACCCTACTATTATTGTTGTGCAATATCATTGCATTATATTATACAACAAATATCGTAAGGTTATCCCTTTTGAAAGTTATTATTAATGTTGAAATTGGCATTGTCCTTGAATATTGTAAAAGAGTTGATGCCATTCGATTCGGCTAGACTATATGCATGTTTATAATAAAACTATTCAAACCAATTAATTTGTGTGGAAATCCTGAAAACTGAGTTGAACAACCCTTATGGTAAGGGGAGTGTATGTTATTGGAAACCCGAAAACATGAATAAATATTATTGTGGTGTTATGCATAACGTGAAGTTTTGTAGACTGATCATCTATAGTACTTGATATTTCTTGTTATCAGTTTAATATTGGTAACTCTAGTGGTAGTTCAATGGTCCTTAGCGGCTGCTCAATATAAATTTCTTATTCAGTTGGAAACTTTGTTAGTCATTGAATTCATATGTATCTGTTGATTTATATTGAATTGTCATATCCCTTATTCATGATGTTGTTCTAACACTATGAACTATCCTAGAAATGAAACTTCGATATTTCAAATAGTTTCGAAAACCTGGATCAAGGAGGTCGAGAAGACCTTCACTATAGCTCGTTTGGGTGAAGACTAGAAGACAGTATTTGCCACATATATGATGAGGGGCGAAGCGAAATATTGGTGGAAAACTAATCAGCAGAGAGCGGGGGAAAGAACGATAACATGGGAGTGGTTTAAGACACTATTCTTTGAGAACTATTTCTCGAAGTGTATGAAGAGTAGGATGGAAGTAAAATTCCTAGAATTAAAATAAGGTTATATGACGGTGGCGTAGTACGCAGCTAAGTTCAATGAACTAGCGCGGTTTGCGGAACACCAGGTTGTGGATGAGGAGAGGAAGGCAAGACGTTTTGAACAAGGTTTAAAAATGTTGTTTTACAATAAGGTATCAGTCTTCCAGATTGATTCCTTTACAAAATTATTGGAAAAGGCAATCATTGCAGAAGGTGGCAGCGAGGCCTTAAGTCTGTTTCATAAGGAGAAGAAGAATAAGAACGCTGGTAGTGAGCATCGTGGAGGAAGCAGCAGTGGAGGGAGTAATTATCCAAAAAGAGGAAATGGGAAAACAACAAAAATAGAAGCAATAATAAAGGTGGGAATCACCAATGAAACTTCAAGAAGAGGACCGAAGCTTACAACCAATGTGGATGAAGCCATCACGGAGAATGCTGGAAGAGGAAAAGAACTTGCTATAATTGCAGTCAAGAGGGGCACATATCGCCAAACTGCCCTAAGCAAAAGAAAATCAGATGATGTTCTGCTTGTGGATCAACAGAGCACCAGATAAAAGATTGCCAAAAGAAACAAAGCGGTGGAGCTGGCGGAAGCCAAGGGGGAGGAAGTAAGTTGATGATTGGTGGACTTATACAATCCAAACAATCGACCGCTCGAACCTTTAACATGACCGTCCACGACGTCGTAGCTACAAAGGACGTGGTGTCAGGTATAAACCCAATCAATAATATAAATGCTTATGTACTATTTGATTCGGGTGCCACCTGTTCGTTTGTATCTGAAGAATTTGCTAGTAAACTTAGTACACCCTGAGAACGGTTAGAAGATCCCTTTAACATAGAATTTGCGAATAAGGAAATAATCCCTTTAGAATACGTCTATCAAAATTTTCGCGCAAACATTAGAGAACATGAACGGAGCATGGACTTGATTACTATTAGACTAGGAGAATTTGACGTAATACTGGGGATGGATTGGTTATATAACCATGCAGCAGTAATTGACTGTCAGAACAAATGTGTGAACCTTCAGACTCCGGGTAAGTCTAAGTTAGTGTTTTATGGTAGCTCATCGCTTAAGCAATCGTGTTGCGTTACGAAGATGTAGGCCAATAAATTGTTAAAGAAATGATGTGTAAGTTATTTAGCTTACGTTGTGAATACTCAAAAAAAGGGAGTAGAGATTAATGATATACCCATAGTGAGTGAATTTCAGGATGTGTTTCTGGATGATCTGTCTGGCCTCCCGCCAGACAGCGAAATCGAATTTGTAATAGATTTAGAACCGAGAATGCCACCGATTTCGAAAGCTCCATATCATATGGCCCCGGTAGAAATTAAGGAAATGATGATACAAATTCAAGAGCTATTGGATAAAGGTTACATTCGATCGAGTGTGTCTCCTTGGGGAGCACCAGTGTTATTTGTTAAGAAAAAGGACGGATCGATGAGGCTCTGTATCGATTATCGTGAATTAAATAGAGTAACGATCAATAACAGATATCTGCTACCTAAGATAGACATTTTATTTGATCAACTGAAAGGAGCGAAATGTTTCTGAAAGATCGACCTGCGGACAGGATATCACCAACTGAAAGTACGGGACGAGGACATACCAAAGACTGTGTTTAGAACCCGTTATGGACATTACGAGTTTTTGGTAATGTCATTCGGTTTAACTAATGCTCTAGCATCATTCATGGACTTGATGAATCGAGTCTTCAAGCCATATTTGGATAAATCCGTAGTAGTTTTTATTGACGATATTTTAATATACTCAATGACGGAGGAAGAACACGTTGAACATCTGAAGATTGTTTTGGAGGCACTACGAAAGGAAAAGATGTATGTGAAGTTTTCTAAGTGAGAATTTTGGGTGAAGAAGGTTCAATTCTTAGGCCACGTGGTGGATGAGAATGGAATCTCAGTAGACCTCGAAAAGGTCGAAGCGGTAAGAAATTGGGAACAACCAACAACTCCGACGAAGGTGAGAAGTTTCTTAGGGTTAGCTGGTTACTATCGAAGATTCATCCAAGATTTTTCTAAGATAACAACCCCATTGACTAATTTGACTAGGAAGATGGTGAAATTTATATGGACCGACAAATACGAAGAGAGTTTTTAAGAGTTGAAGAATAGATTAAGCGAGGCGCCTGTATTATCATTACCAGATGATACAGGAGGATTTGTGGTGTACGGTGATGCGTCGCATAGAGGACTTGGTTGTGTGCTTATGTAACATGGCAAGGTCATTACGTATGCATCACGACAATTAAAGGATTACGAAAAATGATACCCTTCTCATGACCTAGAGTTAGCGGCCGTAGTTTTTGAGTTAAAGATATGGATACACTATTTGTACGGAGAGAAATGTGAGATATACACGGACCACAAAAGTCTGAAATATATCTTCATGTAGAAGGAGATGAATATACGTCAGAGGAGGTGGTTAGAATTAATCAAGGATTATGACTGTGAAATTTTGTATAACCCGGGGATGGCAAACGTAGTTGCTGACGCTTTGAGGAAGAAAGGAAGGGAGAAACTATTTCAACTGACGACTCAGGAAGAGTTATTAAGAGAAATGGAGAAATTGGAAATAGAAGTGAGGGGACCCGAGAGGTCTGCAGAAAAGTTATTTGTAAAAGAAGCTTGTCCGACATTGTTGGATAGAGTAAAGGAAGCCCAGGAGAAAGATGGAGGTGTGAGAAAATCAGAAGAAGGATCATGGAAAGAGAGGAAGAAAAATTTTCAAGTAGATAAATATGGTATCTTAAGATTCAAAGGGAGAGTATGGGTACTGGCAGTTGTCGAGATAAGAGAGGAGATTTTGAACGAGGCTCATAATACGATGTATTCCATTCATTCGGGAGGCACAAAGATGTACCGGGACTTGAAGTAACATTTTTGGTGGCCAAATCTGAAACGGGAAACTGCAGAGTATGTTAGTAGATGTCTTACGTGTCAACGTGTAAAAGTAGAGCATCATCGATCGAGTAGTTTACTACAACCGTTGGAAATACCAGAACGAAAATGGGAGCATATTATGATGGATTTCGTGGATCGACTTACGAAAACTGCACATTTTCTACCTATCTAGTTCCGCTACAGTTTAAATCAATTAGCGAGTTTGTACGTAAAGGAAATCGTTTCACGACATGGAGTGCCGGTATCGATTGTTTTTTACCGAGACTCGCATTTCACGTCAAAATTCTGGAAAAGCTTTCAAGAGAGGATGAGAACACAGTTGAGGTTGAATACTGCTTATCATCCTTAGACGGACGGACAAAGTGAGCGAACAATACAAACGCTAGAGGACATGCTTAGGACTTGCGTGATGGACTTCAAGGGAAATTGGGACGACCACCTACCCTTAATCGAATTTGCATATAATAATAGTTACCATGCTAGTATCAACATGCCAGCGTATGAAGCTCTTTGCGGAAGGTAGTGCAGAATGCCTTTATGTTGGGACAAAGTCAGAGAATGATGAATACTCAGACCAGAGTTAGTACAACAAACCACAAACGTGGTAAAAGTGATAAGGGCTACACTTGTAGCAGCTCAAGATTTGCATCGATAAGACCGAGATTTTGAAGTCAGCAGTTTTGTATTCTTGAAAGTATCTCTATGGAAGGGAAAAATCCATTTCGGCAAGAAAGGAAAACTGAGTCCAAGATTCATAGGACCGTTCGAGATACTAAAGCGAGTGGGTGAAGTAGCGTACAAAGTTGCACTACCACCTAAATTGGAGAACATCCATAACGTGTTTCGCATATCTGTATTGCGTCCGTACAACTTGACTACAAGCACGTGATTTCTTATGAACCCATTCAAGTGGAGAAAAACTTAGCATATGAAAAAATTCTTGTCCGAATTCTAGATAGGAAAGAGCAAACCTTGAGAAATAAAGTTATTTCTTCTGTAAAAGTACTTTGGCGTAACCACGATGTCGAGGAGGCAACGTGGGAGTTAGAAGATAGGATGATGAGGGATTATCCCCATCTGTTTGTGAAACCTTATAACAATTCCAGGACGGAATTTTTAGAAGGGGGTGGGGAGGATGTAATACTCGAGAACTTCTGCGTATTATTAAATAAATATGTTAATGGAAATAAGTATTTTTTTGAATATGAACAAGTTCATGTTAAGAAATGAGACGACTCAATTATATTAAATAAATGAATAATTGAGAATATGTGGAGTTTGTGGTGAACTCGATGAAAGCATTGTGTGGCATAGTGATGGGAAAATACTAATAGTAATGTTAATTAACGAATGTATTATAAGATGAGCAATTATGTAATATTAATTGTTAATTGTTGTTGTAATATACTATTAGTTGTTAATTGATGCGTGGTAGATTAATTATTAAATAATGAGGATTAATTAATGATTATATTGAATAATTGATGATGGTTGTGGTAGAATATTGAATTTTTAGTAATTAACTAATGATGGGTGATTACTGTGACGCCCCCAAATCCGGGCCTCTTCCAACCCGACAGATGGTGCTACACGGTACTACCATTCATTCATTCATTCAATTAAAATAGTCTCAAAAGGACCAATATAACTTCTATATATTCAAAATAATATTATATTTCCCAAGTTCTTTGTAACACATTCGTTTGTTCTTGTCATAATATCAAATATATTACAAATTGTTCAACTATTCTATTACATAAGTAATCTAAGGGTTCGTCTTTGTCTTGCCCTTGTCCTTGCCTGAGCCTTCAGTCCGCTCGATCTTAGCTGTGTTCATATGGTTCAAGCAAGAGTGAGCATGACTAGCTCAGCAAGTAATATAATTCTAATAAACAACATGGTTGAAATATAGAACTCATATATCTTCAGTAACTGAACAATAGTTACGAAGTACTATCGATAATTCAAAATAGCACTTCTTTTTATTCAAAACGTTTTCCAACAACAATATTCAGAAGAATATCAACTAAGGCTCAGAACTATGAGCAGTTCATAATTTCTTTTAAACAGGACAACCCGGCACTAAGTCCGTAAGTCCGACATAGCTTACGAGCACGTCTGAGTGATCAGCTCATAGTACTCTATGTTGATCAACACTACATTCATTAAACATGTATACGTTTAAGTTATGGCAACCTCACATGCCTGTCGTTAAACGACAAAAACATTTTACCATACTTGGTCTTCGATTTAAAACCATACCAATATAGCTCGGTAAACCTAAATCATGCTTGATAGAATCATAATATAAGTCTAGCCGAAAGAATTGGCTTTAGACTTTATCGTTCAAAACTTCATGTAAAAGAATACATTAATTACAAAGCTTGTCCAGACTGAACTGGAACAAGGGTTAGAATACTTGCCTTTAACGTTTGTTTACTGATTAACACACATACACTTTAAGTCTCTACGTTTCTACAATACATGATCATATAACATACCACATTAGGTTATATATAATCAAGTATGTATACTACTATATCTTACCCTTCATCTCAATGTAAATCCTAACTTAGATATACTATTATGGGTTTCTAGATTTCATTACGTCATTTACATTACGTTCCCTTTTAATTGATTATTAACTCTTAATCATCATGCATTAGTGTCTTACAAGTACCTTACAATGTTATGTTTATATCTCAGTTCATTACTAACAAGTTCCTTTTCATTCTACACTTGTCAAAATTCTTGTCCAACAAAACTCTAGGACAGGCGCCGCGGCGCCACACTTAACTCTGCATCGCGTGCCACAGCGCGAGTTAGCAGTATGCATGGTTCCAACCTCGCGGTGCGGACTCTGTGCCTCAGATAATTTTGCAGATTTAAAAATTTTACGAACTTCCCGGATGCATAACTTCTTCGTTATAAGTCCAAATTGGTCCGTTCAAAAGCCTACAGTTCACAAATTTCATACTCTATGAGTTCATACAAGAATTTTATCTATTTGAATTTGTTTACTAAAATTTCACATATTAGTGCATTTTCAACAAAAATGATAAACGTTCGTGAACATTTAAAGCTCGTTTCTTCGTTCTAAGTTAGAATCCGGTCATTTTTGAGTCGGCAACTCTATAATACCAAATATGACTTGTCTCCATCGAAAACCAACGTTTCCGAATTCAAACATAAAATACGACTTCCATTCCGAGAATTTCACGAATTCGACGCTTAACGTCCAATCGTATGATTTCTGGCAAAGCTTCATTACTAATCATTCTTAAATGGATATCAACCAATATAAGATCATTACAAGTTACTTACTACACCAACTTATAATCAAAGTTGGTTTTGACTTATTCTCATAAGTCAATGACTTATTTAACTTATGAACTACAATTCCTCATGCTTATGACTTACTATGAACTTAAGTCCATTAATCAATGTTCTCATGCTATAATCAACATACTAATATCATATGCCAAACATATGCTAAGTTCTTCAAGATTCTAATAACTTATTAGAGTTCAAGTTGATTATTCAACTTATTCAACTTAAGTTCATTCCATAATAACTTATTACATGTTCTTAACATACAATCTCCCTTCTCTATCAATCCTATCATAGAAGAGATGTAGATAAAAGAGATGAGTCATACCCTTGAAGACTATAACTTTAATTCACTTTGGAAAATCTGACAAAGGTTGAAGTGGCTTATAAGTGCTTAAGTGGCTTATTCTCTCTACCAAATAAGTAGCTTATCTTGAGAGGAGTTGGATGATTATTGAACAACTAACAAATGAATTATGGCTTCTCTATTTATAGGCGACTAAATTTTAGGGCAAAATGGACTTTAAACCATCCCACCTCCTCATTTCCACCTCCTCATTCTACCTCCTAATCCTCCACCTCCTTACTATTCATTGCTTGACCTCTAAGTCTACTTGCTATCCACATAAAATATTTGGTCGTCACACATAATCCTTGCCCATCAAGCTTACCCACTTCCTACTTGGTTTGACCCATGGATCAAGGCTTCTTACTGGGCTTGGTTAATTAATCTAACTACTTTCTTAATGGGCGTGTGCTACATAGTTTGGACTAATGATATATCAAACACTTGGGATTGATTGCCACATTATATTGGACTTATACTTATTATCCTAATAATCCTACAAGTCCATTATCTTTAGTTAACCATCTTAACAATTATACCCCACGTATAATCTTTGTATGCTAACTCGTATACTAGTTCGTAATATACGTTATCTCGTTCTTCATACACAATAGTACAATACGTCGTATTATACTTAAATTCTTCACTTCGTACAATGTATACACATTATACGATCATAACTTTCTTCCTTTACGCTTAATAAACCTAACGTTCTCAATTTAGGTTCACATGCGAAATATTACATTTTCCATACTTAGATTATTATTACATAATATATCGCCTTGATATTATAACGTTACGTATTTCTCGGAAGTTCAAAAATAATTCCCGAGCAGAAATTGATGAATAGTATTTTTCAAAAAATTTCTCGTAAAGCTTTTATTTTCGTCTTAGAAATTCAAACACCTTAATTCTCTCACGTAGTTAAAATAATACAACACTCCGACATTTCTAGGTCATAAAACGACATTCATCTTATCAACACGTAATAATAATAAATAATATTATTTTATTCATTATTAAAAGTAATTACAAAATATTCGATTTTTCGGGGCATTACAATTACTATTATTTGCAATATATTATAAAGATGAATAATAATTATGGGAACCCATAAATATATTAATTAATGGTTGGATTAATTAATATTAGTGTTAAGTAAGTAAGGAAGTGCATAATTTATTTAACATAAATAAGTAAGTTGGTAATATAATAATATTACATAAACAGCTATGTGCATATGAGCATATACAACCATACTATATGGTGTACTGTGACATTTATGTGGCTATATATATTAAGTCTTATAAAACTATATTGTATGAGCATTGTGACTAAATATATTGGGACTGTATGTTATAAATACATTATCTATGTAACAATATGTATGTGGGCATGTATGAACATAATATACCATGAAACTATTAAAGTGTATCAGTGTGATAAAATGTACATGGATTATATGTATATTACATTTCCATATTTCATCTACTACCTTGAAACATTATTTATTAAAGTGTGACATATAGTTATAGTTAATGTATGGTTGATATAACATAAGAATAAGGGTTGTGCATAAGTATAGTTTCAGTGTTGCTAGAGTGTTGAGCATTTAAATTGTCCCAAAATGAGTGTCAAATTGCCTCAAACCTCAGTCACGTGTAATAACAAAAAGGCTAGCATATGTTCTTCATTTTCTTCCAAGCTTGCTAGGCAAGGATCAGGGTAGAGAGTGGTGGTTATGATAAGTTTCAACCACCATCCAACCACTCCTTGTTAGCCCTCATGCAATCCTTAAACACATGAGTTTGATTTAATTGGAAAATGCAATGTCTGGGTTTGTATTTTTCTATAAATAGTAGCTACACTTCTTCATTTTTTGTTGCTGAGAATTATCTGTGAAGTCCAAGTTGAGAGAGAGAATTACTTGTCAGTTAAGAGAGGGTCTGAGATTTGTAAGGAATTCAATTGAGCTTCAAGAGGTATAAAATTCTATTACTATGTTCTTAATTCTTAAGTTTGTCAAATTCTAGAATTTATTGAATTCTCTATTAATTGATGTAGAATAGCATGCTATTATGTTAATTGAGTTGGTACACATGATTTGGAACATGGTAGCTGATCTGGTTGCAGGTGCAGCATCTCTTATGTCAAGGCTCTACTTATGCAGAGCCATTTTTTTTTCAAACTATTCGAAATGGCGAGGCCGCGCCACTTCCATAAGCTAATACCGCGCAGCCGAGCGTGGTGATGTTCTTAGATGCTGAGTTGATGTTTCTGATATGTTTTGAGCATGCTATGATAGTTAGGTTAAGTCTATAATTGACCCTATAATGTGGTTAGATATTTTTTTGAACATGTTATGTTGTTTTAGCATGATTTGAGCTAAGTTTTCAAGAAGATTTCATGTTTTGGAAAAGCTAGCAATGGTAAACTAGAATAATGCATATTATGATCTTGCAAGCATGTTAGTATGGTTTTGAAATGCATGTTGGATATACTAACTTACGTATACGAATTTCATATTGAAGCATGAACATGTTAGGCTTATTAGTAAGCTTTGCTAATGAAAATGCAAACTTTGAATGTGAATGTTGATATGCTACTTTAAAAGTTAGAACCTGATGATTATAAGCATGTTAGATGATACCCTTAGATGCACTCATGTATCATACATGTATATATACCATGCTTAGGTATCGTAATTCAAAGAAATCATAAGTAAAGCATATTTCAAAATGAAACGATGTTAGATACATATATGTGATATGAATACTCACAAGCATGTCTAATATGAGTTATATGACTACTTTATATGTTTAACAATCAAGCATGTTGGACTTTGTTAATTTGTTGAGATGTCCAACTTAGGACCATATCATGCGAAACGGGACTTAGATTAAACTAGGAAAATGCAAAAAGACCCCTAACATGTTAATATGTGTTATGTATGTTAGGATGTGCAAGCTAGGCCAAGAAAATAGTTGCTCAGTCCTAGTTTGAACTGGGAGCCGCGCGACCGCGCTTCTCCTTAGTACAAATCAGGCGCGGCCACCCCAGTTTGGAATCCCAGATAATGAGTTCTGACTTTTGGACGGTAACTTACATGATGCCTATGATGCTAAATGTGATCTAAAACCTACTGATGTACCTATATATATGTGATGCTTAGTTGATAAGTTGGTGTTGCATTAAAATGGAAAGTCCATGAGTAAAGGAGGTCTTAACCTTGAGCATTCTTGATTTGTTTATAAAGTAACTAAGTATTTGATTCATGATGACTTATAAACTGATATTGTACCATATGTGCATACTTGAAACGTGTCAAGTTCGATTAAAGACTAGGTTAGCTAATTAACATTTTAAACATATAATGCATTATAAATAGGATTTGAAAGTGTTTATTTATTGACGTGGATAGACTACGCTTAAGGCAAGTTTCTCTAACCTTACTCAAATTCATATTGAGCAAGTATCCGAAACCTACTATTATTGTTGTGCAATATCATTGCATTATATTATTCAACAAATATCGTAAGCTTATCCCTTTTGAATACAAGTTACATTACTTTTTTTATTGAAATGAGCTAGTATGTTAAACCCTTGTGAAAGCTATTATTCATGTTGAAATTGGTATTATCCTTGAATATTGTGAAAGAGTCGCTGCCATTCGATTCGGCTAGACTATATGCATGTTTATAATAAAACTGTCCAAACCAATTGATTGGTGCGGAAATCTTGAAAATTGAGTTGAACAACCCTTATGGTAAGGGGAGTGTATGTTGTTGGAAACCCCAACACATGAATAAATATTATTATGGTGTTATGCATAACATGAAGTATTGTAGACTGATCATCTATAGCACTTGATATTTTTGGTTATCAGTTTAATATTGGTAACTCTAGTGGAAGTTCAATGGTCCTTAGTGACTGCTCAGTATAAATTGCTTATCCAGTTGGATACTTTGTTAGTCGTTGAATTCATATATATCTGTTGATTTATATTGAATTGTCATATCCCTTATTCATGATATTTTTCTAACACTTTGAACTATCCTAGAAATGAAACTTCGATATTTCAAACCTTGTGATAATATATCCTACACCCTTGTTGTATATTACTTGCTGGGCAATTTGTGCTCATCCGTGATTATTTAAAACCTTTCAGTTAAAAAGGAACAGGGAGGTGTCTCTGGAACAGACAAGGGCAAGGGCAAGGCTACCGACTAGCTTGTCATTTTTGATGTTTAAAGTTTATTATGATGTATTAAGACTATTCCAGACTATGTTTAAGCATAAGTATGATCATGTAATAAGTCTTTATTAGATATTATTATGTAATTTAGCAAGCACTGTAGGTTGCTAGACTTGGGGGAATAATTATAATAAATCATTGTATATTATTCTAAAGTAGATTTTTTGTTGTGTATGCGTTATTTTAGTTATTCTGGCTTTACCATGAGAACGTGATGAACCGAATTCGAGTGACCAAGTAGAGGTTCGAATTTGGGGGCGTCACAATATGAATAGTAGCCTAAGGCTAAATTGCGTAACTTCCAAGCCTGTACTCATTAGCTAGAAGATGGCTGGTACTAGGGTAGTTTAACAACTCCTTATTAACCAATGTTTCTTTCTAATACACCATTAATTCAACCTCAATGCAATGTTATTACCTACTCCAAGATTTCTTTATAAATAACAGTCTATTTTTAGTTTACGTTGTTTTGTTCTTGGCTATTGAAACACTGACAATTTGAGAGTGAGTGAGTTGTGGTTCAAAGAATAGTCTAGCAATCTCAGAAGGGGGAAAATAAGCAAACTAAGCTTCAAAGAGGTATAAATTCTAACTTATGTTCTTGAACTGGGTTTTGTCAAATTCTTTAAATTACATGAAATTCTCTGTCAATTGATGTAAATTAACATGCTAACATGTGCTTAGGTAGTAGGTTTACATGCTAACATGGTATAATGGACCATGTTTAAACTGAAAAGAATCAAAGTGGTTATGGCTCTGCAAAACAGAACAAGTTACGGCTTAGGTTTAGGCATGGCGCAGCTGCGACCTATTTGTACTAGGGTGCAATGCAGCTGTGTCGTACCCCATAATCAGTTACAAATTTATGTTATACTATGTTATGTGAAATTAGTATTATGTCTTAAATACATACCTAGAAAGGAGTATAACATGAGATGTAAAACATTCTTACGTAGTATAAAGTAATCAACTCGAATTAGTAAGGAAGTTTGTAACAAAACTTAAGGTTTTCAAAACAAACCATGTGGAAAACTTATGTTCATAAGTTCTGAACTTAGTAGCTCATATACATGACTGATTTCAAAACTAAATGAGCATGATACATAATTTATAGTGTCTTTGTCATGATTAAATTTGTTAGCTTTGTGTTAGAGGAATTATTTTAAAAAGAAAAGCTTAGTGTAATAAAGCTAATGAACATAAATGCTACAAGGAGAAGTTTTAGATCTTGAAAAGAAATGATCATGACTTAGTTATTTATGATAATGGTTTTAAAGTTTTCTTATATGTGCTATCTTGCATCATTCATGATACAGTGATTTCAAAGGAAACCTTGAACGTATTTTCAAAATCTAGTTGCATCATGAATATCTAGATTCTAAAGGGTTAAGATATCAAGTTATGTTCATTATATCCCTAAACATGGTTTAAATGTATTAAACATGATGATAACTAAATAGAAAATGAGTTTAGAGCATGATTTGAAGTGTTAATGTGACAACCCGAGAAATTAGGCAATTTATGAAAATCATAATTGATTGATTTAAGGTTCAATATTAGGACCTAGACAGGAAATAAGTGTATGGAATTGGCAGTTATGTAATGAAATTCCAAGAATTTCAAAAGTTTTGGACAATACTTGAATTATGTGATAGACTGTAAGTGATAGTCTAGTAATGAGGTATAAGATTATGGTAGATTTAAAATTCTTTTGAAGAATTATCAGGCATAAGTATCAAACTGAATACTAGTCGGTATATTTGGTTACATATGTGAACCATAATGATTTAAGATCAAGGATTGATCAGATAAGTTATAACTTTAGAAAACCCTAAAGTTATGTTAATCATATGTTTATTAAGTTAGAAAAATCTAACGAATTGTTAGAAACCCTAACGGTACGCTCAGAAACTTTAGTTTCAGTTCCGGGAATACGAAACCCTAAATTCATGATATGAATATGGTGATTAAGTTAGAAAACTCTAACGATATGTTCAGAAAGTCTAATTTCAGTATCGAGAATTTAAACCCTAATTTGTGAATCCTAATGTAAAGTATTAAACCCTAAGGGTTAAAAAGTTGTGTGTAAGGAATATGAACATTATGTGATGGTTTATATTTGTTTATTATATAAAAAAACCAAAAGAAACTAGTGTAACCCTAATTATATATATTAGGAATGAAGGATTTAATAACTTAAGGGTTATGAGAAAAGAGAATTGTGGTATTTAGAATACTTACTAATTCTAAGAGATTTATTTTATACATCTCAAATGATTAATTTTGTAACCTAATTATAGCAAGTCTAATTAGGTTAAGGAAATAAATGTATATGAGCAAGGATTGGTGTTTTAATGGAGAAGTGAAAACCCTAATTAAATGAATTGGGTTGGATAAGAATTAAATGTAGTGGATTATGTATATTTTATAGCCCAAGTGTTGGCGAATGATATTGGTTAGAGGCCAAGCAATACAGTAAAGGAATAACCCAACTTTTAGCCAATTGAGAGAGGGAATTATTGGACTTTAAGTATGCTAGATAAGAGATCAGTTTTTATGGATTAGAAGGCCACTTGGCCGGCCATACAAGAGAGAAAAGAGGGGGAATGAATGTGTATTAATTACTAACTTTAGTTGGTGACCAACTTCCCTACCAACTCCCCCATGTGTCCATTTTTGATTTAGCCAACATGTTTGGCATTGCTTGCAAGAAACCTCTTGGAAATTGCTAAGGGGAAAGAAAGAGAGGATTGGTGGATCTAGTAAGCCATATGGCCGGATATTGAGGAGAGAAAGAGAAGAAGTGGCGGTAGCCATGGAAGAGAGAGAGAGAAAGGAGAGGGACGGCTGGAAATAGAGAGAGAAAAGGAGAAAGAAGAGTGGTCATGGAAGCCATTAAAGAGAAGAAATAAGATTTTGATCAAAGGTAACTACTTTATGTATTTGATTTTAGTTTTTCTAAATCAAACCTTGAATCTATAGTTCTAAACTCAAAAACCTTAGATCTTGGTGTTTTAAAGTGTTTAATATCTAGATCCAACTTTTTTGTAGATCAAAAGTTAGATCTAAAGAGTGGAATGGAAGCTAGGTTTTTCAAAAGATAGAAAACATGATTTTTCTCTTAGCTTTGATTTTGTTTGATGCTTGTTTGAGGAAATAAAAAATTTTGTTTCTAAATTCAAAAGCAATGTATATATATGTTAATAAGTGTTTATTGTTTGGATCTACCCATAATGGGTGTTAAATTGGTTAGAATCAAAGGAAGAGAAAAATGGAATTTTTCCGGAAAAGTTAAACTTTTAAAAAGTGTGATCAAGCTTTTGGATCTTTGAAATCTATGATGAATATATATGATTTATGTTCTTAGGATGCTAGATATATGTGTTAAGGGTAAAATCCCTTTGGAATTACTCAAATAGGTTGAAAAATGACCAAGTTATGGGATTTCTCCCAAACAAAGATAAGAAAACTGTTAAAAGGACAGTTTTGTAACAGCCACTTCCGGGCTAATTTCCGGGAGCTTAACATGTCCAAATATGGATTTTGATAGATGAAAACTATAGTTCGGAAAGATAAGAACCTAAAAAAATTGGCGGATCATTAATCGGAGTTATAGATTTCATTCTATTTAAGTTTTGGTGAAGGACTCCAAAACTGCCAAAGTGCAAAAAGTTTCTGCCCAAAATTTTCCAGGGGCTGTTTTGGACACTTATTTAATGAGAAAAATTCCAGGCTTTTGGAAAATGAAAATATATGGTATTATGTAGCTCCTGTCCAAAAATGAGCTAATTCCGAGTTAAAACGACCAAGTTATGACCGTTCTAATTTTTGTGATTTTCCGACGGAAATCGCTATAAACGGAGTTCTACAACTCCGATTTCCACGAAATTTAAAATGGAGCATCACGTTAACATATATAAGGTTATACCAAGAGATGGGAATGTTTGGAGTTAAGCACGAGTTAGCTAATTTCTTAAGCTACGCACTAGAAATTAATTTTTGAAAAATACCAAAGGAAGTTGGAAAAATATGGAAAAATAATTTTTGTGCATGAAATATATGTATATGTGTTTGACCAAAGGATAGGAGAATAATTCACTGATTTGGTATTTTCGTGATACAGATATAGAATACAGTTTGCTGAATTGAAAATGTGTTGAATCCGGTTTGCTGGATTGAGGTTTAAATTGATGAATTTTGAATTCAAGTTGCTAAATTATAAATTTGGTTGTTAGATATAGAATCCAGGGTGCTGGATTAGTGTTTGCCTTATTACATGTTAATGAATAATTTATGATATGAAAAGCGAGTGTTAAATCATAAGGGATATGATATAGTGATTGAATAATTATCAAAGGATGATAATAATATTGATGTGTTAAGTTGTTATCTAATATTTGATTAAGTATTAGATAATATTATGGAATAAAGTATGTTATACTGATTAAAAGTTCAATCTTATAACTGATAGGTCTTTCGTGAGAGATTAAATTAAATTGCGTTGCAGTAATCAACAGTTCAGGCAAGTTTTCTTTTACTTAACTCTAATAAGAGTAGTTTCTTCAAGCTTATGGTTAATCATTGATGATTGCCATGAAATTTGTACTCTGTACATCTTGCATGTATAAGTCAGGTATGAAAGGCTGATTACCTTCATTACCAGTTGGTTCAGAAATGTTTGTTCATGTAAAATACTTGTTCAGTCAAAAGTTTGTTCGTGCTAGTTCTCAATTATATTGATGAATTATAGCAAGCTCATTATTCATACTCTTCAATCATGATATATCGTTATATTGTTGTATATAAACTTGCTGGGCAACTTTCATGCTCACCCTTGCTATATCATGATAAAACATTGCAGATAAAGCGAATGCGTTCGGATACAGGAAAAAGATTAATGCCAAGTTCAGCTTGGGGCAATATATGCAGCTATTTTGTAATAGAATAGTTGATAATAATGTTCTGTGTTTAATAACTTATGAATTGTGTAATCAGTTAAGGTTACTCAATTTTGGGGAATGGTGTGTAATGTAATGTATAAACAATTTATGTTTATTTCTTCCGCAAACAGTTCTAGAAATAGTATACCGGATCCGTGGTGATTTGGGGCCCGAATTTGGGGATACTACAGTTAATAAATGTTAGTTGTGAATAAAAAATATGAACACCGTGAGCATGTGTGTTAACAGATTGAGTGACCTCCCTTGGTAAACATATGGCCAAGTTATAAAGCATGGTAATCACATGACTTTTCTATTCCTTAACACCATGTAAATTATAAGCTAAAACTTGCAAAGGTAAACTCAAGAATGGTCATATGCTATGTAAGGGAATATGGCATGTATGTATGTTAAAATATAAGTGTAGTGATATTAGAATGGGACTGAAATCAGTAGAGCAAAGCTCAACCCTGGTCTTGCCAGGGGACAGAGCAGTTGCGTTGTCCTGCAATCATTTGTAGCTTCTGCTTCTGATCTAATGTTCGGAGCATAATTATATGTTTAATTTAGCTTGTATTATATGACTAATATACTTTGTAATATGTTAAGAAACATGTTAGCTGTTAGAGTTGAATACTCAACGAATAATTTTAAATTTCAAGAATGAAGTTTGAAAAGATATTTGTAAACTATAAAGCAATGAGTTGAAAATGTGGTCTTATACAACCTAATTTTTGTGCATAAAGGAGGTAGGAGATGTGATATAATATTTATAAAGCTTACAACTAAATTAGACATCTATGTGTATGATTGGACTTACATATATGAGTTTATGAAGCTAATGAATATCTTATACATGTAAATATATTGTGTTAGGATCCGAAAGAGGGTACTAAGCTTTACTTTGGTAAACTACACTTAAGGCAAGTATCCTAAACCATTGCATTACTTTATTCAACTAATAATGTAAGCAAGTATCTAAACCCTATCTATTTGAATGGAAGTTATCTTACTTACTCGTTTAGTTGAGCTAGTATGTTTAAACTCTTGTGAAAACTATTATTCATGTTGAACTTGGTATTGTTCTTGAATATTGTGAAAGTGTCTATGCCATTTGATTCGGCTATACTATATGCGTATTTAGAAAAACTGTCCAAACCAATTGATTGCTGCAGAAATCCTAAAAATTGAGTTGAACAGTCCTTATGGTAAGGGGGGAGTATATCGTTGGAAGCCCCAACACACGCGTGAATATTAATGTGATGTTCTGCATAACATAGAGTATTGTAGACTGATCAGCTATAGTACTTGATTCCTTTGGGTTATCAGTTTAATATTTGTAATTCTAGTAGATGTTCAATAGTCTTTAGTGACAGCTCAATATAAATTGCTTTATCCAATTGGATACGTTGATATCCTTTGAATTCATATATATCTGTTGATCTATATTGAATTATCATTTCATATCCCAAAGATTTGATTCGAGAATTATTGATACTCATTATTCATGATATTGTTATAAGACTCTGAGATTATACCTTGATATATCTAACTCGTGATTTAATACTTATCACCCTTGTTGTATATTATTTGCTGGGCAATTTGTGCTCACTCTTGCTTATTTAAATCTTTTCGGTTAAAGTAGAAAAGGGAAGTGTCTCTTGGAAAGACAAGGGCAAGGGCAAGGCTACAGACTAGCTTGTTCCTTTATGTTAAATTGTTATGTTGTATTAAGACTATCTTCAGACCATGTTTAAGCTTAAGTAGGCTTATGTAATAAGTCTTTATTCGATATTATTATGTATTCTATTAAGTATTGTAGGTTGCGAGACCTGGGGGAATAATTATAATAAAGCATTTCATATTATTATAAATTAGATCATTCGATGTGAATACAAAATTTTAGTTATTATTGTATTACCATGGGCACATGATATACCAAACTTGAGTGACCAAGTGGCGGTCCGAATTTGGGTGTGTCACTGGTTGGTATCAAAGCCGTAGTTATAAAGCTTAGGAGCGAGTGTCCTTAGATTATAACTCAGAAGAACTTAGAAATTAGGAAGGAGATAAAACTCATACAGAGTTTTCCTTGAGAGACTTAGGGTGTTATAAAATGTAACTTCATTCTATACAATGAACTTATGTTTATCTAACATTCTGATGGAGTCATTGTTTTTATTTGTCTTATGTTGGTGATTGTAGGATGACTTACATGGGAGGACCTAGCCGAGTAGTATAGGAGAAGTCGCATGACATCCACGTGGTATTTGAGACATCTTTGATAGCGGATCCTGTATCAGTAGTGGACCCTATCGATGGCGATGACGAGGAGGAAGAGATGGAGTCATTTCCCGAGGGGTCTGATCTTGAGGAGGAGCATATGCAGAAGGAGCCTGAGCCTATGGAGGACTCTGACTGTGACAACCTGATATTTTCTATATAAATAAATCATAAATTTTGCGTATAAATTTTTTATATATATAAATATGAATGATATGTGCCAAGGTAATGTGTAATTATAAATATATGTGTGATAAATAAAATTTATTTATTACATAAGTATTGCAAATAAATATATTTTAGAATTATTGATTATTATCAATTATATTTTTATACTAATTAATTCCTTATTAGAAATGTTTTATTAATTATTTTTCAAGAAAAATATAATCTTATATTATTTAAATAATATAGGAAATGATTTTAGAATAATTATCTATTTTAAAGGTAAGAATGCGTGAAAGGTATTATGTATGTGCTTATGTGATGAATATAAAATATATCCTAATAATAAATAATTTTTATAGTAAAAATGTTTTTAATGATTATTTTCCATGAAAATATGATAATTATATTAATTGAATAATATATGATATGATTGTAGAATTTTTATAATACTTATTTTATTATATGAATTTTGTTCAAGATATTAAGTAAATTATTTCTACTTAATTAATAAGGTTATATATGAAAGATAATTCAAATATGGAATCCAAACCCTAATTTTGGGTTTTGATCAAGGAATGAGAATAATAATATTATATTATTATTTGTCACTGTTATAGATATGTATGATTATATGTGTAATGTTAATGTGTGGAACAGTTTTAATATATTTCGATCAAACCCTAATTTTGGTTCTGGGATAAGGAATAATGATAATAATATAATATTAATTATATTTTTCAGTGCTATAAATAAGTACTGTATATGTGTGGACTGGTAATGTTGGTCAAATTATGTGTACAATATCAAAACCCTAGTTTAAGCTGTTAAACCCTAATTCAAAAGTTGAATGTCAGTTTAATACTGTTATGCAATCATGTTAAGGTGAATTATGTTGTGTATTGTGGAATTTAAAATTAATTAGGAAAAACTCTAAAACCTAATTAATTAGAAACCCTAATTAGGTAAGAATCCTAATTACTAAATTCGGTAAGTTAATTTCTAATTTTAGAAATCTCAATTAGTAATTGTAAACTCTAATTACTAGTCGTATGCCCTAATCGTGAAATTTAAAATCTTAATTTTATTATTGAAACCCTAATTTCAAAAGTTAGAAAAAACCCTAGTTATTAAATCATAAACCCTTAATAATTTTTCTAAATTAAAACCCTAATGTACTTTTGGTTAACCCTAATTACTAAATTGGGAAATGTAATGTTAATTAGTGTTTCTTAAACCTAATTAGCAAGGTGTTAAGTAAATTAAAACCTTTTATTTAATTAAGAAACCTAATTATTTTATAAACCCTAATTATAATTTTTAGAAACTAAAATTGTATTTTTTTTTTATTTTTCAAACCCTAATCTAGAAATGCTAAAATTTTTATGCTAAACCATAGGGTTAAACCCTAAGGGTCAAACCCTAAGGGTTTGAGAAGATTACCAAAATGCCCTTTAATTTGTTAGCCAAATGACAAGAATGCCCTATTTAGCATTATTGAAGGAAACTTGCAAAATTAGGCAATACTTTAGTTGGTGACCTACTACACCAAACCCATGTGACTTAAATTGACAAGTAGCAGCCACTAGATCAGCCATTCATGCATCTAGATTAATATATATATATATATATATATATATATATATATATATATATATATATATAGATTAGAAAGAGAAGATGTACTAAAACTTGCTCTTTTTCTTGCAAACACTTAACCAACTTTCTCTCTAACCAACCCTACGAAATTTATATTTATATCAGTCCTATATACAAGCCCCACGATCACCAATAAGAAATCAGAAACATTAGATCAAGAATTTGTCCAAGAAAGGTATAAAACTAATCTTACAATTTGATCTTTGATCCTTTGATAGATGTTGTATTTTTGTGTTTAAATATGTTGTATATAGTGTTAAACCATGATCTGGGTTGGTAGAAAGTAGATCCATAGCATCAAAGTGCTCGAAATCAAAGATTTTCAAAATCTGGAAAATAATTTTTTTGTGTTCTGACATCAAATGTCAGAGGCTGTAGATCGTTGTGTGTTTATTATTTTTGTTGTTTAAGTGTTTAATATTGTAGTATGCTATGTGGTCTTTGAACTGGAACTGGAATTAGGGTCGTATCGTGTAAAGATTTCATTTTATTCATGGTCAAAGTTCGTTGACCGACCATGACCGGGTAGAAATCTGGGTAAACCCAGAAAATTTTCCAGCGTCTGACAGCTTTTGAACGGCCCTGATCTGACATCCTTGATGATTATTTGTTGATGTTTTGGAAATAAAGTTGTATCTGGTAATGTGGACTGTAGATTTATGTAGTAATATACCATAAACAATCAACAGATCAAACGTGACGAGCGGTCAAAGTAGACCATTTGCACTGTTTTGGCAATTCTGGAAATTTCCAGAAATCATGAAGAACAGATTTTTGACATGGTTTGACCATGCCAGATCTTACACGTGTTTTGATGATATGATGTTTTGATGTTTTGAACTTGTACCTTGACATATAGTCTATAGATTTGAACCTTTAGATGACATAAATGATGAGTAGAACACTTAGATATTTTAGCAAGAAAGTGGATGGTCGATCACCTGGGTTTCTAGAAAACCCAGGAATGCTCTGACAGGAGGTTTGCAAGCTCAGATCTCCTTGTGTGTTTGATGTATGACCTAATTAATTGTCGATAGTTGTAGTACTACATACTGAGTATAATATCAATGCTTTAGATAGACCAAATCATGATCAGATTGCGATTTACAGCCGGTCAAAGGAGGCAACTCGAACAGTGATCTGTCAGTGTTATTGGGCTCAAGAACACCTAAGACGACAGATTTCTGTCGCTATAGCCTACAGCGACGGTTTCTAATTTATTTAATTTTTGAATTTCCGGAAATTGATTAAAAAAATAGAAAATAAATTATAAAAATTACAAAATTAGTTCTAAAAATTATTTTAAATTATGAAAAATAACTTTTAATTATTTGGGATATTTTTCATTAATATTTATAATTATTTAAATATTAATGATATTTAATTTATTTAATTAGTGTATTAAATAAATTAGAGAAAAATGATTTTAATTATATAAAAATCATTTGAAATATGAATAAAGTGTTTAAAAATATATTTAAGTTATATAGATATCTAGAAATATTTTTGTGATGACTTTCATTAATTAATTAATGTTAATGATAATTAATTTATTTAATAAATGTATTAAATAAATTATAAAAAAAATAGAAATTATGATTTAAAATAATATAAAAATGATTTAAAGTATTATAAAAATATTTTAAGTTATAAAATATAACTTTTGATATTTTGACATGAAAAATATTAATATTTTAATATTAATGATATTAGATTTATTTAATGTTTATATTAAATAAATAAGTTTAAAAATGATTTTAATATTATAAAAATCATTTTAAATGAAAATATGGTGTTTGTGAATATTTTAAGTTATAAAATATAACTTTTAATATTTAAAGGATAATTTCATTATTAATTTGATATTAATGATATTAATTTAATATTAATGATATTAAGTTTATTTAATAATTATATTAAATAAATAGTTTAAAATGGTTTTATTTATTTAAAAATCATTTAAAAAGGATATAAATGAATTAAAAATATTTTAAGATATAATTAATGACTTTTAATATTTGGATAAAATGTTCATTAATATTTAAAATATTAATGGTAATTATTTAATAATGATTTTAATTGTTTTAAAAATCATTTAAGGGTAATATAAATACGTTAAGAATATTTTGAGTTATTATAAATAACTTTAATATTTTGGCAATGGTTTCATTAATAGTTTAATATTAATTAAATATTAATGATAATAGAATTGATTAGTATTTAAATAATTTAATAATGATTCCGATGTTTGAAAATTTGTGATAAAATATTGTAAATGTTTAAAAATTATATTAAGTCATTTAAAAATAATTTGACTGATACTTGTAGATATTGATATACGGGATAGAGTCTTAGACTCGATAATTACCCGATAAAGCCGTCGGTAGACCGACATATTTCAGAAATTGATCTGAACTTAGATACTTTGACTGTATGAATGTTTGTTTATGATTCTATGACTGTGAAACATGTATGACAATGTGATTAGGTTATGTGCTGACTGCAATAAGTAGTACTATGTGTTATGATATGTGATTCTAATCGATAAAATGATCTTATTAATGATAGGTTTCGGTATAAAAGATAAAACTAAGTTGCATAACTGTAAGCAGCAGATCAGTCAAGTATCCTAACTTTGCATTTTCTTTATGCAATGGACAAGTGTAAGAATATTTCAAAATTATATTATTATTATACAGATTCTTAAACCTATATTATATAAGTCCATTGATTATCAATATGTTAGTATATGATAATTCAGATATATATTCTGTTCGTTAATTTCTAGAAATAATTATACAAGTGTCCCCACTTGGATAATCATTGTATTTAATCACATGTTGATACACCTTTGATATACATATATGTTGAATTATATATTATTGTTGAACAAGATAAGACTTTTGTTATGAAAACCCGACAGGTATAAACATCCCGATAATGGGAAAAATTTTATGCGCCCAAGGCGGACAGAGTGAACGATAACTTCGTTCTTGTACATGTAGTATTGATCAATACAGGGTACAACGGGGCTGATCACCCTCCGTGCCCGTAAGCAATGACCGGTTTACAGATGAATTTCTGTTTAAACCCTTTCGAAAATGAAAACAATGTTCATAATATGTCACAGAAACCTCATGTATAGACAATACACAGTTTCAAAATTTTGAAAGAGGGTTGTTATGTTATTGTTATTGGTACATATTACTTCACAACTATTGACCGGTAGTAGAAGGGTATTATAAAGAAAAAATTTTAATTCTTTCAACTTATATATATATATATAAATACTTGTTGGGCACTCAAATGCTCATCCTTGCTTAATTTAAATGTTTTCAGCTAAGTGTGAAGAACTAGAAAGTTCGGCCAAGATCAAGTGAAAAGGAAAGCAAACATGACATGTTATTGGTATCATTTGTAATATATAGACTGTATTAAGTTAATGATATGTATTATATATCATGTAAAGAATGTAGTAAAGGTTGCGTACTTGGGATTAGACTCTGATAAATGTAAGTTAAGTTTAAGTTTTATATTATGGTTATTATTATTAGTATTATTTCGCTCATAGAAATGGTATCGTGAAGTTCCGAGTTCGGGTTTCAAGTATCCGAGTTCGGGGACTTTACATTTGGTATCAGAGCTATAGGGTTAGAAACCTTAGGTGGGTTAGACCTTAGGCTATAACCTTAGAACAGAGGGAAACGTTGAAAATATAAATAACTCATATAGAGTTTGAAAAGGAAATGAATTGAATAAATTCATCGTCAAACAAAATAAAAGATAATTTATAAAACTATTATGTGTTGTGTGTATTTAGTATTTGCTAGTCAGGATAATTTTTTGTGTAGGTGTTAGAAAGGAACAGAATTAGGATACCCTTAAGTCGTAAAGAATAAGTCAACGTCCATGACCGAGCCAATATCAAAGTCAATAATTGCAATAGAGGCTCACATTGAAAGCTACCTCAAAGAGGTGGTTATTTTGGAAAGTATAGTACTGGATCAAGAAACGCTAAGTATAACTGATAGGTAAAGTATAGTTAAAGGATATGTGGTCAATGTTGAGTTCTTAAACTCGTATATTTATGGTGAGTTCTTAAACTCGTATGTTTGTGATGAGCTCTTAAACTCATAATGTGTTATAAGTTGAGACAAATTGGATATAGTTATGTGTAAATGGATATGGAGGATAATGGAAATAGATAGGTTACTAAGCAATTGATCGTTAGTGAATGTGTAAGGAATAGGTAGTATTAGTGTTAGTTGGATATGTATGATTTTAGGTGGTATATATGATAGGTATGTTGGTGTAATGTAATATTTTGTATAAGTTATGGCAGCGATTCCCGACTTTCAAGTCACAAAGGGATATCGAATGTTTAAAGCAATATGTGCTAAGGTATGTCCAGTATTTTGAATATGGATCTATGTTGGATTAATGAGATAAGTTGGTATAAAGATAGTAGATATTTATTTGGTCACTGGTTATTACAGTAGACCGAGTTTTCAAAATATAATATTTTGAGTACATGATTATTTGAATAGAAAGTTTTGCGTTTACGATAAGGCTTAGAATGTAAGAATAATTTATGATAATTCCGTCAAAACAAAAACGAAACCAAATGAAGAAGAACTTGTCAACAAAGCTGGAAGACAACCCGACCCGACACAGAATTTTACAAATGCGGACGATCAAGCTATGGAGAACAAAATACCAGTCGCGGGAAATCAACTAGACAATCGATCGACAAACTTCAAAGACTTCAAGACAACCGGACCGCCAGGATTTAGAAGATCAACCGACCCTGTTAAAGCGTATGTGATAGCTAGGATAATGGTAGGGCAAAAGATAACTTTTGTCACCTATATGATAAAAGAAGATAATTTCAATAAATAAGCCAGGAATGTGATTAAAAGAAAAGTTTTTGTGTGGAAAGTAAGGACGGAAGGGATATATATCTTTCCAAAATGTCCCAATCCAAGAATGTATAGTGAATGTGTTGTGTGCGAATCAATAAAACATAAGGTGAAAGACTGACCAAGAAAGAAAATGGAAACAAGGAATGCGAATACGGAACAAGGCAGCAGGACATTGGCGACAACGAGACCAACTTCAACAAACAACCAACGAAATCAACCGCACGCGTCTTCAGCGGGACTGTTCGGGATTCGGTAGCAGCCGGGGATGCAACTCCAGGTATTAATCTAACCAATTTTTATTTTCTTATTATATTTTTATAAATATTAAATTATTTTGGTAAATTATTTTGAAGGAGGAATTTGAGTTCTCTTAGAAATCAAATTTCTGTTTAAGGTGATAGATAAGCGTTATGCTGAATAGTTAAAGATCGATTCGATCAATTATGATCGTGATCTAATTGTAATGATTGTATATGATATGTACCCTGGTATGTATAGGTTTTAAAAGGTGATTCCGGGGACGAAATCTTTATTAGGGAGGGTGAATGTGACAACCTGATATTTTCTATATAAATAAATCATAAATTTTGCGTATAAATTTTTTTATATATAAATATGAATGATATGTGCCAAGGTAAGGTGTAATTATAAATATATGTGTGATAAATAAAATTTATTTATTACATAATTATTGCAAATAAATTTATTTTAGAATTATTGATTATTATCAATTATATTTTTATACTAATTAATTCCTTATTAGAAATGTTTTATTAATTATTTTTCAAGGAAAATATAATCTTATATTATTTAAATAATATAGGAAATGATTTTAGAATAATTATCTATTTTAAAGGTAAGAATGCGTGAAAGGTATTATGTATGTGTTTATGTGATGAATATAAAATATATTTATTACATGAATGGTTATGAATAATTTTATTTTAGAATTATTGCTCATTATAAAATATATTCTAATAATAAATAATTTTATAGTAAAAATGTTTTTAATGATTATTTTCCATGAAAATATGATAATTATATTGATTGAATAATATATGATATGATTATAGAATTTTTATACTACTTATTTTTTTATATGAATTTTGTTCAAGATATTAAGTAAATTATTTCTACTTAATTAATAAGGTTATATATGAAAGATAATTCAGATATGGAATCCAAACCCTAATTTTGGGTTTTGATCAAAGAATGAGAATAATAATATTATAATATTATTTGTCAGTGTTATAGATATGTATAATTATATGTGTAATGTTAATGTGTGGAACAGTTTTAATATATTACTATCAAACCCTAATTTTGGTTCTGGGATAAGGAATAATGGTAATAATATAATATTAATTATATTTTTCAGTGCTATAAATAAGTACTGTATATGTGTGGACTGATAATGTTGGTCAAATTATGTGTACAATATCAAAACCCTAGTTTAAGCTGTTAAACCCTAATTCAAAAGTCGAATGTCAGTTTAATACTGTTATGCAATCATGTTAAGGTGAATTATGTTGTGTATTGTGGAATTTAAAATTAATTAGGAAAAACTCTAAAACCTAATTAATTAGAAACCCTAATTAGGTAAGAATCCTAATTACTAAATTCGGTAAGTTAATTTCCAATTTTAGAAATCTCAATTAGTAATTATAAACTCTAATTACTAATCGTATGCCTTAATCGTGAAATTTAAAATCTTAATTTTATTATTGAAACGCTAATTTCAAAAGTTAGAAAAAACCCTAGTTATTAAATCATAAACCCTTAATAATTTTTCTAAATTAAAACCCTAATGTGCTTTTGGTTAACCCTAATTACTAAATTAGGAAATGTAATGTTAATTAGTGTTTCTTAAACCTAATTAGCAAGGTGTTAAGTAAATTAAAACCTTTTATTTAATTAAGAAACCTAATTATTTTATAAACCCTAAATATAATTTTTAGAAACTAAAATTGTATTTTTTTTATTTTTCAAACCCTAATCTAGAAATGCTAGAATTTTTATGCTAAACCTTAGGATTAAACCCTAAGGGTCAAACCCTAAGGGTTTGAAAAGATTACCAAAATGCCCTTTAATTTGTTAGCCAAATGAAAAGAATGCCCTATTTAGCATTATTGAAGGAAACTTGCAAAATTAGGCAATACTTTAGTTGGTGACCTACTACACCAAACCCATGTGACTTAAATTGACAAGTAGCATCCACTAGATTAGCCATTCATGCATCTAGATTAATATATATATATATATATATATATATATATATATATATATATATATTAGAGAGAGAGAAGATGTACCAAAACTTTCTCTTTTTCTTACAAACACTTAACCAACCCTACGAAATTTATATGTATATCAGTCCTATATACAAGCCCCACGATCACCAATAAGAAATCAGAAACATTAGATCAAGAATTTATCCAAGAAAGGTATAAAACTAATCTTACAATTTGATCTTTGATCCTTTGATAGATGTTGTATTTTTGTGTTTAAATATGTTGTATATAGTGTTAAACCATGATCTGGGTTGGTAGAAAGTAGATCCATAACATCAAAGTGCTCGAAATCAAAGATTTTTAAAATCTGGAAAATAATTTTTTTGTGTTCTGACATCAAATGTCAGAGGCTGTAGATCGTTGTGTGTTTATTTTTTTGTTGTTTAAGTGTTTAATATTGTAGTATGCTATGTGGTCTTTGAACTGGAACTGGAATTAGGGTCGTATCGTGTAAAGATTTCATTTTATTCATGGTCAAAGTTCGTTGACCGACCATGACCGGGTAGAAATCTGGGTAAACCCAGAAAATTTTCCAGCGGTTGACAGCTTTTGAACGGCCTTGATCTGACATCCTTGATGATTATTTGTTGATGTTTTGGAAATAAAGTTGTATCTGGTAATGTGGACTGTAGATTTATGTAGTAATATCCCATAAACAATCAACAGATCAAACGTGATGAGTAGGATTGATCATTCGGTTATAACCGAACCGAATAGGCTATTCGGTTATAACCGAAAACCAAAATATTCCCATTTTCAATATCCGAACTAATAACTGAATTTTGGTAATAACCGAATAACCGAATACCGAATTACCGAATTGTAAATTCGGTATTTCGGTAATAACCGAACACTGTAATTAATGTTGGACAAGTCTGAGACTTCGTCTGAGACTCTGTTAAACAAGTCCAGCTGAAAAAATTGAAGAAGACAACACCATGAGAGAAAAGAATAGAGAGAGAAACAAACACATAGTGTTCCTAGTCGCTTTCCATCTAACAATATCTCTCTCTCCCTTCAAATGCCATTTCTAACACTGACCCTTAATTTTCAATCTCACGATTATAATACCCACAATGTCCTCTCCTCTACCACCACCATACCCTGATTTTCCGGCCACTTTTCCTCCGTCGAAGTCACCCAATCACCACCACCACTCCCGCATCGTCCCACCAATTGTAGCAGACTAGCAGCTATCATATCTTTTGGAGATCTGAGATTTAGTCTGGGGCAGTGGTGAAGACCACCGGTTACTTTACTAAAAGCAACTTTATGATATAAAGTGGAGTAGCAATCTAGTAGACATAAGTAGAGTCAACAGCTTTATTTAGTAAAAAACTAAAAAGACAAGTAGTGCATCTTATTTGGTTATATTAGTATTTGTATTTCAGTTGTGTAAAATTTTATTCGGTTATTCGGTTAAACCGAATAACCCAAAAATGATATCCGTATAAACTAACCGAAAACCGTAAATAATTTCGGATATAACCAAAATGTAACAAATAACTGAATTATCAAAAAATTTCGGTTAAATTATTTCGGTTCGGTTCGGTAATTCGGTTATACCCGTTTTTTGCTCAGTCCTAGTGACGAGCGGTTAAAGTAGACCATTTGCACTGTTTTGGCAATTCTGGAAATTTCCAGAAATCATGAAGAACAGATTTCTGACATGGTTTGACCATGCCAGATCTTAAACGTGTTTTGATGATATGATGTTTTGATGTTATGAACTTGTACCTTGACATATAGTCTATAGATTGGAACCTTTAGATGACATAAATGATGAGTAGAACACTTAGATATTTGAGCATGAAAGTGGATGGTCGATCACCTGGGTTTACAGCAGGTCAAAGGAGGCAACTTGAACACTGATCTGTCAGTGTTCTTGGGCTCAAGAACACCTAAGACGACAGATTTCTGTCGCTATAGCCTACAGCGACGGTTTTTAATTTATTTAATTTTTGAATTTCCGAAAATTGATTAAAAAATAGAAAATAAATTATAAAAATTACAAAATAAGTTTTAAAATTTATTTTAAATTATGAAAAATAACTTTTAATTATTTGGGATATTTTTCATTAATATTTATAATTATTTAAATATTAATGATATTTAATTTATTTAATTAGTGTATTAAATAAATTAGAGAAAAATGATTTTAATTATATAAAAATCATTTTAAATATGAATAAAGTGTTTAAAATTTTTTTTAAGTTATATATATAACTTTTAATATTTTTGTGAAGAATTTCATTAATTAATTAATGTTAATGATAATTAATTTATTTAATAAATGTATTAAATAAATTATAAAAAAATAGAAATTATGATTTAAAATAATATAAAAATGATTTAAAGTATTATAAAAATATTTTAAGTTATAAAATATAACTTTTGATATTTTGACATGAAAAATATTAATATTTTAATATTAATGATATTAGATTTATTTAATGTTTATATTGAATAAATTAGTTTAAAAATGATTTTAATATTATAAAAATCATTTTAAATGAAAATATGGTGTTTGTGAATATTTTAAGTTATAAAATATAACTTTTAATATTTAAAGGATAATTTCATTATTATTTTGATATTAATGATATTAATTTAATATTAACGATATTAAGTTTATTTAATAATTATATTAAATAAATAGTTTAAAAATGGTTTTATTTATTTAAAAATCATTTAAAAAGGATATAAATGAATTAAAAATATTTTAAGATATAATTAATGACTTTTAATATTTGGATAAAATGTTCATTAATATTTAAAATATTAATGGTAATTATTTAATAATGATTTTAATTGTTTTAAAAATCATTTAATGGTAATATAAATACGTTAAGAATATTTTGAGTTATTATAAATAACTTTAATATTTTGGCAATGGTTTCATTAATAGTTTAATATTAATTAAATATTAATGATAATAGAATTGATTAGTATTTAAATCATTTAATAATGATTCCGATGTTTGAAAATTTATGATAAAATATTGTAAATGTTTAAAAATTATATTAAGTCATTTAAAAATAATTTGACTGATACTTGTAGATATTGATATACGGGATAGAGTCTTAGACTCGATAATTACCCGATAGAGCAGTCGGTAGACCGACATGTTTCAGAAATTGATCTGAACTTAGATACTTTGACTGTATGAATGTTTGTTTATGATTCTATGACTGTGAAACATGTATGACAATGTGATTAGGTTATGTGCTGACTGCAATAAGTAGTACTATATGTTATGATATGTGATTCTAATCGATAGAATGATCTTATTAATGATATGTTTCGGTATAAAAGATAAAACTAAGTTGCATAACTGTAAGCAGCAGATCAGGCAAGTATCCTAACTTTGCATTTTCTTTATGCAATGGACAAGTGTAAGAATGTTTCAGAATTATATTATTATTATACAGATTGTTAAACCTATATTATATAAGCCCATTGATTATCAACATATTAGTATATAATAATTCAGATATATATTCTGTTCGTTAATTTCTAGAAATGATTATACAAGTGTCCCCACTTGGATAATCATTGTATTTAATCACATATTGATACACCTTTGATATACATATATGTTAAATTATATATTATTGTTGAACAAGATAAGACCTTTGTTATGAAAACCCGACAGGTATGAACATCCCGATAATGGGAAAATTTTTATACGCCCAAAGCGGACAGAGTGAACTATAACTTCGTTCTTGTACATGTAGTATTGATCAATACAAGGTACAACGGGGCTTATCACCCTCCGTGCCCGTAAGCAATGGCCGGTTTACAGATGAATTTCTGTTTAAACTCTTTCGAAAATGAAAACAATGTTCATTATATGTCACAGAAACCCCATGTATAGACAATACACAGATTCAAAAATTTAAAAGAGCGTTGTTATGTTATTGTTATTGGTACAGATTACTTCTCAACTATTGACCGGTTGTAGAAGGTTATTATAAAGAAAACATTTAAATTCTTTCAACTTATATATATATATATATAAATACTTGCTGGGCACTCAAATGCCCATCCTTGCTTAATTTAAAAGTTTTCAGTTAAGTGTAAACAACTGGAAAGTTTGGCCAAGATCAAATGAAATGGAAAGCAAACATGACATGTTATTGGTATCATTTGTAATATATAGACTGTATTAAGTTAATGATATGTATTATATATCATGTAAAGAATGTAGTAAAGGTTGCGTGCTTGGGATTAGACTTTAATAAATGTAAGTTAAGTTTTAGTTTTATATTATGGTTATTATTATTAGTATTATTTCGCTCATAGAAATGGTATCGTGAAGTACCGAGTTCGGTTTTCAAGTATCCGGGTTCGGGGACTTTATACTGACGAGCCTACTTTTGAGGATTGGATGTTTGGGGAGTATGGGGAGCAAATTTTAGAGTTAGGGTGTAGAGTGGAGGAGCTTGAGGCTGAGGCTAGGGAGATGGAGTCTAAGTTGTAGGAGTTAAGGGACGAGGACCGTTAGAGGAAATTAGCAATGCATGAAATGGAGGTTGAAATTACTCACTGTAAGGAGGCAAGAATCCAGATAGGGACTTTGTTTCACCAATCGGTGGCTAGGAACGTTGAGTTGGCAGGGAAGCTGGAGGAAATGGAGCATAGGGTTTTGAGTGAGAGGATGAAGAATGAGGCTCTCCGTACTCAGCTAAAAATGGAGGTGATGGATAGGATTCAATTCGAGGAGAAGTGGGAGGAAGCCAATGATAGGGCGCGTGATCTAGAGGATGAGATGCGGTGCAAGAGAAGGAAGATGAACAAGATAGGCTATGATCTACGCACGGCCATGGAGAGATTGATCGATGGGGTAAATCACTACCCAGCTGAGGAAGGAAATAACCGGTATACCATAAGTCCAGATATGGTGGTGCACATTACTCAGAAGGAATATCAGAGCGCCGCTGAGCATGTGATGTTAGATTGAGTCTAAAGGAAGAAGTCTGGTAGTTATAGTATTTTATATATGTGTTGTCTAAATTGTTGTTGTTAAATCTCAGTCTTTTGTGCAAGATGTGAGATAGTAGTAAAATCCAACTTTTGAAAAGTGTTAGAGGGGTAGTAGCTGGTGTTGTCCTCGTCTTTTATGATCTTAGGGGATATGTGTTATCATTTATAGCAATATACTAGAGAAGACCATGTATTGTAACCATTTGGCATATGAATATAAATGATCTTTTTTTTAGAAACATGTTATAAACTTTTAGTTCTTTTCAATTGAGAAATGTCTAAGTAATATAATTAGATAATAAAATGAAAATTTTATGATGCAAACAAAAGCCGCCCAGATGTAGAATAACTATCCTAGAAGAGTCAGTTAATGATGAGAGAGGACCAGTAGATCCGATACAGAGATTTGTAGATTTATTAAGAGAAGCTCTGGGAGGGAAGAAATGAATAAGTAACACTCGTTCCCCAAGTTATCCCAGTAACAACCTTCAAAGATTTTAAGAGTGTAGGACCCCTAGAGTTCGTGGGAACTACTGATCCGATTGTTATGCAAACCTGGATCAAGGAGATCGAGAAGGTCTTGACTATAGCTCACGTGGGTGAAGACCAGAAGATAATATTTTCCACAGACATGATGAGGGGCGAAGCGAACTATTGGCGGGAAGCTAATCAGCAGAGAGTGAGAGAAGGGACAATAACATGGGAAAGGTTTATGACGCTGTTCTTCGATTACTATTTCCCAAAGAGTGTGAAGAGTAGGGTTGAAGTGAAGTTCCTAGAGTTAAAACAAGGAGATATAATGGTGGCGCAATACGCAGCTAAGTTTAACGAACTAGCGCGATTTGTGGAGCACCAAGTTGGGGATAAGGAAAGGAAGGCGAGACACTTCGAGCAAGGGTTGAAGTCGTGGTTGTATAATAAGGTATCAATCCTCCAGATTGATTCTTTTGCGACATTTTTAGAGAAGGCAATCATTGCAAAAAGTAGTAGTGAGGCCTTAAGACTATATCTTAAGGAGAAGAAAAATAAAAACACTGGTAGTGAGCATCGTAGAGGAAGCAGCAGTGGAGGGAGTAACTCTAGAAAGAGAAAATGGGAAAAAAACAACAACAAAAACAATAATTAAGGTGGAAGTCACCAGGGAAACTTCAAGAAAAGGTCTAAAGCTTGTAACAAGTGTGGAAGAAGTCATCGGGGGGAGTGTTGGAAAGGAAAGAGCATGTGTTATAATTGTGGCCAAGAGGGGACATATATCGCCAAATTGCCCAAAACCAAAGAAGATCAGGGGATGTTTTCCTTGTGGGTCAACGAAGCATCAAATAAAGGATTGCTCGAAAAAGGAAGCGGTGGAGCTGACGGAGGCCAGGGAGGAGGAAGTAAGTAAATTATTGGTGGACTTGTGCAACCCAACAGATCGACCGCCCAAACCTTTAACATGACCATCCAGGACGCATTAGCTACAAAGGAAGTGATGTCGGGAATAATCCCAATTAATGATATGAATGCTTGTGTATTATTTGATTCAGGATCCACCTGTTCTTTATATCTGAAGAATTTGCTATTAAACTTAGTACACCCTGAGAACGTTTAGAAGATCCTTTGACTGTAGAAGTTGCGAATAAGGAAATAATCCATATGGAATACATTTATCAAAATTATCGCACAAACATTAGAGAGCATGAACTGAGCGTAGACTTGATTCCTATTAGACTAGGAGAATTTGACGTAATACTGGGAATGGATTGGTTATATAACTATGCGACGGTAATTAACTGTCAGAATAAGTGTGTGAACCTTCAGACTCCGTGTAAGTCTATGGTAGTGTTTTATGGTACCTCATCGCTTAAGAAATCGTGTTGCATTACGATGATGCAGGCCAAGAAATTGTTAAGGAAAGAATGTGTAGGTTATTTAGTTTACATAGTAGATACTCAAAAAAGGGAGTAGAAATTAAAGATATGTCCGTAGTGAATGAATTTTAAGATGTATTTCCGGATGATCTACCTGGTCTTCCACTAGACAAAGAAATCGAATTCGTAATAGACTTAGCACCGGGGACAGCACAAATTTGGAAAACTCCATATCGTACAACACCGGTAGAAATGAAGGAATTGATTATACAACTTCAAGAGTTATTGGATAAGGGTTACATTCGACCGAGTGTGTCTCCTTGGGGAGCACTAGTATTATTCGTTAAGAAAAAGGATGGATCGATGAGACTCTGTATTGATTATCGAGAATTGAAAAGAGTGATAATCAAGAATAGATATCCACTACCAAGAATAGACGACTTATTTTTCCAAGGCTTCCTCCCAATTTGAATGTTCTTCCTATTGTAGTGGAGGTGGACACAAGAAATCATGTGGGTTTGTTGGACTTGGAGCATAAAATTGATCTTGATTGTTACTCCATGAAAAATCCTGGTGATACCCCCAATCCTGATGATAGTTGTTGGGATAGACATAATTATTGGGGTAATCACCACTATACTGTATCGGCTCGAAACTGATGGCGCATTGATGACTCATATGATTTCCAGCACAATAATCACAAGTAACCGCCATACTTTGACGACGCTGAGCTTCAAAAGCTTCAAACATCCTCGAAAGTGTCTCAATCTGTGCTGACAATGCAGAAAGTTTCTCGAGTCTTTCAATCTCCGCTCCCCTTGGTTGAGTCATGTTCGTGTATGGCCATTGATACACAAAGTCATCCATGGTACCTGAAAAGAAAGAAATATAGAAAGAGAATTAAAAATAAAAATAAAAATGTTTAAATTAAGACTAATTTGATTGAAATTAATATTGGTAAATAATTATTAAATTAATTCCCCGGCAACGGCGCCAAAAACTTGTTGATCGATTTCGCAATCAATGAATACGTGCAAGTATACACGGTCAACAAGTAATAAAGTGAAAGTAGAGTATCGTTCCCACGAGGAATTATTTAATAAAAATTATCAAGTACTAATTCTTAACCAAACTAATTTTATTTAAACAATCTCAAATCGTGTTTTTTTCTAATTAAGAAAACTAAATTAACTAATTAAAACTAAGATTTTAACGAATGAATTCAAATAAATAAAGATTAAGACTTCAATATCCCCAATTATGAATTATAAATCAATTATCCAATTATCCCAATTATTATGCTACTGAATTGTTAACAGGAATTCTAAAATGCCAAAAGTCCTTTTCCAAGTGATCAATTGCCTTCTATTTAATCCAGAATAATCTTGCTATATTCCTATGCAAAACAATTGAATTAAACTCTTTCCAATCCCAAATCCTTATGTGTTACATGCGGTGAACAGATATTTCCATTCAATTCACAAACTTAATTATTCACTTGTGCAAATAACTAAGTCACATGATATCATGCCTAGTTCTAACCCTAGAATTCTTTTTCCAATTCCTTATAGAGTAACAAAGTAATTACTGATCAGATAATTAAGCAATAAGCACAAGACAAGATAAACAACTCACTTTAACATAAATAATTGGAATATAATGAATAACTAATTCATAGCCATAAAAAGTTCAATTAAAATCTCAATAAAAGAGTTAGTTCATAATTAATGAATTAAAACCAAGAATCCACAATTGAATAGACATTAAAAGATAAAAGTAAGAGACGAGAAAAGAATAGAATCTGTTGTCAGCAAATCTGATGCTCCCCTCTTGCTTTTGCTCTTGATCTTCAGTGGTCTCCAAGTTGCTTCAATCTCCAAAACTAATAAGAACTAAGGTTATGTTTTAATCTAATGGAGTGTATCTCTAATCTAAGCTATGTAATCTCCCCTTTATTTTATGTCTTACATCATGTATTTATAGGTTACAAGTCTAATTTTTCGCTTAAGAACAAACCCAATCCTATTTGGAGTCAAAAAGGTGTCAAAATTCGTCCAAAACGCGTCCAGGCCCTTCCCCAGCGCCCCAGCGCTGGGCACGGCGCTGGGATTCTGCCCCCCAGCGCCCCGGCTCTGGAAATGAACTACAAATGGGCGCCCCGGCGCTGGCCCAAAAGTTGACATTTTCTGCTCCGATGTCCTTTGGGAAAATGGTCATAACTTCTTCGTCCGAACTCCGATTTAGATGATTCAAGATGTTCTGGAAAGAGGAAAAGTAGATCTAGAACTCTCGTTCTTGAAGTTTTTCGAAATAATGTCCGGAGCTATAGTAAAATTGGGTCTGAAGTAACTGCTGTGTAAATGGCAAGCCGAAAACGCGAATCTAGCCACCCCGAACGTCGATCCATGCAACTTTTGTCCCAAATCCTACAAAACAATATAAAACATGCTTGAATAGATACAAACACATAAAAACATCCTAAAAGACTTGAGATCAACAATAAATTAAGCCCGAATGTATCCAATTCATGTATATAAAACTCACTCATCAAATACCCCCAAACTTAAACCTTTGCTTGTCCTCAAGCAAAAACACAAAAATGTTATGCAATGCAATGTAATGAAACTAATCTATATGCCTACGAATCCAACAGTAATGACAGAAACAAGTCTATTCAACCGGCCTTAGAGAAATCAAGTAAACATGATAATACATCATATTAAAACAAATCAGTAATTTCCCAATCAATCATCAAATCTTAGACTGTTATCACTGATATAGTGCGTGTGTGCTCCACAACAATGTTAACTGATATAAAATCAAATTTAAGACATAATAGATATCTTCGAAGGCATCATACAGTGAAAACTCACTAAATTCACGAACAAGCTAGATCCAACTAAAGTCAAACATCCACCAAGTTGAAGAGTCCAATCCGGGATACTTATGCTTTACTTTTCATTACGGGGGCTTTTTGCTCTTTTCCCGTTTTATTGTTTTTTTTAACCATGACTGTGCAATGTCTCATTCCATTAGGCTAACAGTGTCACCCCTTAGCGAGCTTTCGACCAACGACTCCCAGACCATATAAGACCTTAAGGCCCTAGGTTTTAAGATACCCCTTCGGGCGTACTTACTCAAGTAACAAAGGCCCCGAAACAAAACTAGTCACGGCAATTTTTTTTCTCTTGATAGATGGTTGGTGAGTGCGTTTTACGCTCCATCTCACGCTTGTGTTTATGGGGAGTGTTTATCCTCAACCCACCACAAGACTCAACATGTTTTTTTTAACACTTATATACCCCAAATTTTCCCCAAACATAAGTTTTTATCAAAATTTTGTCATCTCCGCCTATTCATGTCTTTCATTCCTTCACACTAGTATTATCCTTAAGAAATCCATTATGTATTAATTTAAACTTAATCAGTCAATATAGCTGTTATTAACGTGCTAACCTTGATTATACCAGTTTCAAACAGGAAAAGATTCAATTCATAACAAGAAATCACATCAAAGCCTGAATATTAAATACTATACTTATCTACTTAACTCCAGTCTCATCATTGGCCAAAATAGACTTTTACTATCTAACAGTTGGAATCATGCAAGTATAAACTAACTGCAGCAAACATAGTAAACTAACTACTATTTTTGCGATTTTTTTAAATTTTTTTTTTAAACAAAAAATTGAATGCAAAAACTAAATGTAAATAACCCGAAAATATAACGAACTTACAATGTAAATAACTAACTATATGCAATACGACACTAAAATGCCCCCAAACTTAAACTAGACATTGTCCTCAATGACTGAAATAGAAAAAATTAAAGCAGAGGACTTCCCTGAAAATATTGCAATCGTCCTCCTTGCCCGCTAAGTTTGGAGAATAGGCTAAGCACATGGAACAAATTGGGCACCACACTTGAATTTGACTTGAATAACCTGTAAAACCATGATAGAAGCAATTTTATTAAATCCTAAATAAATGAAAATTCAAAACTACTAATATAAACCTAATAAAAACTAAAAATAAAAATTGAACTTGGGTTGCTTCCCAATAAGCGCTTGTTTTATAGTCTCAGCCTGACTTCTTCAATTCTCTATCCAATTCCCCTACAAAAATTGAGAAACCCTTCATCCATCGAAAATAATATAGCTTTTGGTAGGTTCCCATTTGTAATAGCCATTGTATTAAAGTCACCTGGCATGCTTTCTTTAGATAAAATCACATTCAAGAACGTCCAACTTCTAGGTGGTTTCTCCATTGTGTCTGCAAATATATTCTGGCATTGAGGCTTGTCAGACACAACAATTTCTTCTTCTATCTTCTCCAGCTCATCACACCATGGTTTCAAAGGTGTACTTGCTTTTACATCACAGAGAGTATTGCCGACGACATGACTACCAATCGGACAAGGTTTTGCAAATCTAACCGGACTCTTGAACTGTGGAGGAGAAGGCACTTGAGGCATAAACAACATTGGCTCATCATCATTGGGTCTCACAATTAGTTCTTCACCGACCTTGTTGTCATTATCCCCACTTGTCTCCTCTTTTTCATCTCGTGGCTCATACAGTTGTAGATTTGGCTCGGGCTCACCATCAGTCTCGGAATCCATGTCATAGGGCCAGGTGTATTAAGGACAGTTGTTTAACGCATGTGCTATCTTTTTCACTTGATTTTCCAGATTCTTGATCAATGCCCCTTGGCTTTGCAAATTCAGCTCTACTTGATTCATTTTCTTGTCTTGTTCCACATTCCTTTTTTCAGAAGCTTTAATAAATTTTTCCAAGGCTTCCTCCCAATTTGAATGTTCTTCCTATTGTAGTGGAGGTGGACACAAGAAATCATGTGGGTTTGTTGGACTTGGAGCATAAAATTGATCTTGATTGTTACTCCATGAAAAATCCGGGTGATACCCCCAATCCTGATGATAGTTGTTGGGATAGACATAATTATTGGGGTAATCACCACTATACTGTACCGGCTCGAAACTGATGGCGCATTGATGACTCATATGATTTCCAGCACAATAATCACAAGTAACCGCCATACTTTGACGACGCTGAGCTTCAAAAGCTTCAAACAGCCTCGAAAGTGTCTCAATCTGTGCTGACAATGCAGAAAGTTTCTCGAGTCTTTCAATCTCCGCTCCCCTTGGTTGAGTCATGTTCGTGTATGGCCATTGATACACAAAGTCATCCATGGTACCTGAAAAGAAAGAAATATAGAAAGAAAATTAAAAATAAAAATAAAAATGTTTAAATTAAGACTAATTTGATTGAAATTAATATTGGTAAATAATTATTAAATTAATTCCCCGGCAACGGAGCCAAAAACTTGTTGATCGATTTCGCAATCAATGAATACGTGCAAGTATACACGGTCAACAAGTAATAAAGTGAAAGTAGAGTATCGTTCCCACGAGGAATTATTTAATAAAAATTACCAAGTACTAATTCTTAACCAAATTAATTTTATTTAAACAATCTCAAATCGTGTTTTTTTCTAATTAAGAAAACTAAATTAACTAATTAAAACTAATATTTTAACGAATGAATTCAAATAAATAAAGATTAAGACTCCAATATCCCCAATTATGAATTATAAATCAATTATCCAATTATCCCAATTATTATGCTACTGAATTGTTAACATGAATTCTCAAATGCCAAAAGCCCTTTTCCAAGTGATCAATTGTCTTCTATTTAATCCAGATTAATCTTGCTATATTCCTATGCAAAACAGTTGAATTAAACTCTTTCCAATCCCAAATCCTTATGTGTTACATGCGGTGAACAGATATTTCCATTCAATTCACAAACCTAATTATTCACTTGTGCAAATAACTAAGTCACATGATGTCATGCCTAGTTCTAACCCTAGAATTCTTTTCCAATTCCTTATAGAGTAACAAAGTAATTACAGATCAGATAATTAAGCAATAAGCACAAGACAAGATAAACAACTCACTTTAACATAAATAATTGGAATATAATGAATAACTAATTCATAGCCATAAAAAGTTCAATTGAAATCTCAATAAAAGAGTTAGTTCATAATTAATGAATTAAAACCAAGAATCCACAATTGAATAGACATTAAAAGATAAAAGTAAGAGAAGAGAAAAGAATAGAATCTGTTGTCAGCAAATCTGATGCTCCCCTCTTGCTCTTGCTCTTGATCTTCAATGGTCTCCAAGTTGCTTCAATCTCCAAAACTAATAAGAACTAGGGTTATGTTCTAATCTAATGGAGTGTATCTCTAATCTAAGCTATGTAATCTCCCCTTTATTTTATGTCTTATATCATGTATTTATAGGTTACAAGTCTAATTTTTAGCTTAAGAACAAACCCAATCCTATTTGGAGTCAAAAAGGTGTCAAAATTCGCCCAAAACGCATCCAGGCCCGCACCAGGCCCTTCCCCAGCGCCCCAGCGCTGGGCACGACGCTGAGATTCTGCCCCCCAGCGCCCCAGCGCTGGAAATGAACTACAAATGGGCGCCTCGGCGCTGGCCCAAAAGTTGACATTTTTTGCTCCGACGTCCTTTGGAAAAATGGCCATAACTTCTTCGTCCGAACTCTGATTTAGATGATTCAAGATGTGTTGGAAAGAGGAAAAGTAGATCTAGAACTCTCGTTCTTGAAGTTTTTCGAAATAATGTTTGGAGCTATAGTCAAATTGGCTCTGAAGTGACTGATGTGTAAATGGCAAGCCGAAAACGCGAATCTAGCCACCCCGAACGTCGATCCATGCAACTTTTGTCCCAAATCCTACAAAACAATATAAAACATGCTTGAATAGACACAAACACATAAAAACATCCTAAAAGACTTGAGATCAACAATAAATTAAGCCCGAATGTATCCAATTCATGTATATAAAACTCACTCATCAATAGACGACTTATTTAATCAACTGAAGGGAACGAAATGTTTCTTGAAGATCGATCCACAGACAAGATATCACCAGTCGAAAGTGCGGGATGCAGACATACCAAAGACTGCGTTCCGAACCCGTTATGGACATTACGAGTTTTTGGTAATTTCATTTGGTTTGAATATTGCTCCGGAAGCATTCATGGACTTGATTGTAACAATCCAAGATTTTATTATTTGTAATTTAAAATATTTATTAAATTAAATAAATATTTTATTGATGTGGTTGTTGTTAGTAAATATTTGTGGATTAAATTTATTAGATTATAATTTGATTTAATTTAATTCAATAGTTAGAGATTGAATGCTATGTTTTAATTTAATAATTAAAATGTTATATGAAATTATTAAATAGAACTATAATCAGATTATAATTTTATGATATTTGTTTAAGTGGAAAATTTATTTAAAAATTAGTATGTGTAATTAGTTTATTTAACTAATGTTGGATATGGAGATCCAAATAAATAATATGAGACTATAAACTAGATTGTTTATTAAAATAAATTAAAGGAGTTTTAAATGGGTTTACCCAAATAAGACCTAAAATATTAAGTCTTTATTTGAATCAGTTTTATTCAAACAAAGCCTTATAGTTTTTGAATTAAAATAAATAATAATAATAATAATAATAATAAATATTTTGTAACTAATACGTAAAAATTATATTTATTGTATGGCAATTTTATACATTTTACGTCTGTTTTATGTTTTAGGTAATATGGTTGGCTTAAGTTTGAGAAGAATAGAGAAGAGAGAATATAGAGAAAAGAAAGAAGGAGGTTTGTAGAGTATGTTGAGAGAGAATTGAGAGAGACTTGAAACCCGAACTCAGTGCTTCACAATACTATTTCTTTGAGCGGAATAATACTAATAATAATAAAAATAATATAAATACCAAACTTAATTTACTTTTATCAGAGTCTAATCCCATGTACGCGAACTTTAAACATTCATTACGTGATAATTAATAGATATCATTGTCTTAATAAAGTTAAACTATTACATAATATAACACATAACTTATTCAACAACCTTTCATTAAACTATAAAGTTAAACCAATAAGTATGTATCAACATGTTATAAAATATAATGATTATCCAAGTGAGGTCACTTGCATAACCATATTTAGAAATTAATGAACATAATAAATATCTTGATTTATAATAATAGAATTAAAGAACTTGTACAATAGATTATAATTTAATAACTTACTTATACAAAATCACTGCATAAGTATACACAAGGTTAAGATATTTGAACAATGAAAAAGAATAGTTCAGATATTAGCTTACACATGTCCATTGCATAAAGTAAATGTAAAGTTAAGATACTTGCATGATCTGCTTCTTACACAACTTAGTTTTATCTTTTATATCAAGACCTATCATTAATAAGATCATTCGTTCGATTAGAATAATATATCATAACACGTAGTACTGCTATATGCAGTCAGTACATAACTTAATCACATTGTCACATAAGTTTAGCAGTCATTGGATCACAAATAAACACTTACCAAGTCAACATATCTAAGTCCAGATAAATTTCTGAAATATTTCAGTGTACCGACGGCTTTATTGGGTAATTATCGAGTCTAAAACTCTATCCTGTAGTTCAATATTAGTTTAAATAATTTAACTATCAGTCATATTATTTTTCTCAGCCTTATAATAATTTTTAAATAATTATTATAATTTTTCATGATTTTTCAAACACTGAAATCATTATTAAATGATTTAAATATTAAATAATTCTATTATCATTAATATTTAATTTATATTAAAATATTAATGAAATCATTGCCAAAATATTAAAGTTATTTATAATAACTTAAAATATTAATATTACCCTTTAATAATTTTTTTAAAATAATTAAAATTATTTTTAAATAATTACCATTAACATTTAAATATTAATGCATTATTTATTAAAATATTAAAAGTCATTTATTATAACTTAAATTTTTTTAATTCATTTATATCCCTTTTAAATGATTTTTAAATCAATAAAAATTATTTTTAAATTTTTATTTAATATAATTATTAAATAAATTTAATATTATTAATATTAAATTATTAATAAAATTTACCCTTAAATATTAAAAGTTATATTTTATAACTTAAAATATTTTTAAACACTTTATTTTCATTTTAAATAATTTTTATAATATTAAAATCATTTTTAATTTATTTATTTAATATAATTATTAAATAAATCTAAATATCATTAATATTAATTAATTAATGAAAATTTACCTTTAAATATTAAAAGTTTTATTTTATAACTTAAAATATTTTTAAATACCTTATTATCATTTAAAATAATTTTTAATGTAATAAAATCATTTTTAATTAATTTATTTAATGCTTTTATTAAATAAATTAAATATCAATAATATTTAAATAAATACTAATATTTATTGAAAATATGCCAAATTATTAAAAGTTAACTTTTATAACTTTAAATTATTTTTTAAATTATTTTTGTAATTTTTAGAAATTAATTTTTATTTTTAATTAATTTTTGGAAATTTAATTAATTTAAATTATTAAATCTATCGCTATACCCTTTAGCTAAAGAAACCGTCGCCTAAAGTGTTCTTGAGCACTAAGAATACTGACAGCCAGTGTTTAAGGGTCTCACTTTGACCAAACATTAATCACAGATTCAAAGTGTTTCTAGGCAGGTTATGGTATTGATCTTATAGTGTTGATGTAACACTACAATAATCAACAACAATCAGGGTCTAATTGCATCACACAAGTAAGATCTAGGCTTGCAAAGTAGCTATCAAAGTTGTTCTTCATTTTCTGGGTTACCTAGAAATGAAGAACAGTTCGTGTAAGCATATTTGGGCTTCACAACTTGTGATATAGGTAATGATTTTGTGATATAAGAGTTGAAGTCTGTCACTAGGAGTGTTCTTCCGGTTTCTGGAAATTCCATAAACTTAAAATCAAGGTCGAGTAAGCTACTTTGACCATCAATTACTTTCATTATGTTGATTATCTAAGTTATATAAAAGCATAAATATGTAGTAAACATACAAGAGTATATCCTTAAAACACTAACACAAGCAAATAAGCAAACACTTGAAAGATCTGGGCCCATGGACTTGTTGTAAGACACTGATGAAAAAGTTCTGGGTTACCTAGAAAATGCAAAGTCATGGTCGGTCAACCGACTTTGACCATCAATAACTTGCTATATAATCATACTTTGACCTTGATTCAAGTTCTAGAGCACATATATCATAGCATACTATAAGATTAAACCTTTAAAAAACATAAAACATCAACAAACTAAGATCTAAGAGACCTGACATTTGACTGTAAGAAACATTTTAAAATTTTTCCAAATTTTTGAAAACAACAAATTCGAGCGTATATATGTTATGGATCTAACATTTATCAACCCAGATCATCAATATACACTACATAGAACATATTACAACATATAAACACCAGATCTAACAGATCATTAAGGATCAGATTCTTAGTTAGGGTTTTATACCTTTCTATGAACAAATCTTGAATCTGGCTTCTGATGTGTTATGAGTGATAGCGGGGATTTGTTTCGGGACTGAAATGCTAAGAGAATTCGTGGGTTAGAGAGAGAGAGAGAGAGACTTTAGATGAGTATATGCTGATCAAATAAGCTAAATGAAAAACTTTATTTCTCTTGATCTATATATACTACTGTTGGGTAAAATCTAATTACACACAACACACAAGTATACGTGGTCAACAAGTAATAAAGTAAAAGTAGAGTATCGTTCCCACGAGGAATTGTTTAATAAAAATCATCAAGTATTAACCACTAACCAACTCAATCTTATTTAAACGAATGAATTTCAAATTATATAGTCAAACTACTATTAAATTCCACTAGTTAAATTAAGATTACGGAGATTTATTATCACAACTTCACTCATTTAAATCCACAGATGATAGAATTAAGCAAGACACCCCAATTAACTAATTCACTATATCTCTATGTGAATTACAATTCAAAAGGATTTAAAGCACAAGTTCTCTATAAGATTACATATGGCGTAAAGGCATATCTCTATCCTAAACATGAATCAAGAATTCCATCTATGCATAAATCACAAACACATGCTATCATGATCAGATCTAAATCTAAACTTCATCTCCCGAGTTCATATAAATTATCACGGTAATTGATGGCCAATCAATTAAACAATTAAGTCCAAATCACAATAGACAATCTTCACCATAGAACATAATATTTGATAGTGAAGCATATTAAAATAAACTACACAATAAGATCCATTGTAATCTCAAACAAAGAATTAGTTCATTGAATTAAAACTAAGAATCCACACTTAAATACACATTAAAAGATAAAAATAAGATAAAAGAAAAGAAATGAATCTGTTGTCGGCAAAATCGTCCTCCATTCTCGTTCTTGATCTGGATCTCCAATGGCTTCCAAGTGCTTCAATCTCCAAATCTCATAAAAATTAGTGATTTCTCTTATTCTACTCTAATCTAATCTAATAGAATCCTCTCTCCCTCCTCTAATCTATTTGATTTTCCTCCTTGTATATGCCTCTTTACACGTCTTTAAGTCCTCTTGGAAGTCCTTGAGTCAATCGAATCGAACCAATCCTTCTTGGACTTAATTTTGGAAAAAAAAACTGACTTTTCTGCGCGTACCCCTGACCTGGCTGGGGTCCTTACTATTTTGTAGCTGGTATGCCTTCCCCATCAGGCATTTTATGAAGGGAAATCCCTCGTCGACGGGGGTCACTTTTCTGCTGCAGTGTCTTCTGGTAAAACAGCTATAACGTTTGATCCGGGAGGAGTTAGAAAGCATGCCACCGATCAAATCGAAGTAATCGACAAGTTCTACAACTTTTGTTCTTTAGGAATTGAGAAATTCTGGCCGAAACAAGATCGAAATCGTGATTGAAGTAGATGTTGTGTAAATTGCAAGCATGAGAACTCTTATCTTTGATCTTCGTTGATAAAAAAGCCATAACTCTTGCATCCGAACTCCGATTGGGATGATTCAAGATGTTCCAGAAAGTTAAGAAGAATATATACAGTATAATCCACTTTCCAAGCCAAGAAAATGCATCTAACTTGGTGTTAAAAGCCCTACAATCTTCCATTCTTTTATTTTAATGCATATTTTAGTCCAAAAGATATTCGAATTGTTTTTCCTTGCTTCTTCATGCCAATGTTATGTCATAGCCTACAAAATATTATAAAATGTATGAAAAGTAACTAAGAAACATAGGTTTAAGCAACTAATTTAAGTAATAAATATCGAATAAGTAGGTATAAAACCTACTTATCAAATACCCACAAACTTAAACCGTTGCTTGTCCTCAAGCAAAAACACAAAACAACAATGCTATGAAATGCAACTAATCTATATGTTTACAAATCCAGCAGTAATGATAGAAATAATTCTAATCAACCAGCCTTAGAAAAATCAAGTAAACATGATAATACATCATATCAAAACTGTAACGCCCTGAAATCTAGTCTATCTTCACACCCGGATTCCATACATCACGAGTATATAATTCATCCAAACATACATCATTATATACTAAACTATAATAACATACATTCTAAATTTCCAGGTTCTAAAACCTTATAACCTTTCTCATTACAAGTAATGATAATTACATTATTCATTTCATCTTACAAGAGTGACTTTTATCCGCCACCAAGGATACATAACAATTCATTAAACTAGTCTATAGTTTAATTTTCATCTTTCTACATTACAAGTCTTCACTTGATCTTTTCGCTCATTCACATTCTGAATGGCACTTGATCTGGATACCGTTAGCTTGATCCTTACGGAATCCTTATGTTCTTCTAACATCGTTCGCTAAAAATGTTTTTATTTAAAGCAAGTGAAAGCATTTAATTGTCCAGCAAGTCATAATAGTTGAACATACAACTTCAAGAGTTTAACATTCCTTTGGATCTTCGATAACCGAACAATGGTTATGAAGCAGCTTGAACAAAAGGAATAATCTTGATTCCTATCATTTTAAAACATTAGTCACATTCACTTTGAAATACTTTCATTCTCTACTCTCTTTCAGACACATTCTATCTGGCTAGAATCAATTGACCGGACTTAACAATAACGATTCATGTCTAAAAAGAACATACTCATATTGAACAGTTCAATCACAGAACAGTTCATATCATAGAAACACCGAAGTGTTCACATTATGGCACAAGGCCTCCTACGTTCTACCACCTTGCACAAATATCGTACATTCGCACATAGACAGAACTTCTCAAGTTCAACATCTTAGAAGTTTAAGAAACTAGCATTCATTTAAAATATGAATGAAGTTAGGAAACTTTCTTTTCACACAGTTACAGCTTACACTGAACTGCTCATTCCAATCCCTATAACACATAAGGAAATAACACATACACCAATTAGTCATATACTTGACTTACACATTGGTTTACTTAACTTTACTTCTTAGGGTTTGCGTTCTTGCAATATAATTTTACGCGACTAACTTTCATTACCGGTTTATGGCTTCATGACATACGGAGATATCTTACTCAAAACATTCTTCATCTTTGATGATTTATATTCTTATCTTCTTCTTATAACTTCTCTAGGACTCAGCACACATCGCTTCTCTGCTGGTAGTCCATATGGTACTCTGAGTGGTTTCCCACAAAAAACCAATAAACAAGTCCTCGTCTCATCTACATTGCCATCATAGTGAGTTAGATCAGTTGCCAGTTTCGTATATACCTTCGCTCTCTGAAGGAATTGTTTAGCCCAGCTCCCATAAGTCAATCATCAAAAGTTACGATTGTACCACAACCTATATTGATCTTAACTTATACGAACTATTAACTATAATGTTCTTTAAGTCAATTTCTTATTCCTTTTTGCTTTTTGACAACTAAATGCCATGCTTCAGGATTTGTTCTTATTCAACTCACATTCGGCTTTCAATACTCTTATTACCATTTGTTAAGGCTTTCTTGATAATTCATATCTTACTTACTACCTTCGTCAACGTCTACGTCATACAACCAGGGTATACTTAGAACGTTCGTCCAACGTGAATACGATTTACGAGGATCGTTTACGTATTTAACGTTCACGTTGCTCATCTCTTAATTTCTTATTCAACATTTACTCGAGGTTTTAATCGCTTTCGATCGTTATCCATCCCATGAGGCCCATGTTCATTATTCTTTATTAATGTCAAAGCCATAGAGATCATTATATGCTAAGACCGATCGTTCATCGCAACAATGTTGGGTCCACAGTGTCTATACGCTTTATATTCATCTCTCATGACCATGACATAACATCAAAATGTTATTCATTACCCTAGTCAATCAATGTTTAAGAATCACAATTATAGCAATTCCACATGTTCGTTTCATTGTGACTACGGTTCCCGGACAATAGTTCCGTAACCTGCGTCCACCTTCTTTTAATATCATTTAATCTTTTCGTTGAACCTTCATTAAATGTTTAATACACTTGATTAAGTGTTACATTAGTTGAACTACATGTTCATATTTCTTTCTTGTACATCCTCGAGTAATTGAGCAGTAAAAATCTCATTTCTGGGCATTGCCCTGCACCGGCGCTGCAGCACCTTACCCTTCCCTTTCTTTTGCACTGCGGCGCCCCTTAGCAGTAGCTAATGGCCTGAGCTTGCACTGCGGTGCCAGCCCCCAAGGTACGACTCACGCTGCGGCGCCAAGCATGAAACCTAGAAAAAATTTTCTACGGCTTTTACAAGCTTGAGACGTTGACTTCGAAATCTCATATCTTATTCGTTATAACTCAGAACGAGGTCGTTCTAAATCCATTTTCATAATTATCTTATGTACTTCGATTTTCCATGGATAGAACTTCATTCTGAATCTGTAAACATTTCATTCAATTGGCTTAATCTTCACCCTTCGTTCGTTTTACATTTTTAACGTTCTTCGTTCGTTCATCCGTAATTCGGTCACCCAAACTCGGAGTTCATTCGTTCTTGAGTCCATGACTCATGTTTTATATGTTCCCTTACATTCCTATGAAACCCTACACGTTCGGGTTCATTTACTAACTTTCTAATTCACGTTCTTCTTTTACAAAATCTTCGCCATAACTTCGTTATAGCTAAGTTTTAATCCGTTCTGCATCAACGTTTCTAACGTTCCTAACCAAACAATAAGCATCTAACTTATACACGATGGTTTTAAACTTGTCCATCAACAACAATTATACTACGATAGTTTTAAATTTGTCCATCAACAACGTTCTTTTTGTTCTTCGCGTGTTCTTCGTGTTCTTCGTTCGTTCTTCATTTTTAATCGATATTTTGGATTACGATTTCACTTTTTCTTGGAATTTGATGTTATAGAACATCATTCGTTACTTATTTAACCTACTCATTCATAAGATTCATTCGGATCGCTCAAAATCCTTACGAATCTTATACTTCCATAAGAAATTTATAAAATAAACTTCTAATTCTTATTTCTTAATTTTCTTACGATTTCAACCATATGAAATCATTTCTAACTTTAACTTAATCTACTTCTTATCTTCATTAAGTTATGTTTTTAACATAAAAACCTAAAGAAAATTATATAGAAGTTAGGTTTTCAGATTACCTTTCTTCTTTAATTTTCCTCCGCCGGACAAAGTTTGTACTCGGGCAAGCTTTTCCTTCTTCTTCTCCTTCTCTTCCCCCATCTGAACTCTCTCTTTCTCTCTTAAGTTATAGGATTTTCAAAATCCCATTCAAATGAGATTAAGCTTCCTATTTATAGATTTTCAAGGTTAGGGGCAAAATAGTCATTTTACCCCTAAAATCACTATTCACACCTCCTTACTTCCACCTCCTTAATATTCACGAAACTTAGCCGATAAGTTTTGTGGTTCCGTCTTTCGGGTTTTGTCCGACAGTTTTAAAAACTGCGATTCTCGGAATCCAAATATTTTTGGATATTTCGTCCTTCCTTTACCGATTAACTTTTACGCATTCTTCGGATTTCCAAAAAATTGAAAAATACTTTTTGGTGTCAAGCGTTTTCCTTCACGTTTTCCCTTAACGTAGCTAAACGAATGAAAAGTGCATTACAGTACTTTTTGTCGTTTTTTTTGTCCGATTTCTGCACATTTTTTGAGAAAAACTTTTATCGGCTTAATTAACTTTTCATGACATATTATCGTCAAATCTTTCGACGGAATGTCATTCTGACGTACTGAACTCTCAGAACGGCTTAGGTTATTCAAACCCTAACCCTTAGGTTTCGTCGAGTAAATAGTGCTTATTTCTTCTTTTTCCCAAGAAATATTTTGTTCTCGGAAAAATTTTATTTTCGTCTTGAAAATTCTTACTTGTTCAATCTAGCTCGTAGCCAGAATCTTCCCGATTAATAATCATTCTAGGTTATAAAATGATTAATAAATACATAGCACAAAATAATATTATTAAAAATTCATTTTATTAATAACCAATTCTTTAAATCTTAATTTCTGGACAATCCGGATTTCTAGGTTGTCACATCCTTCCCCCTTATAAAAATTCCATCCTCGAAATTTCTTCAAACCACACCCATACCCGGGTCATCACATTCACCCCTTCTTCACAGAATTTTATCCTCGAAATTTTAGCCTATCTTTTTTTTTCAACTTCTTTTCAAAGAAGTTGGTATCTTTCAAACATTCTCTACCCTTCACAACTTATCAAGAATTATGAAGTAGAATGAACAACGAGGAATATAAGAATTCCTTTAAAACATTTCATACTTTTGTTGAAGGGTCAAATTGACCATGAACTCTTATTAGTTTTAACAGCATAACGTTGTAACCTTTCTTTCCACGGTCAGTTTACAATCACCAAGAAGGTAAACTACCTCCTTCATACATAGGCGATCAACCCATTGTATAACCCTATTCCGGGGTATGTTCACCTCAGACTTAATCATTTGATTCCACACCAAAACAATTTGGTTTGGCACAACTTCTCAAAGAAAGCTCGATTTTCTATTTAAACATAACATACCATTTGTCTAGCCGAATCAAATAGCGTAGACCATTCCAATAAATTGGATATCGACTTGAAATATTTGTCTAGTACACTCAATTGACATCGACTTCTTCTTTAAATTCTTTTGAAATACATCAAAACGTTTTATGATGTCATGATACCATACTTACAGTACGTTGAGGACTTCGTCAGTTTGTTACTTCGACATTATACATCATACCATAGCGGGTTGTTGATCCTAAGATCACATACAACACTAGGTTCAATTGCATTAATAACTCCATCCTTGCATCGAATGCACGGATGATATAAAATTCATTTTGATATTTCAAATCAATTTCTGTCTAGCCAAAACTATTAGCATAGACATACCAAGAATAGTTCTTTCAAATTCCATTGGTTCTAAAAGTTGAACCAACTCTTTCCTTTTCAAAAATGCACACAAATAAGCATATGACTTGGAATATCCTATCTCCATCTTCCTTCATTGTCTTACTTGTGACAATACTCAATCTTCTCTAGCACCTTCAATGCTTAGTCTACTGAAAATACTTACTTTCAGTCTAAACATTCCTATACCTTAGTATAGTCATCAACTTACCACTCTTTATGTGTTTAGGAACTTTCGACAACCATATGTGTTTAAGAACTTATCTTTGCAATATGTATTCCAAGAACAAATCAAGGACTATCTATATGCTTAAGGCTTAGAAACATAGCATATAACTATGAGTCACAAACTTTTCATAAGTATGAGTTTCAAGAACCCGCACTTATCTTATCATTTTCTACCTGTCAATTATATACATGAGAAAAGATTCACCTTCTCGTCATATACATATTGATAGCACGACATACTATTCCAATGATTATCACTGTAATAACTAAGTAATCACAAACCCCCTCCTATTCGAAGGTTCGTACTACTCAGCTATCACATGAGTCCTCAATCGAAATCTTAGAACTTCTGACTTTCTCTTTACTTAATACGAATTTTCTTTAATTTGTATGTTATCCTTTACAACTCAATCTGAGTTCTTCTTCCCGTACTACTTCGTAGTACAATTCATTCATAGCATTAGCTATAAATCATCCATCGTTTAACAGATCATTTGTTACTACGATTTACTATGATCACGAGGTGATCTCCTTATCCTTCTCTCTACGATTATAGTCTTAGGTACTCATACCTAAGATTTATATAAACGTATAACATATAATTATATATAATACGTATTAATGTATAACATAAGTGATGTCAGTTATTTTTTTTTAAATTCAAAAGCCACTAGGGCTTGTTTGGCAAAACAAAATTAAAATATATATATATACAGAACGGATCAGGTGAGGGCTCCCTTACTTTGTTAAAATGCAGACTTTTTTTTTTTTTGCTTTTTTTTACTTTTTTTTTTTAAACAACTAAAAAAATATTTAATATTTTATGGAACTGAAATTTTTCCATAATATAATGTTTTGGGCGTGTTTTGAATACCTATACCAAAAAGTGGTGGTACAGTCTGCCCAGACTGTACATACATATTTTTGTTATACGTACCCAAATCACATCCAAAACACTGTATTATGGAAAAATTTCAGTTCCATAAAATATTAAATATTTTTTTTTAGTTGATTAAAAAAAAAAAGCAAAAAAAAGCAAAAAAAAAAAAAGTCCGCATTTTAACAAAGTAAGGGAGCCCTTACCTGATCCTGACCCTATATATGGATTAAGAAGCCCTTAAGCCATGTTTGGTAAAACCCATTTAAAACTCTCTTTAACTTATTTTAATAACTCAATTACAATATAGTTTATTGCACACTTTATTTAATTAAAATTCCATATTCAAATTAATTAAATTAATGCTAATAACAACTTATTAAATCAATTTGCCACATAATCACATTGCCACAAAATTATAATTTCCTTATAATTTTATTTTATAAATTAGTACATTACTTTCATTATTAAATTAAATTAAAACAGCATTACAACAATTCATTTAATCCTTATCAACTCTCTAATTTAATTATTAAATTAAATTAAAATATTACCACATAATAATTAATTAAACATAGACACTCTACTGTACAACCTTGGTACTTTTCATGTGCCATATGAGAAATACCAACACTGTCATTATTTTTCCTACTTTTTAAACGAAATTAACATACAATTCTTGTTTAAACACAAACTCTAATCATTATAAACACATACAACTACAAGTACTCAGTTGTATAATCATCAACTTAAAATTTTGAATTCACAGAACATAAAATTTTGCCGTGAACTATATATATATATATATATATATATATATATATATATATATATATATATATATATATATATACAGACAGGATCAAGAGTAGACCTCTTAAGTAGTAGAACTCTCTTAAATAACAGAACTTTATCAAAACGACGTAGTTTTGATAAGACGTGGTGGCATTTTTGTAAATACCATGCCACCGCGTATTTACAAAAATGCCACCGTGATTTATCAAAACTACGTCATTTTGATAAAATTCTATTATTTAAGGCATTTTACTACTTAAGAATTCTACTCTTGATCATTTCTGTTTATATATATATATATATATATATATATATATATATATATATATATATATATATATATATATATATAATACTAAGGTTATGTAAAAATACTTTCAAATAGCTTGGTAATCCTATTTGTTAAACACTGAAATTGTTCTTCTCTTCTCAAGCTCTCTCAATTTCTCTCACAATTCTCTGAATGTTCTTAGGCTTAACAACTAAGTTATGCGTAAAACCAACTGATAATCAAGCGTAAAAATAAAACTGATAAACCTTAATACTCACACTTATTAGAATATCAGTTACAAATTAAACGTTTAGGTTATAATTATATTATATTTATTATTTTATTTATTTTATTTATTTTATTTATATTATTTAATAATTCAAAAATGAAAAATCCAAAAGCCCTAAGGCTTTGTTTGGCAAAAAGTCTTTAAAATAAAGTCTTAATATTTTAAGCCTTGTTTGGTCATAACTAATTTAAACTCCTTTAATTTTATTTTAGTAAACCATTTAGTTTAATTTATAATCACATATTATTTATTTGGATTTCCATATCCAACATTAATCAAATATATTAATTACACATACTATTTTTTTAAGTAAATATTCCACTTTAACAAATATCAGAAAATTATAACTTTATTATAATTTTATTTAATAACTTAACATACCATCATAAATTATTAAATCAACACAACAATATAACATCTCATGCTATATTATAACTCTCTAAATTATAAATTCAACTAATTTAGAATATTATCTAATAAATTTAAATTCATAAATTTTTACTAACAACCATCACATCTACAAAACATTTATTCAATAATAACACCTCAAATCAATATTTATAATTCAATAAATATTTAAAATTACAATTTGAAATTTCAGATTATTACAGCTTATATCTAATTGAACCACAATACAAATTTTACAAGATACGATTCACATAGATCCAAGGTTCACAGTATCTCATAACAGATAACAACTCCCTGAAGAACTATGGCTATGTTTGGATATCCTCACTTGGATATATAGACTGTATCTACGAATAGTATCTATCTATCCAAAATTCAGAGTAATATTAATAACATGAACAGTCCATATTACTAATACCATCACTTAGATGTATAGTCTATATCATGTGGATTACACTATCGTATCGATAGTACCTATCTATCTAAAATCCAGAGTATCAACAACAACATGAACAATCCATATTGTCAATACCCTCACTCAAATGTATAGTTCCAAAGGATCTCAAAATAAATCAAAAGTTCTAATTACATCTATTTATGTAAAGAAAACACGGTTGCAGAAATAAAAGATGATATATATCATATATTATGTTTCGATTACATGATTCCTCATAAAGAATTTCTTATTAAAAAAGTATTACATTCAGCTAGACAATAATTTAAACTAATCTAAGCAGGGACGCTTCCTATTGTTTACTCCAGATATGCCAGGGTTACCATCTAATACTGCAAAGGGAATAATTTGCAAGAGTGAGCTATGACATGCTCAACATGATTTATAACAATATAGGATTATAAGAAGTATAACAGTTCAAAACTTTTCTCAATTGTTTGTTGTTTACTATGTCTGGAATTTTTATATTTCAACTACTTCTGGACTTTTTATTATTTCTATCAGTCACAGAGACTTAGAAATCTTGTTCAGATGTGAGACAGAGCATCAACCTATTCAATATCTTAGGAGTATATATGTCATCCTAATCGTGACCAACTTGTACTAAGTGTCAAACTTTATTGACACACATTTATCCCTTCTAGGATATACAACTCAGTATAAGATGTCTTACCAAAGAAATTTTGTTTAACACAACAGTTTATGCTCAATAAACAATAAAATATGAATAAACATTTCATTTCTTAGTTATGCTTAATCTATAGCGATAACTTGTCAAAAATTGGCAATCAAGTTAAGGTTTGGTATAACATATCAAAAGTAAATCAAGATAGGAATCTTGTTTAACGAATAAGCAGGGTTCAAGAACTTAAGTAAGTAATTAAGGTTAGGGAACTTGCCTGAGCGGAGATCAATTAAGCAATGCTACTCGGTTCATTTATAAACACCTAAGATGTTCATTCATATTAGTCTAATACATTAGTATTGATAATAATTGTAACAACCGAGAAAAATTGGATATTATGTAAAATAATTTTATTTGAATAAATAATGAATTAAATTATAATATATGTTATATATAATGAGTAAGTGTATTGGAGGTTGTTCTATAACCTAACAGTGGGATAAAGTTGAAATATTCTGGCTACGTGATAGAATTAAGGTGTTTGAATTTCCAATACGAAAATAAATGCTTTCTGAGAAATTCTCTGAAAAACACTATTCATCCATTTCTGCTCGGGAGTTATTTTTGAACTTTCGGGAAATACGTAACGATATAATAATAAGGAAAGATGGATTATGTAATAATAATTCAGTTATGACAAACACAATTTTTGGCCTGCATACTAAGTTCGAGAATTTTAAGGAAAGTAAAGATTTAATTAATGATGATCGTATGATAAGAAAGTATTATACGAGGTAATGAATATGAGTATGATACAAAGTATTGTACTAGTATATACAGAAGATGATATAACGTATATAATGAATGATTATACGAAATAGTATATGAGTAGAATACGGAGATTATACGTTATAAGCTTTAAACCAATAGTAATGGACTTATAGGATTTGTGTAGGAATTAGGTAAGCCCAAGTACAAATTTGTTAAGGCCCAAAGATATGATATATAAGCCCAATGTTAAGCCTAAGTAATTAAAACCTAAGTCCAAACCAAGAATCGGACCCGTGGATCGAACCGATGGGTCACCAGGTGAGAAAACCCTATGGGGCAACCTATGTGGGACCCCCATGGTGAGTCATGGTTGGCCATCAAGATGGCCAAGCAAAGGATAAGTATTTTGGTGGGCAAGTAATGACTAGTAAGGAGGTGGAAAGTAAGGATGCGGGATGACATTTTGACCACTATGCCCTTACCTTGTAAATCCTATAAATAGAAGGCTTGTTGGTCATTTTGTTGCTTGGTCATTTTCCACCAATAACTTAACATAATCATATTGAGAGAGAAGTGACAGCTAGTCTTTGATAATCCAAGAGAAAGACGAAGAAAGAAAGCTAGAACATCAATGGTAAGAAATCTTTAACCAAAACTCTTCATCTCTTCAAATGTAGCTTTGATAGAGACGCGATTATTGGTGGAACATGTATCATAAGGAGTATAAAAATGGCTATTAGTGGATTAAACATTAGTAAACCATGTTACAAGGGAATTTTAATCATAAAAGTTATGAACTAATAAATAACATTGAAAAATTATCATTTTGTTGTTGATGGACAAGTTTAAAACCATCGTGTATAGAATTAGATAATATATGTTTGGTTAGGATGATAGAATGATGGAATGAATCCATTTTGAACAGTGTAAAAATCTCAAGTAACGAAGTTATGGTGAAATTTACGAGATTAGACGATAATCGTCAAAATCATGAAATTATTGGAATGAAAGTCAAAAGTCACCGCTTAACTCAAAAATCTTGGTTTTTGATGGAGTATAGTATGACTTTGAATTTTAGAGTTGCGGACTCGGGAATAGATGAATTTTGACTTAAAACGAAGAAACGAGCTATGAACACTCATAAATGTTTAACGAATTCATAATAAAGAACTTAATCGGTGAATTCCATGTTAACAGATTCAAAAATGTAAGATTTTCTAATAAAATTGTAGTACACGTAATATGTGAGCTAACGTCTTGTGAACGAGTCAATTCTGACTTATAATTAATAAGTTATGAGCCCATAAAAATTGAAGAAGAAAGAATTATGAGATTTCTCTAAGGCAAAGGCCCAGCGCCGCAGCGCGACCCAAGGGTATAAACCCGGCGCCGCAACGCCAGACCAAACCCTCAGTCACTGTGAAGTGGCGCTGTAGTGAATCCAATAATATAGAGAGTGGCGCTGCAACGCTGAGCCCGAGACCCATGCACTGCTGACTCACACCGCAGCGCGAGACTTATATAGGAAGATGGCGCCGCAGCGCCAGCACTAGGAAAGAGATAGTGAAAATGAAAATGAATTTAAAGGGAATGTAAGTTGATTGAAGGTGAATTATAACCTTAATAAACTTATAGTAATGTCCTTAAAGATGATAATGACCTTAAGAATTATAACTAAGGATTGAAAAAGGGTTATGAGAATGTAAAGACAAAGTAATATGATGAATCGTAATAAATGTTAACCAATCTACTAAATGATTAGATTGAGAAGAAGGGGAAGATAGAATATTGATCATACTTTATTATTTATGACTTAATGTGGTATGTTATGTGATTATGTATTGTAGAATCCTTAAAGTCTCAAAAAGAAAGTGAATTAGCTGTAGAAGATGGTGAAGGAAAGTGTTCTAAACCATTGTCTATGTTCTGTTGGACAAGCTTTGTGATTCATGTATCTTGTGCATGAATTGATGAATAATGAAGTCGAAGCCAATTCCTTCATCTAGACTTAATGTACTTTGTAGATTTCCTTATAATCTATCAAAATATTATCAATGTTTCTATCTTTTACCAATTATTTTGGTATGGATTTCAAAGAAAGACTGAGTATGAATAAACAAATGTTTTGTGCTCAAATGACAGGCACGTGAGGTTGCTAAAACTTAAACGTAGATACGTTTAAAGAAGTAGTGTTGTACAACATAGAGTACTATAGGCTGATCACCTAGACGTGCTCGTAAGATACGCCGGACTTACGGACTTGGTGTCAGGTTTTCCTTTTCAAAGAAAGAATGAAATGCTCAAGGTCTTGGACCAAAAATGGATGTTGAATGTATATTGTGCATTGTTTAACATTTTAAAGAAAAGAGAAGTGTTATATTGAATCCTCTATAATACTTCATAACTATTGATTTAGTTATAGAAGATATACGATTCATATGATTCAAACCTATTGTTTAAATGAAATTTTCATACTTGTTGAGCTAGTTATGCTCACTATTGCTTGAACTATATGAATGCAGCTAGGAACGAACGAACTTAAGGATCTAGTAAAGATAAAGGGAAGGCTAAGGTAGACAAATAAGTTGTCTTTGTAATAGTATAGTATAAACTTTGTATTTATTTGATATTATGACAAAGAACATATGTAATGGTTGCAAAGAACCTAGGTAGGGAAATATTAATTTGTAATATATAGAAGATATATTCACTCTTTAAGGTATTTCAATTGAATATTTGTGTGAACTGTAGTACCGTGTTGCACCATCTGTCGGGTTGGAAGATACTCAAAATTTTGGGGTATCATAATAATACTTAAATACATAAACTATTCAAGTTAGGGTTAAATTCGATATAATTTCGGTGTCCTAAGACTTTATCAGATAATTAGTAAGTTAATAATTTAATATTTCAGTTAAACTTTTTTTATAAGCTTTATTATGTTTTAATGTACTTTGTATACCTTTTATAATAATTTCTAGAAGATTATAAAAAAATTTAGATATTTATTTTATCTATTAAATGCTTTTTAAATCATTTATTTCTATTTCTAATTTATTAATATTTATTTAGAATATTATTATAATCTTGTTTATTATTTTTAAATAATTTATAATCATTTAATATGATTTTTAAAACATTAATATCATTTTTAAATAATTATTAATTATTTATAAATAATTATTCTAATTAATATATTAATAAATTAATTATTAATAATATCTAAATAAATAAAGTATTTATTGAATTTATGTAAAAATATTAAAAGTTAATTATTATAACATCAAATACTTTTTTTTAAAATATTTTTATAATTATTTATATTTATTTAATAATTATTTTTAATATTATTAATTTATTTATTAAATAATTATTTATTGTCTGTCGCTAAAGCCTTATAGCGACAGAAAGTGTTGCTATATGTGTTCTTCATTTCTGGGTAATGGTTTGGTCATGGCTTAGAGGTCACTTTAACCTTAGCCTAATTGTTTATTGTTAATAATTTTGGGTTTGTAAGTTTATAGGTGTTATAGTACTGACGTAGTAGTACAATAACATACCAATTTCATGCTTTAACCTACATATAACAAGAAGTTATAGAGGCTCAAAGTCACTATTAGAGTTGTTCTTGGGTTTCTGGGTAACCCAGAATAGTGGTCATGGTCGGTCAACGATTTTGTGGCCTTAATAACTTTCTATCCGTGTGATAGATTTGTATTTTGATTGTTGTAATCTATAGTCTATATACCAATGTACATATATGTTACAATTGTTTGGACAGAGTAAGATCCTAAGGTCTAGATTTATGTTGGTTAAAGTGCAGCCATAGGCTGTTCATCATGTTCTTAGTGTTCTTCAGTTTTCAAGATAACCCAGAAAACACAGTCATGATCAGTCAACGCTATTTGACCATTAATTATAGTAATCCTATGAATTGATTAAGCGTTTAAGTTTCATAGATATGTAGTATGTATATCAGGGTATTAATTCATAACACTTAGGTTGTGTTTGATAAATTTGGGAATTAAGATCTGAATGATTATGATGTCTTAATAAATTAGATCATCTGAATGGTTATGAGGTCTGAATCTAAAAAATTGTTTGATAACTAAAAAGTAAGTTGTCTCTTAATGACACTATTTTACCATTTTAAAGGATAAAATTTTAGTTAATAATTTTAAATATTCAATTTAATAAAAATGAGTGCATAATACTGTTTAATATATTTATATAAAAAAAATTATCAAAAAAAATCATTAAGAGGTACCTCTTAATTATTAAGATTTCATTTTCTGTCTTAACGATTAAGAGGCATTCAGAGGTAACAAAAAACAAAACAAACAGCATCATGCCTCTTAGCGAATAAGAGGCAGTCCATTAAGAGGCAATCAGATGTAAACAAACAGCACCTTAGACATTCTAACAACAAATAGAAAGCAAATAAATGGTTGGTCAAAGTAACCGGCTCAACCAGTTTTTAAGATTTCTAGGTAACCCAGAAATCAGAACTTTGTGATCTGTCAACCACTTTTGACCACTTATATCTTGAAATATATGATTCTAATAGACCTATTTTCTTTTCCAATTTAAAGACCTCATGTAATACTACAACTAGCATACAATTAACAAACCTAACTATTAACATACACGGATCTATAGGCTCTGACATTCGACTGTCAGACTTATTTTTCCAAAATTTCTAGTTTGTTTAAAACATCATTTTGATGTATCTAGATGTTATCAAAACATGTTCTATCAACTTAGCTTACTTACTAATATGTTATTACACATATCTAAACATCTAAACTAAAATTAAACATAGCATCAAAGATCTAGGTTAAAATTAGGGTTTGCACCTTTTTTTACTTGATTTTGATTTTTGACTTCTGTTTCTGTTCTTGCAATCACCACGGCTTGTTTAGGTATGATATATGATTGTATAGGCTTAGAAATTTTGCGAGTTTGCACTGATCTAAGGCTTCTATTTATAGAATTGCTAAGCTAGGATTTTTGTTCTTTTTTTCACCTTCTTGCCTCTAAAAAGATCTAATTGCTGATACTTGTGCTGGTTGCGAGTTACAAGCATGTCATGTGCAGCCTTGGAACTTGGTTCAATGAGTAGTAACCTACTTGTGAGCTAGTTCATCATAATTAGTAGCTTAATTATGCCCTAATCATCTTTAATCTTGATTAGGATTTTGGGTTTTTATGATTAGAGTTGCTTAATGATGTTTATTAGAAACTAATTTGTGACGCCCCCAAAATAGGTCCACACAACCCATTCTGAGTCGCCAAATACATGGTACAGAAGATAACTACAAACTTTATTATTACAATTGTCGTGCAAAATACGACAACGAATATAATGTGAGTTTTATTACAAATATTGTCTTCTAGATAATATCCAAAGTCAAATAAGTCATCATTACAACTATTGATACACTATTTTATAAAATAGTGAGGACTGCTATAACAACTGTCTTGAACCATCACTCCACACCCCGACTAGTTTCTTCTATATTCTCGCCTCCTGAGAAGAAAAATGGAACAAAAAGGAAAAGAATGAGCTCAACTAGTCCAGTAAAGAATATTATGACTAAGATAATGTAGAATAAATTATCCATAGTCCTCAACGGGAAAAAATCTGATAGAATATAATAGACAACAAGTTATAGATCAACAACTGCAACGTAAATAATACTTCATTAGAAGAGTTATATAGAGAATGAAGTCTACTATCTTCTATGATTTTAAAGTCCATCATCAATATTTTATTCATGTAACATCAATCAATATGCATCTTGAATCAAATATTCATCTTTGCACTACGGGCCAAAGATATTAATTCGTATCACCAGTTGGTCATGTTCATCTCAACACTTGCCCATCTTTGCACTACGGGCCAAAGATATTCATCAGGTAATCATTCATCTTTGTATTACAGGCTAAAGATATTCAGTTATGTCACCATTTAAGACTGAGGATGATAAAAATATTTTCAATAAAATGAGTCAAAATATTTAAAAACACAAAGATTAGGGATTCGTACTTTAGTTTATCAAAGTTCAAAAATACTCCATAATAAACAATTGTAGATCAAAATTGTGATAACCCGGGATTTCGAATAATTTTAATTTTGCAAATAAATTTTTTTATTATTTAATATTGATATTGACTATCAATATTGTGCTGAGTATCTGTGATACGAGTATAGAGATGTGGTCAATTTATGTATTGACTGAAAAATACGAGTAGAGCTGTGCTTAATAGAGAATAGAAACCCTAACCATAAGTCTGGATAGGGATTCGATAAAAATCACAGTTATAATAAAAGTAACCATGAGTATGTGTATATGCTATATAGAATTTGTGATCAATGATTGATCGGACAGGGTATAAACTTAGTAAACCCTAATAAGAGATTAGAAACCCTAATCTCAGATTGAGAAGCCCTAATGCACAGTTAGGAACCCTAATCGAATGTTGGGAAACCATAATTTTAAATTTGGGAACCCTAAACCCTAATTAGGAAACACTAATCCTAAGTAGCAAGCCCTAAAGTGATTAGGAGACTTTAATATAATTAGGAAACACTAATTATATTTTAGACATCTTAATTTTCTATTTAAAACCCTAATTAGAAAATCGTAGAAATTAAAGTTACAAAACCTAAAATTTAGAACCTTAGGGTTAAACCCGGGTTAGGACAAATGACTAGAAAGCCTTTAAAATTACAAGGAAAAAGACTAAAATACCCTTTTTGGCATTCTTTATTAGTTAACTTGTACAATTTAGCACAACTTTAGTTGTTCACCAACTTTAACTTGCCATGTGACTTAAATTTTTCCAACTCAGCTACTTAATTGACAGCAACATCAGCTATATGCATTGCATCCGAATATATATATATATATATATATATATATATATATATATATATATATATATATATATATATAGATTAAGAGAGAGAAAGTTAATAAAGTTGGTCATTTTTTTCTAAAGCTCTCAATAAACTCTCTCTCTCTCTAAACCTCCAAAAAACCAAAGTGTTTCGATCCCTAGATGTGACGCCCCCAAAATAGGTATACATCACCCATTCTGAGTAACCAAATACATATTACAAAAACAAATATAACTTCATTAATACAATTCTTGTGCAAAATACGACAACACATAAACTATGAGTTTAAATACAAATATTGTCCTCTAGCCAATATCCACACTCACATAAGTCCTCATTACAATTATTGATGCACTATTTTTCATAATAGTAAGGACTGCTAAAACAACTATCTTGAACCATCACTCTATACCCCGGCTATTTCCTGCTAAATTGTCACTTCTTGAGAAGAAAATGGAACTAAAAAGAAAAGGGTGAGCTCAACTAGAACGGTAAAGAATATTATGACCAAGATAATATACAACAAATTATCCTTAGTCTTCAACAGGGAAAAATCTGATAGAATATAATAGACAACAAGTTTTAGATCAACAACTGTAGCGAAAACAACAATCCATTAGAAGAGTTAAGTAGAGAATGAAATCTACTATCATCTACGAATTTAAAAGTCCATCATCAATATTTTATCCCTGTAACATCAATCAATTTACATCTTGAACCAAATATTCATCTTTACACTACGGGCCAAAGATATTCATTTGTATCACGAGTTGGTCATGTTCATCTCAACACCTGTTCATCTTTACACTACGGGCCAAAGATATTCATCAGGTAATCATTCATCTTTGCACTACAGGCCAAAGATATTCAGTTATATCATCATTTAGGACTGAGGATGATGAAAAATATTTTTAAGAAACGAATCTAGTGAGACAAAAGAACAAAGATTAGGGATTCGTACTTTAGATAATCCAAGTTCAAAAACACTTCATAATAAATCATAGTGGAGTAAAATTCAAGAATAAAGATCAAAACATGGAGATAATCAAAGATAGTAACCATAATAGACATCTGGGACAAAGAATAGAAATTTTTATTTTTTGATAAATAGTGTCGTATTCGTGAATAGTGTCGTATACGTGAATGGTAACCCTGACACAAAAAGGTAAAAATTCCACAATAAAATTCGTACTAATATTTCAGCATAATGATATTGAAAGAAATAATATCATATACGAAGAAAATAACATCCCTTACCTCAAAAGAACAGTATTTCTAACTAGAATATCGGATGTAATGCTGAAGGAAACTTGCACTGAATAGCAACTCTCAAAGTATCTAAATACTCACAAAATACGCTCAATAATATAGAGAGAAAAATCTTATGATTCTAGTGTGTTTTTCAATTCTAACTAAACACCCTATTTATAGAAAAATGCTATAACTCAAAAGGAGACTAAATTAATAAAATATGAATTTATTAAAAATTTCTACGCCCACCATCTTTGCCCAAAACTCAGCACACCTCTAGTGGGGCCCACCAAAATCAGATTTTCTACACCAACCAAAAGTGGGGCCCACCATGTTTTTTTTAATAAAAATATTTATTTTCGAAACTTTAGTAATTCATAATAAATATCCCTTTTATTGGAAAAATACGAATTTTATGATCATTCCATAAGAAATATAATTCTCTACAACTTTGTAAAAGAAAGTTTTTCTAAATTCCAAACAGAAAATACCCGAAATCCATATACGGATGATTTTTAATACCTCCATTCCGACAAAATACTGATAAAATACCTAAGCATTAATTCCTTCATTTATATCCACATAAAATAAATATTTTCCTATCCATCATTTATATCCACATAAAATAAATATTTTTTTATCATATAAATCAATAATTAATTATTCATAAATAATATTATAGAATCACAATTATGACAACCAGGTCGTTCCTAGGAAAGAGGGGACTTTTCGATAAGAATTTCTCCTTACTGGCACGCATTTAGATGACTAAACCCCTTTCCTTAGACATAACTTCCTTAGACATTGCCAATAATGCTATCTAATAATATTATTCAAATAATATGAATTATTGATCTGATAATGGAAATACTGTGCAGTGAAAATTATTGAAACATCTTAAAGTACTTAAAGATAAAAATTACGTCGTTATTTATAACAATTACGTCATTATTTATAAAAACTTAAACTTGTCGTTTTCTTCATCCGACAGTTGTTCTGTTATCGAGCCCACAAATGGTTGCGCCATCGTATGAATATTTCCCGACAACAAGAATATTCCACGACCAAATGAATATTCCCCGATAACAATGAATATTTTATAACCATTTGCTTATTTTGCAAAATTTGCACATTTCACCCATAATCAAAGCATTATATCAAATTAACTCCATATTATTTCAAGATAATTAATAGAGTAAATTTAATTTTATTTATAATAGGTTGGGGTCTTATAACCTCCACTCTTTATGAAATTTCATCTTCGAAATTTACGTACGTACTTGGATTTTCGAAAAGGTGAGGGTACATCGCTTTCATTTTCGATTCAAACTCTCAGGTCATTTACTCCATAGCATGGTTCCTCCACAAAATCTTGACTTATGGTATAACCTTTGTTCGTAGGACATGCTCTTTCCTATCCAAGATCTTAACAGGTACCTCTTCGTCTGTTAAATCTTCGGCTATTTCATCTGGTTCTAACGCAATAATGTGGTTTGGGTTTTTCACATATTTACGAAGCATAGATATATGAAAAATATTATGAACATGAGACATTCTTAGATGTAATTTGAGTCTATAGGCCACATTTCCTATTCGGTCAAGAATCTCAAATGGACCAATAAATCGCGCATTGGGCTTTCCTCTCTTTCCGAATCTTGTAACTCCCTTCTATGGAGTAATGCGTAACAGTACATAATCTCTAATATTAAATTTCACGTCCTTTCGATGAAGATCTGCATAACTCTTTTGTCTATCTTGTGTTGTTTGTATACGTTGTCGAATCGTTTGGATCTTTTCTATAGTCATACGTACCAATTCTGGTCCCAACAATGTTGTTTCACCCACCTCCTCCCAGCATACTAAAGAATGACACTTTTGTCCATACAACGCCTCGAATGGAGCCATGCCTATACTTGTTTGGTAACTGTTTTTATAGGAGAATTCCACCAATGGGAAGTATTTATCCCAACTTCCTTTGAAATCTAGGACATAGAGTCTTACTAGAACTTCAAGAGTTTGAATAGTTCTTTCTGATTGCCCGTCCATTTGAGGATGGTATGCCAAACTAAATCATAAATCTGTGTCCCATAGCTTTCTGCAAACTAACCCAAAATCGTTAAGGGAATTTTGGGTTACGATCCAAAACTATGGATACTGGCATGCCATGTAATCTCTCAATCTCATTTACGTACATACGAGCAAGACGTTTAAGGGAATAATTCTGCCGTATCAGCAAGAAATGAGCAGACTTGGTTAATCTATCAACAATAACCCAAATCGCATCTATGCCTTGAGAAACCTAGGGAAGACCCATTACGAAATCTATGGTCATGTGTTCCCACTTCCATTTCAGAATCTCAAGTGGTTGCAATGGACCTTTTAGCACTTGATGCTCCGCCTTTACACGTTGACAAGTTAAACACCTCAAGATAACTCTATAATCTCTCTCTTCATATTGTTCCACCAAATATATGTCAAAGATCATGATACATTTTGGTACTCTCAAGATGGATTACGAACATTGTGTTGTGTGCCTCCATCATGATTCTATGCTTTAAGTAAGAATTGTTAGGAATGAAAAGTCTAGTTGACTCAAAGTATTCCTTCTTCATCGATTCTTGCTTCTAGAATAACACCTTCTTGTACTCTCTTCTTCATACGCATCAGCTCTAGGTCTGTGGCTTGAGCAGTTTTAACTTTATCGATTAAAGTCGGTTCTACTCGTATGTTTGATATCATCACATAGGTACTTGGAGCCTTTAACTCTATCTTCATCCTTTGTAAGTCACACAAAATGGGTCTTAGTGTTAACAACATCGCACTCATACCCGCATACGATCTTCTACTCAATGCGTCAGCTACAACGTTTGCTTTTCCAGGAAGATATTGAATGCTATGGTCGTAATCTTTCAACAGCTCGAGCCAACGTCGTTGCCACATGTTGAGTTCCTTTTGGGTGAAGAAATATTTGAGGTTTTTATCATCCGTACAAATCTCCACTTTCTCCCCATACAGGTAGTGTCTCCAGATTTTTAACGTGAAAACGACTGCTGCCAACTCCAAATCATGAGTAGGATGATTCCTCTCATATTCTTTGAGTTGTCGCGAGGCATAGGCTATGACTTTCCCATGTTGCATGAGTACACATCCTAACCCTTTGCCTGAAGCATCGTTGTAGATAACAAATCCATCCGAACCAGATGGTATTGTTAAAACAGGTGCCGAAATGAGTCTCCTCTTGAGCTCTTGGAAACTCTTCTCGCATTCCTCGCTCCATATGAATTTTGTATCTTTTCGAGTCAGCTGAGTTAACAGAGTAGCAATTCGAGAAAATCCTTCCACAAATCTCCAATAATAACCAGCTAAGCCCAGAAAGCTACGTGCTTCGGTCACCGACTTCGGTTGCTCCCAACTTTGTATTGCTTCAATCTTCGTCGGGTCAATAGATACTCCATATTTTGACACCACGTGCCCAAGGAATGCTGCTTCCTCAAGCCAAAACTCATATTTCTTTAGCTTGGCATATAGCTTGTTGTCACGAATCCTTTGAAGTACCAGCTTCAAATGATGCTCATGATCTTGACGACTTTTAGAATAGATGAGGATGTCATTGATGAGTGAGTTTTATACATATAAATTGGATACATTCGGGCTAAATTTATTGTTTTTCTCAAGTCTTTTAGGATTTTTTTATGTGTTTGTGTCTATTCAAGCATGTTTTATATTGTTTTGTAGGATTTGGGACAAAAGTTACATGGATCGACGTTCGGGGTTTCTAGATTCGCGTTTTTGGCTTGCCATTTACACAGCAGTCACTTCAGATCCAATTCGACTATAGTTCCGGACATTATTTCGAAAGACTTCAAGAATTAAAGTTGTAGATCTACTTTTCCTCTTTCCGGATCATCTTGAATCATCTAAATCGGAGTTCGGACGAAGACGTTATGGCCATTTTCCCAAAGGACGTCGGAGCAGAAAATGTCAGATTTTGGGCTAGCACCGGGGCGTGATTCTTAGGCTTAATTCTAGCGCCAGGGCGCTGGGGAGCAGAGTTTGGTGCCGTTGCCCAGCGCTGGGGCGCTGGGTGAAGGGTTTGGTGCGGCCTGGACGCGTTTTGGGCGAATTTTGACACCTTTTTGACTCCAAATAGGATTGGGTTTGTTCCTAAGATAAAAATTAGACTTGTAACCTATAAATACATGATGTAAGGCATAAAATAAGAGGGGATTACATAGCTTAGATTAGAGATATACTCCATTAGATTAGAACATAACCCTAGTTCTTATTAGTTTTAGAGATTGAAGCAACTTGGAGACCATTGAAGATCAAGAGCAAGAGCAAGAGGGGAGCATCAGATTTGCTGAAAACAGATTCTATTCTCTTCTCTTATCATACTTTTATCTTTTAATGTCTATTCAGTTGTGGATTCTTGGTTTCCATTTATTAATTATGAACTAACTTGTTTTATTAAGATTTCAATTGAACTTTTTATGGCTATGAATTAGTTATTCATTATATTCCAGTTATTTATGTTAAAGTGAGTTGTTTATCTTGTCTTGTGCATATTGCTTAATTATCTGATCAGTAATTACTTTGTTACTCTAGAAGGAATTGGAAGAGAAATTCTAGGGTTAGAACTGGGCATGATATCATATGACTTAGTTATTTGCAAAGTGAATAATTAGGTTTGTGAATTGAATGGAAATATTTGTTCACCGCATGTAACACATAAGGAATTGGAATTGAAGGAGTTTAATTCAATTGTTTTGCATAGGAATATAGCAAGATTAATCTGGATTAAATAGAAGGCAATTGATCACTTGGAAAAGGACTTTTGGCATTTGAGAATTCCTGTTAACAATTCAATAGGCATAATAATTGGGATAATTGGATAATTGATTTATAGTTCATAATTAGGGATATTGTAGTCTTAATCTTTATTTATTTGAATTAATTTTAGAGTAATCTAGTTTTAATTGATTAATTTAGTTTTCTTAATTAGAAAAATAACGATTTGAGATTGTTTAAATAAAATTAGTTTGGTTAAAAATTAGTACGTGGTGATTTTTATTAAATAATTCCTCGTGGGAACGATACTCTACTTTCCCTTTATTACTTGTTGACCGTGTATACTTGCACGTATTCATTGATTGCGAAATCGATCAACAAGTTTTTGGCGCCGCTGCCGGGGAATTAATTTAATAATTATTTTCCAATATTAATTTCAATCAAATTAGTCTTGATTTAAATATTTTTATTTTTATTTTTAATTCTTTTTCTACATTTCTCTCTTTTCAGGTACCATGGATGAGTTTGAGTATCAATGGCCATACACGTTCTTGGCTCAACCAAGGGAAACAGGGATTGATAGACTTAATATATCTTCTATAGAGGCAACTTCGAAGATGTTGGAGGTTTGCACAGCTATACGGAGTCGAAGGATGGCAAGAATGACTCAGCCAAGGGGAGAGGAGATTGACAGAGATCTAACTTTGAGTACCAACGAAGATGAGCCAATTTTATTTATGCCTCAAGTGCCTTCTCCTCCACAGTTCAAGAGTCCGGTTAGATTTGCAAAACCTTGTCTGATTGGTAGTCATGTCGTCGGCAATACTCTTTGGGATGTAAAAGCAAGTACACCTTCGAAACCATGGTGTGATGAACTGGAGAAGATAAAAGAAGAAATTGTTGTGTCTGACAAGCCTCAATGCCAGAATATATTCGCAGACACAATGGAGAAACCACCTAGATGTTGGACGTTCTTGAATGTGATCTTATCTAAAGAATGCATGCTAGGTGACTTTAATACAATGGCTATCGTAATTGGGAACCTACCAAAAGCTATATTATTTCCGATGGATGGAGGGTTCCTCAACTTTCGAAGAGGGATTGGATAGCATTGACCAGATAAAGTCAGGCTGAGACTATAAAACAAGCGCTTATTGGGAGGCAATCCAAGTTTAATTTTTAATTTTTATTTTTAGTTTTTATTAAGTTTTATATTAGTAGTTTGGAATTTGCATTTATTTAGGATTTAATAAAATTGCTTCTATCATGGTTTTACAGGTTATTCAAGTCAAATTCAAGTGTGGTGCCCAATTTGTTCCATGTGCTTAACCTATTCTCCAAACATAGCGGACAAGGAGGAAGATTGCTATATTTTCAGGGAAGTCCTCTGCTTTAATTTTTTCTATTTCAGTCATTGAGGACAATGTCTAGTTTAAGTTTGGGGGCATTTTAGTTTCGTATTGCATATAGTTAGTTATTTACATTGTAAGTTTGTTATGTTTTCGGGTTATTTACATTTAGTTTTTGCATTCAGTTTTTTGTTTAAAAAAAAAAATTAAAAATCGCAAAAATAGTAGTTAGTTTAATATGTTTGTTTCAGTTAGTTTATATTTACATGATTCCAACTGTTATATAGTAAAAGTCTATTTTGGCCAATGATGAGACTGGAGTTAAGTAGATAAGTATAGTATTGAATATTCAGGCTTTGATGTGATTTCTTGTTATGAATTGAATCTTTTCCTGTTTGAAACTGGTATAATCAAGGTTAGCACGTTAATAATAGCTATGTTAACTGATTAAGTTTAAATTGATACATAATGGATTTTTTTAAGGATAATACTAGTGTGAAGGAATGAAAGACATGAATAGGCGGAGATGGCTAAAATTTGATAAAAACTTAAGTTTGGGGGGATATTTTGGGGTATATAAGCTTTAAAAAAACATGTTGAGTCTTGTGGTGGGTTGAGGAGAAACACTCCCCATAAACACAAGCGTGAGAAGGAGCGTAAAACGCACTCACCAACCATCTATAAAAAAAAAGAGAAAAAAAAAATTTACCGTGGCTAGTTTTGTTTCTGGGCTTTTGTTACTTGAGTAAGTACGTCCGAAGGGGTATCTTAAAACCTAGCGCCCTAAGGTCTTATATGGTCTGGGAGTCGTTGGTTGAAAGCTCGCTAAGGGGTAACACTGTTAGCCTAGTGGAATGAGACATTGCACAGTCATGTTTAAAAAAAACAATAAAACGAGAAAAGAGCAAAAAGCCACCGTAATGAAAAGTAAAGCATAAGTATCCCGGATTGGACTCTTGAACTTGGTGGATGTTTGACTTTAGTTGGATCTAGTTTGTTCGTGAATTTTATGAGTTTTCACTGTATGATGCCTTCGAAGATATCTATTATGTCTTAAATTTGATTTTATATCAGTTAACATTGTTGTGGAGCACACACGTACTATATCAGTGATAACAGTCTAAGATTTGATGATTGATTGGGAACTTACTGATTTGTTTTAATATGATGTATTATCATGTTTACTTGATTTCTCTAAGGTCGGTTAAATAGACTTGTTTCTGTCATTACTGTTGGATTCGTAGGCATATAGATTAGTTTCATTACATTGCATTGCATAACATTTTTGTGTTTTTACTTGAGGACAAGCAAAGGTTTAAGTTTGTGGGTATTTGATGAGTGAGTTTTATACACATGAATTGGATACATTCAGGCTTAATTTATTGTTGTTCTCAAGTCTTTTAGGATGTTTTTATGTGTTTGTGTCTATTCAAGCATGTTTTATATTGTTTTGTAGGATTTGGGACAAAAGTTACATGGATCGACGTTCGGGGTGGCTAAATTCGTGTTTTCGGCTTGCTATTTACACAGCAGTCACTTCAGAGCCAATTTGACTATAGCTCCGTACATTATTCAGGAAGACTTCAAAAATTAAAGTTTTAGATCTACTTCTCCTCTTTCCGGATCATCTTGAATCATCTAAATCGGAGTTCGGACGAAGAAGTTATGGCCATTTTCCCAAAGGACGTCGGAGTAGAAAATGTCAGATTTTGGTCCAGCGCTGGGGCGCGATTCTTAGGCTTAATTCTAGCGCCGGGACGCTGGGGAGCAGAGTTTGGCGCCGTTGCCCAGCGCTGGGGGAACGGTTTGGTGCGGCCTGGACGCGTTTTGGGCGAATTTTGACACCTTTTTGACTCCAAATAGGATTGGGTTTGTTCCTAAGCTAAAAATTAGACTTGTAACCTATAAATACATGATGTAAGGCATAAAATAAGAGGGGATTACATAGCTTAGATTAGAGATACACTCCATTAGATTAGAACATAACCCTAGTTTTTATTAGTTTTAGAGATTGAAGCAACTTGGAGACCATTGAAGAGCAAGAGGGGAGCATCAGATTTGCTGACAACAGATTCTATTCTCTTCTCTTATCAGACTTTTATCTTTTAATGTCTATTCAGTTGTGGATTCTTGGTTTCCATTCATTAATTATGAACTAACTTGTTTTATTAAGATTTCAATTGAACTTTTTATGGCTATGAATTAGTTATTCATTATATTCCAGTTATTTATGTTAAAGTGAGTTATTTATCTTGTCTTGTGCATATTGCTTAATTATCTGATCAGTAATTACTTTGTTACTCTAGAAGGAATTGGAAGAGGAATTCTAGGATTAGAATTGGGCATGATATCATGTGACTTAGTTATTAGCAAAGTGAATAAATAGGTTTGTGAATTGAATGAAAATATTTGTTCACCGCATGTAACACATAAGGAATTGGAATTGAAGGAGTTTAATTCAATTGTTTTGCATAGGAATATAGCAAGATTAATCTGGATTAAATAGAAGGCAATTGATCACTTGAAAAAGGACTTTTGGCATTTGAGAATTCATGTTAACAATTCAGTAGGCATAATAATTGGGATAATTGGATAATTGATTTATAGTTCATAATTGGGGATATTGTAGTCTTAATCTTTATTTATTTGAATTAATTTTAGAGTAATCTAGTTTTAATTGATTAATTTAGTTTTCTTAATTAGAAAAATAACGATTTGAGATTGTTTAAATAAAATTAGTTTGGTTAAGAATTAGTACTTGGTGATTTTTATTAAATAATTCCTCGTGGGAACGATACTCTACTTTCACTTTATTACTTGTTGACCGTGTATACTTGCACGTATTCATTGATTGCGAAATCGATCAACAGTCATCAATAAAGACAACAACAAACTGATCTAAATATTCGTTGAATACACGGTTCATCATATCAATGAAAGCAGCAAGATCATTAGTCAATCCAAAAGACATGACTAAGAATTCATAATGCCCGTACCGAGTTCTGAAGGCAGTTTTATGAATATCCTCAATTTTAATCTTCAGGTGATGATATCCAGAATGAAGATTGATCTTGGAAAAGAATTGTGGTCCTTGCAACTGGTCAAATAAGTCATCAATACAAGGTAGTGGATACCTATTCTTAATAGTGACATGGTTCAATTCTCGGTAGTAAATACAAAGTCGCATACTCCCGTCTTTCTTCTTTATGAATAAAATAGGAGCACCCCAAGGAGATGTACTAGGATGAATTAAACCGGTGTTTAACAATTCCTGTAGTTGGACCTTTAACTCCTAAATTTTAAAATTAACAATTCGTTATGGGGTTTTAGAAATGGGCTTTGTACCAGGTTTAAGGTTAATAAAGAATTCAACTTCACGTTCTGGGGGTAGACCGGGAAGTTCTTCAGGACATACATCAAGAAATTCACTAACAACGAAAATATTATTCAAATCTGACGTGTTTTTGTTCAATTCCATAACATGGGCTAAGAAAGCTTGACATCCATTTTTTAATAAACGAATGTCTTTATGGCTTGATATGACAGTGAAAGACTTTAGTGGTTTGGTTGCTTAAATTTGCATAACAGGTTGGTTAGGAATATGAAAACTAACAACCTTACGAAAATAATCAATTTTGGCATGATGAGTAGTTAACCAATCAATCCATAAAATCACATCAAATGCAAGTATCTTTATAGAGATAAGATCAACAGGTAATGTGATGGTGCTAATTTGGATCAAGCAAGATTTATAAACAGTGGATGTAACAAAAGTTTCTCCTAACGGAGTTTCAATAAATACATCAAAGTCTAATTTCTTCGGGGTCAAGTTTAAACGTTAAGCACAAGTAGGAGAGATAAAAGAATGGTTAGAACTGGTATCTAGTAAGGTATAAACTTTGAAAGAGTTTAAGATTAGTTTACTCGTGATCACCTCGTTCGGGTTTCTCGCATTTTGGCCAGTCACGACAAATGATCTCCCTTGAACCACTAACTTTGTTTTGTCCATAGTCGCCTTTGGTGCCATCGTCCCAGTTGAACTTGACTTCGCTACCGGACAAAATTGGGCTATATGACCGTCTTTTCCATAACTGAAACACACCTTTGAAGGCTGTGAACAGTTTGGACTTATGTGTCCCTCCTCTCCATATCTGTAGCATCTAATTGGCGGTCGTTCTCCTCCCCTATAATTTGTTGCTGGTGCTGCTGTTGATATCTTCCAGTTATTGTTGAATCTCCTCTTTTTGAAATTTCCACTTGACTCACCTCTCTTATTATCATGGCCACGATTACCACCAAAGTGGTTACCATTTTTGTCCGTATTTTTCCTTCCCCGCTGGTTATCATTGCTCCGATGACTGCTATCACCGGTATGACCCTGGTTGTGGTCCCTCGGTTGAACATACTCATTATCTCGCTCTAATAATTTAACCCTATTGACAACATCTGAATGTAGAGAAAATTTGTGAGAGATAAGGTATTGAAAAATTTCAGTTTTTAGACCTCTAAGAAACATCCATGTCATATGTCTTCATTCTCTACCAAATGAGGTGCAAAACTAGATAACTCTGTGAACTTCGCCTCGTACTGGGACACCGTCGTGTTATTTTGTTCCAGTCTAATAAACTCTACCTCCTTCATATGACGAATACTTTTAGGAAAGTACTTGTCATTGAATAGTTTTTGAAACGTTTCCCAAGACATATAGAGTGTGGCTGGCTGGGTACGCTTCACAGATTTCCACCAGTAATCTGTCTCACCACAGAACATAAAGGTGGTGAATGGAACCTTCTGTTTCTCCGTGCATCCCAAGACATCGAATATCTTGGTAATTTAATTGACCCATGTTTCCACCTTAATCGGATCCGATTTTCCCCAGAACTCTGGTGGTCCCAACTCTTTGAATTGCTTGGCTGTGACAAACTGCGCGCTGCTATCATTTCCACCCACATTTTGTACACGATTCTCCCTCGTCTAATTTTGTATGAACTTCAAAATTCTTCTAAAAATCCCATCGTTTGTTTAGTAGTGTTGTTTATAGGAGGAATATTGCCTTCCTGTTGCATATTCTCCTGGTTGGTGATTAAACGTGTGTCCACGGTATCATATACTCCAGTGTTAACGTTCTTAGCTGCCATTCTCAAATACTTCCACAAAATACCCCTATATTCTGACCGACCAACAAATAAGCTTAGGTAGGACACACTAGCGAATGATTTACTTGTCTTTCCCCTCCTAGTTCTATTCCCCGATCTCCGCCATAGACCATATCCCTAAGCTCTGATACCAACTGTGATGCCCCCAAAATAGGTATACATCACACATTCTGAGTCGCCAAATACATAGTACAGAAACAACTACAACTACATTAATACAATTGTCGTACAAAATACAACAACCCATAAACTGTGAGTTTAAATACAAATATTATCCTCTAGAAAATATCCACACTCAAATAAGTCCTCTTTACAATTATTGATGCACTATTTTACATAATAGTGAGTACTGCTAAAACAACTATCTTGAACCATCACTCCATACCCCGGCTAGTTCCTGCTAAATTCTCACTTCCTGGGAAGAAAAATGGAACAAAAAGAAAAAGGGTGAGCTCAACTAGCACGGTAAAGAATATTATGAGCAAGATAATATACAACAAATTATCCTTAGTCTTCAATTGGAAAAAATCTGATAGAATATAATAGACAACAAGTTTTAGATCAACAACTGTAGCGAAAATAAAAATCCATTAGAAGAGTTAAGTAGAGAATGAAATCTACTATCATCTATGAATTTAAAAGTCCATCATCAATATATTATCCCTATAACAACGATTAATATACATCTTAAATCAAATATTCATCTTTGCACTACCGGCCAAAGATATTCATTTGTATCACCAGTTGGTCATTTTAATCTCAACACTTGTTCATATTTACACTACGGGCCAAAGATATTCATCATGTAATCATTTATCTTTGCACTACAGGCCAAAGATATTCAGTTATATCATCATTTAGGACTGGGGATGATGAAAAATATTTTTAAGAAACAAATCTAGTGAGACAAAAGAATGAAGATTATGGATTCGTACTTTAGATAATCCAAGTTTAAAAACACTCCATAATAAATCATAGTGGAGTAAAATTCAAGAATGAAGATCAAAACATGGATACAGTCAAAGATAGTAACCATAATAGACATCCGGGACAAAGAATAGAAAATTTTATTTTTTGGTGAATAGTGTTGTATTCGTGAATAGTATTGTATACGTGAATAGTACCATATACGTGAATAATGTCGTGTACTACTATGCAATCACGCGTATTGCTGTACTTTTATCACCAGGTATTTCAACAGTTAATGGTAAAACTTTCGTCGTTATTTTTCTAAAAGATATTTCTGTCGTTTTCTAACTCCGAAAATAATGTTGTTGTGGGGTCTACCATTGATTATGTCATCGTACGAATATTTCCTGATAAAATAAACATTCCCCGACCAACCGAATATTTTATAACAACTTACTTACTTTGCAAAATTTATAAATATTACCCACAACTATAACATTATAACGAATTCACACCTTAATATTCAAAAATATAATTCGAGAAAAAAATTAATATTTATTTATGAAAGTTGGGGTCTTACAATATATATATGTTTACTGCATAAAATTTCCATGTTCTGTGGAGTCAATTTTTCTGTAATTATTGTTATATGTAAGACCTCAACTTATTATAAATGAAATTTAATTTCCTCTATTTATTGTTTTGAAATAATAAGGGTTGATTTGATTAATGTGGTTAGTTATGGGTAACATGCGCAAATATTTTAAATAAGCAAGTGATTATAAAATATTCATTGTTGTCGGGGAATATTCGTTTGGTCGTAGAATATTCTTGTTGTCGGGGAAAATTCGTACGACGGCGCAGCCTTGTGTGAACCCCATAACGGAAAGCGATTGGATGAAGAAAACGACAAGTATAAGTTGTTTATAAATAACGGCGTAGTTGTTACCGTTAATACTGTTAAAATACTCGGTGGTTAAAGCACAGTAGCACACGGTATTGCACCATTTATTGATTCTTACGTAAGAAGGCACTATTCAAAAATTATTACAGTAATTACTGTTCAATATTTTATTTTATTGATTCAATAATTGCTACATTGATATTTTATATTATTGTTGTTTTATTAATTGTCACTAAACAGGATTTTCCATTATCGGAGCAATAATTCATATTATTTGAATAATATTATTAGATAGCATTATTGGCAATGTCTAGAAAGTTCTGTCTAAGGAGAGGTTTGGTCACCTAATTGCGCGCCAATAAGGAGAAATCATTATTGGAAAGCCCCCTCTTTCTTGGGAATGACCTGGTTGTCGATATTGTGATTATGTAATATTATTTGTGAATAATTAATTATTGATTTATATGATAAAGAAAATATTAATTTTATGTGCATAGAGATGGTGAAAATTTTTAATATGACAATTGTTGAAAATTGATATGTTATCTTTTCTGATAAAATAATTCATTTATATATATTATTATATTTTAATAATATAATAATGGTGATATTTTTACAATGAGTGAGGGATATATGAATAAATGAGGAGAAATAGTATTTTTGTTACTAAAAATATTTAAAACATGTTTTTCATGTTTCTGGACCCCATTTCTTGGCTGAAATTTGATTATAACCTATAAAATCGTCTGTATATGGATTTCGATCAACTTCGGCTTGGAATTTGGAAAAACTCTTTTTTGCAAAGTTGTAGATAATTAAATTTCCTATGGAATGGACATAACATTTGAATTTTTTGATAATAGGGCTATTTATTATGAATTATTGAAGTTCTGAAGTTTCAGAATAATTGATTTTTGAAGTATTAATTGTTTTATTTAAGAAAAATGTTTTTATTATTTATTTTGGGTGGGTGGCTGATGTTGTGGGCTGGTGGTGTGCGTAGGAAGTTAAGAGAAATTATATTATTATTATATTAAATTTTCTGCTTTGATGTTCTAAGCATATTCCTATAAATAGGGTGCTTAGGTTAGAATTGAAAATCACACCAAAAACTAAAGATTTTTCTCTCTATATTATCGAGCGTATTCTTGTGAGTATTTTGATACTTTGAGTATTGTTATATGGTACAAGTTCCTTCAGCATTATATCCAGTATTCCAGTCAGAAGTACTATTTTTTCGAGGTAAGGGATGTTATTTTTTTTAAAATGATATTATTTCTTCTACTATCATTATGCCGAAATATTGGTAAAAATTTTCTTGTGAAATTCTTGTCTTTTAGTGTCAAGGTTACTATTCACGTATAGAACACTATTCACGTATACAGCACTATTCACAGAAAAATTAATTTTTCAGTTTTTGTCCAAAATATCTATTATGGATACTAGCTTTGATTGTATCCATGTTTTGATCATTCTTGAATTTTACTTCACTATGGTTATTTATAAAGTATTTTTGAACTTGGACTGTTTAAAGTTAGAATTCCTATTATTTGTTCTTTTGTTTCACTGGATTCATTTTTTTAAAAATATATTTCATCATCCTCAGTCCTAAATGATGATATTACTGAATATCTTTGGCATGTAGTGCAAAGATGGTAAATTTTCGTATGCATATATTTGGCCCGTAGTGCAAAGATGTACAGGTGTTGAGATGAACATGACCAACTGATGAATATCTTTGGCCTGCAGTGCAAAGATTAATATTTGATTCAAGATTTATATTTATTGATGTTACAGGGATAAAATATTGATGATACACTTTTAAATTCATAGATAATAGTAGATTTTCATTCTCTACGTTACTCTTCTATGTATTATTATTTCCGCTGCGAATATTGATCTGAAACTTGTTGTCTATTATATTCTATTAGATTTTTCCTTGTTGAAGACTAAAGATAATTTTTTTTATATTATCTTAGTCATAATATTCTTTACTGGGCTAGTTGAGCTCACCCTCTTCCTTTTTGTTCCATTGTTCTTCTCAGGAGGCGAGAATGTAGCGAGTACTAGTTGGGGGATGGAATGATGGTTCTAGAAGTTGTCTTAGTAGTCCTCATTATTTTGTAAAATAGTGTATCAATAATTGTAATGAGGACTTATTTGAGTGTGGATATTATCTAGATGACAATATTTGTATTTAAACTCACAGTTTATGTGTTGTCGTATTTTGCACGACAATTGTATTAATAAAGTTGTAGTTGTTTCTGTACCATGTATTTTGGTGACTTAGTATGGGAGTTGTATACCTATTTTGGGGGCCTCATAGTTTTTATCAGAGCTTATGGATATGGTCTCTGTTGGAGATCGGAGAATAGAACTAGGAGGGGAGAGATGAGTAAATCCTTCGCTAGTGTGTCCTACCTAAGCTTATTTGTTGGTTGGTCAAAATATAGGGATATTATGTGATATGTTGATTTCTTTAATTAACTCTTGTTTTATGCAGTATTTGAGAATATCAACCGAGAATGTTAACAGTGGAGTAAATGAGACCGTGGAGACTCCTTTACCCACCAATGAGGAAAATGTACAATAGGCTGACAATGTTCCTCCTATAAACAACACCACTGATCAGACGATGAACGATGGAATGTTTAGAAGCTTTTTGCAGTTCATGCAAAATAAGAGGAAGGAGACTCATGTACAAAATACAGATGGAAGTGATAGCAACGCACGGGTTGTCACAGCCAAGTAGTTCAAAGAGTTGGGACCACCAATATTCTGGGGAAAGCCGGATCCGATTAAGGCGGAGACGTGGGTCAAGAAAATTACCAAAATATTCGACGTCTTGGGACGCACGGAGGAACATAAGGTTTCATTCGCCACTTTTATGTTCCGTAATGAGGCAGATTATTGGTGGGAAACTGTGAAGCGTACCCATCCAGCCGCACTCAGCATGTCTTGGGAGACATTTCAAAAACTGTTCAATGACAAGTACTTTCCTAAAAGTATTCATCATATAAAAGAGGTGGAGTTTATTAGATAGGAGTAAAACAACATAACGGTGTCCCAGTACGAGGAGAAGTTCGCAGAGTTATCCAGGTTTGCACCTCATTTGGTGGAGAATGAGGAACGTATGACACGTATGTTTCTAAGAGATTTGAAACCCGACATACGTCAATATCTAATTTCTCATAAGTTTTCTCTATATTCAGAAGTTGTCAACAGGGCTCAATTATTAGAGCGAGATAACGAGTACATTCAATCGAGGGACCACAACCAGGGTCATACCGGTGACAACAATAATCTAAACAACGATAACCAGCGGGGAAAGAAAAATATGGACAAAAGCAGTAACCACTCTGGTGGTAATCATGGCCATGATAATAGAAGAAGCGAGTCGGGAGGAGATTTTAAAAAGAGAAGGTACAACAATAACAATGCGAAGACGTCAGCATCAGCAACAACTGGTTCTAAAGGAGGAGAACGAACACCGGTCGTATGCTATAAATGTGGAAAAGAGGGACATATCAGCCCAAACTGTCCACAACAGTTCAAGGTATGCTATAATTGTGGAAAGCAAGGACATATCGCTCGAGATTATACGGTAGCGAAACCAAGTCCAGTGGGGATGGTGACTAAAGGCTATCCTAAAAAAGTCAAAGTCAACGGTTCCTGGAAGAGCGTTTGTTGTGACTGGTCAAAATGCAAGGAACCCAAACGAGGTGATCACGGGTAAGCTAATAATAAATTCTTGCGAAGTTTATACATTACTAGATACCGGTGCTACCCATTCATTTATCTCTCGTGCTTGTTCTCAACGTTTAAACATGACTCCAGAGAAATTAGACTTTGACTTATCTGTGGAGACTCCGTTAGGAGAAACTTTCATCACATCCACTATTTATAAATCTTATTTGATCCAAGTTGACACCATCATATTACTTGTTGATCTTATCTCTTTAAAGATACTTGCATTTGATGTGATTTTAGGGATTGATTGGTTAACTACTCATCATGTCAAAATTGATTATTTTCGTAAGGTTGTTAGTTTTCATATTCCTAACTAACCTGTTATGTGAATTCAAATGACTAAACCACTAAAATCAATCACTGCCATATCAAGTCATAAGGCCATTCGTTTATTGAAAAATAGATGTCAAGCTTTCTTAGTCCATGTTATGGATTTGAATAAAGAAACGTCAGATTTGAATAATATTTCTGTTGTTAGTGAATTTCCTGATGTATTTCCTGAAGAACTTCCCGGTCTACCCCCAGAACATGAAGTTGAATTCTTTATTGACCTTGAACCTGGTACAAAGCCCATTTCTAAAACCCCATATCGAATGGCTCCTATTGAAATTCAGGAGTTGAAGGTCCAACTACAGGAGTTATTGGACATCAGTTTCATTCGTCCTAGTACATCTCCTTGGGGTGCTCCTATTTTATTCGTAAAGAAGAAAGACCGGAGTATGCGACTTTTTATTGACCACCGGGAATTAAACCATGTCACTATCAAGAATAGGTATTTGCTACCTCGTATTGATGACCTATTTGACCAGTTATGTGACAACCCGAAAATTTGGGCAATTTATGAAAATTTTAAATGATTGATTTAAGGTCAAATATTAGACCTAGACAGAAAATAAGTGTATGCGTTTGATGTTATTAGGATTGAATTTTGAGGATTTCAAAATTCTGTAAAAGAAATAGGTGAATTATTCAGGATTAAGGATTTATGTAATTATGTTCTGTGTTTATGGTTAATGATGTGTTCAGAATGTGGTTAAGGGTCATGGGTTGACCAGATAAATTATATCTGTGACAAACCCTAAGAATATATTAAGAACGACAATGTTCGGCTAGAAAATCCTAGCGTTTAGCAAGAAGCCCTAAAAATCGGTTCTGGAAACCCTAGTTTCAGTTCCAGAAATCCGAAATCCTAATTCGAATATTGAAAACCCTAAATCGGGAACTTAATGGCATAAGTGTAAATAATCAAAAGATTTATTTAGGGTTAATCTTAACAAATTGATTACAAAACCCTAATTCCAAATTTAAAACCCTAATGCCAGATCTGAAAACCCTAGTTTCAGATTCTGTTAAAGTTAAGCCCTAATTTGGGATTATAATGGAGAATTTTAATGCTTATGTGATATTAATTATGTATTAATTAGGGTAAAGGTTAATTAATTTACAAACCCTAATTTCAATTTTTGGAACCCTAATTGTTCCGTCAGAAACCCTAATTGTTCAGTGGTGGAATTAATCGCTAAAATTAGCAATGTTAATTAGGGAACCCTAATTCTAATTATTTTAAATTATGAGTAATTAGAAAATCCTAATCTAATTACGAGATTTAATTTATAAATGAGAAAAAAAATTTAGTTTTTCTATTTAAAACCCTAAAATGTGGTTTTGAATCCTAATCTATAATTTTGCGTTAATTGCGTAATTGACAATTATAATTAGGAATCATTAATCCTAATTAACAAGATTTAAGTATGATTAAGAAATTTTTATATAATTAGTAAATTCTAATTATAAGTTAAAAATGTTAATTTTCTAATTTTTTTTTATATCCGAAATTTGGAAATGTTAGAAATTAAATTTTTGGCAAAGTTAAGGGTTAAATCTAAACCCTAAATTGTCCAAATTCTAACCCTAAGGGTTTGCAATACATGAAAAATCCTAGAAATAAATGGGAAATGTCCAAAATGCCCTTAAATCATATTCTTTAATAAGATAGCTTGCAAATCTTGCAAGATCTTGAGTTATTTACCAACTCTAAGCCTAAACCTAGACTAGCCTTTATCAAATCCAGCAAAATCAGCAGCAAGATAGATCATTCAATGTATCTAATTGATATATATTAGATTAAGATAGAGAATGGACTACTTTATGTTTCATTTTTCTCCTAACCCTCCTCTCTCTAAAAATTCGAGATATAGAGTGATAGAGAGAGAAAAGATGAACTTTGATCAGTTCCTAGGAAGCCAATAACAGATCAGGAAGGCAGAAATCAAAAATCAAGCATGAAAGTGGTATAAACCCTAATTTCGAAAATCTCATGATTTGTTGTTAAATGTTGTTGTTTGTTGGTTAAATATGTGTTATAAGGTGTCAATTAGAGATCTGGGTTGATGGATCATGGATCCATAACATCTAGATGCTCGAATTTAGCAATTTATGAAATCTGGAAAAGTGGAAAAATATGGCCTGACAGTCAAATGTCAGGGTCCAAAGATCTGTGTGTGTTAATGATATCTTGTTTTTGATGTTATATATTTGTAGTATGTCATTTTGTCTATAATCGGGAACTGAAAACAGAGCTAGATCATGTGTATATTTCAAGATATAAGCGGTCAAAGACCGTTGACCGTTCACGAAAAGTTAAATTCTGGGTAACCCAGAAAATTTTCAGTGGTCTGACAGCATGTTTGAACGTCTAGATCTTGCTGTATCTTGTTGATTTGGCTAAGATGTTGTTGTTATGTTGTTGTCTGGTATTTATACTACATGTTAAAGTCATCAGATCCTTTATATCATAACTGGAGTGGACGAAAATCACGGTCAAAGTAGCTTTGACCAACTGACCGGATGAATTTTTGGAAAACCCAGAATTCACCAAGAACATTTTTTGACCCCTTGTTTGACCGGTCTAGATCTTACTGTTTTGATGTGGATATGTTGATCTGATGTAATAGAAATGTACACTGATATATGTTCTACAATATAGAACCTTTAGATCACAGAAGCAAAGCTTAGAATGAAAGATACAAGGATCTAAAGTAGCACCTTTATCTGTTCTTCATTTTCTGGAAAACCCAGAAAATGAAGAACAGCGTTGTCAGAACTTTTGATGATCAATATCTCCCTGATCAGATGTTGTATAGCCATGAAACAAGTTTGTGGTTGTAGTATTACGTTAGTACTATAATGTTGTCACGAATTCCAGCCCAGAAATCGATCAGAATACAGTTTAAATTTCGGTCAAACTAGCATACTCGTTGTCTGTCAAGAACACTCAAGAACACTGAAGAACACCAATAGCGACAGACAAGTGTCACTAAATACCTTTAGCGACAGATTATTTATGATTAATTCCGGAAATTAATTTAAAATTAGAAAAAAATGGTTTTTAATTATTAAAAATACAAAATAAATTATGAAAAATTATATTAAAGTCTGAAAAATAGTTTTTAACTATTTTGAGTGTATTTCAAAAATATTTAGTATTTTTGGAATGTAAATGGTATTTATTTATTTAATTACAATATTAAATAAATTATTTAAAAATAGTTTTTAATTCATGAAAAATCATGAAAAGTAATATTATGATAAAAGAAAATATTTTAAGTTATTTTCCATAACTTTTGATATTTTGTGATGAAATTCATTAATAATTTATTATTAATGGTAATTAATTTATTTAATAAATATATTAAATAAATTATGGAAAATTAGAATTAATGTTTTATAAATCATATAAAAATGATTTAAGTATTATAAAAATATTTTAAGTTATAAAATATAACTTTTGATATTTTGACATGAAAATATTAATATTTTAATATTAATAGCAATTATCGGATAATGGATTTAATGGTTTAAAAATCATATAATTATGATTTTAAGGTATTAAAAATACTTTGATATATTATAATTATATTATAATATTATGTTATGATTTTCATTAATATTTTATATTAAATGAATATTAATGATTAAGGAATTTTGTGGTATTTAATTTATTTAAATACGGTTTTAAGGATTGAAAAATGTTGATAAATGGTAATAATTATTCGAAAATTATTACGAGCCTAGGAAAAATGTTTTGACTGATAAGAAAATTATCTGTGATATTGTTAAGTATTAAGTCAGAGTTTAATTGAACGTAAACTCGATAAAAGTCCGACTAGACCGTCGGGATGATAGAATTGTGTCGGTTTCAACTCAAACTTCAATAGTTTGACTTGATACCTAGTCTTATGTGCGGTAAAGACTGATAGGGTTATGTGGTAATGTGTTTAGGATATTCTGTGGTTTTAAATATAGCAGTATTATACTGTGATGATATTATTCTAATTATTGGAGATCTATATTATTAATATTAGGTCTTTGGTGTAAAGCGTTATTAATTGTGTGCGGTAATCAACGGTTCAGGCAAGTTTTCTTGTACTTAACTCTAATAAGAGTAGTTTCTTCAAGCTTATGGTTAATCTTTGCTGATTGCCATGAAAATTGTACTCTGTACATCTTGCATGTATAAGTCAGATGTGAAAGGCTGATCACCTTCATTACCAGTTGGTTCAGAAATGTTTGTTCATGTAAAATACTTGTTCAGTCAAAATTTTGTTCCTGCTAGTTCACAATCATATTGTTGAATTATAGCCAACCAATTATTCATACTCTTCAATCATGATATATTGTTATGTTATTGTATATAAACTTGCTGGGCAACTTTTATGCTCACCCTTGCTATATCATGATAAAACATTGCAGATAAAGTGAATGCGTTCGGATACAGGAAACGATTAAAGTCAAGCTCAGCTTGGGATATAAAGTGCAGCTAGTTGTAATTGCGTATTGTAATAAATATTGTTGTGTATTAGATATTTTAAGAATTGTGTATTAAGTTAAGGTTACTCGACCTTGGGGAATAGTGTGTAATGTATTGTATAAACAACTTATGTTTATATCTTCCGCAAATAGTGATAGAAATAGTATACCGGATTCGCGGCGATTTGGGGCCCGGATTTGGGGATGCTACAGTTGGTATCAGAGCTGTTGGTTATGAAGCTTAGGTAGGAATACCTGAGACCAATAACCGTAGTGATTAGAATAAGTGCTAAATCAAATAGAGTTAGTTGGTCGGTAAGATTCAAAGACGAATCTCGGTAAGTTGTTAAGCTACAGAGTTCCCTAACTCTGGTTATAGTGGTGAACAGTAGTGGTGAACAGAAGTGCAGGGATAGGAGATCGTAAAACAAAACGATCATAATGCATGGAATTGAATCGTAATATATACGATAAGATCACCCCGTGATCTGATATACGGTTATGATATGGGAAATGAATCAATATAATGATTGAAAAGTTTACAGCAAGATGTTGTGTGAAAGTTGTACTATGAAATGGTACTGTGAAAATGAAAACTCATAAATGAGTTATGGATAATGAATACGAATTAAATTCGTATTGAAAAAGGGGGTTAAGGTTAGGTGGGGATTTCAATGAGGACTCGTGCCAGCAACAGAGTTGTATGATTCCTTGTACTATTTAGTTGGTGGCATTGGTAATAGTTGAAATGTTGTGTCACGCTAGTTATTATATAGATAAATAGGTCATAGGTAGAGAATATAGGATTAAGTATGAGTTCTTAGAACTCATACTTATGTGACATTCTTGACGCATAGTTATATGAAATGTTTATGAGCCCCTCAGCGAACGGACGCCAAAGGTCAGACTAGGGTAAGTTCGTAAACTCATATAATTGTGGCCAGGTTATGAAATCATAAGTGTGGTTTTATGAACTGGGTATAGTTATGTGTGGATGGAGTGTTAAGGATAATAGGAACAGATAGAATGTTTAAGCAAATGATCATTAGTAGAGAATTAGGTGTTCCTAAACCTCTATCTATGCTAAATTTCAAATTTTTGACATCAGCTAAATACGCACTATGTGCCTTTTAAAATAAAAATTGTTTTTATTTATCACTTATGTACCATGCGACCTGGTGCAGAGATGATAAAAATGATGGAGTCATCAATGCAGTATTACTTAGTGTGAATTTAACTTAAAGTCACTATTCCACTATGGTATGATGTAGCATGATAAAATCACAAAATGACGAAATCCTCAACGGACTGTTATATACAGTGCGGCATCATGACGTCATTCTCCAAGTGTTTATTGAAAGAAATTTCTCAAACAAAATTGTTTTGCTGCGGAATCAAATAAGACTGAGGTATGAAATTTTGTGCGCCTAAGGCGGAAAAGAGGAACAAATTGTTCCGACCATCAGTACCTGATCAGTACAGGGCATATCGGGCTGATCACCCTTTGTGTCCGTAAGTAATGGCGGTTTGCGGATGAATTTCCATAAAACCTTTTCGAAAATGAAAAACAACCAGTCTATACGATTTCTCAGCACAGTTTTAAAAATCTTTACCCTTGTGAGAGGTGTATTGGGTAGCATGTAATAATGTGTGTGAATGGTATATGTGTGAATGGTGTAAGGTGCACGGTGTAAGGTGTAAGGTGAATTTCGGGGACGAAATTCTTATAAGGAGGGGTGAATGTGACAACCCGAAAATTTGGGCAATTTATGAAAATCTTAAATGATTGATTTAAGGTCAAATATTAGACCTAGACAGAAAATAAGTGTATGCGTTTGATGTTATTAGGATTGAATTTTGAGGATTTCAAAATTCTGTAAAGGAAATAGGTGAATTATTCAGGATTAAGGATTTATGTAATTATGTTCTGTGTTTATGGTTAATGATGTGTTCAGAATGTGGTTAAGGGTCATGGGTTGACCAGATAAATTATATCTGTGACAAACCCTAAGAATATATTAAGAACGACAATGTTCGGCTAGAAAATCCGAGCGTTTAGCAAGAAACCCTAAAAATCGGTTCTTAAAACCCTAGTTTCAGTTCCGGAAATCCGAAACCCTAATTCGGATATTGAAAACCCTAAATCGGGAACTTAATGGAATAAGTGTAAATAATTAAAAGATTTATTTAGGGTTAATCTTAACAAATTGATTACAAAACCCTAATTCCAAATTTAAAACCCTAATGCCAGATCTGAAAACCCTAGTTTTAGATTCTGTTAAAGTTAAGCCCTAATCTGGGATTATAATGGAGAATTTTAATGCTTATGTGATATTAATTATGTATTAATTAGGGTAAAGGTTAATTAATTTACAAACCCTAATTTCAATTTTTGGAACCCTAATTGTTCCGTTAGAAACCCTAATTGTTCAGTGGTGGAATTAATCGCTAAAATTAGCAATGTTAATTAGGGAACCCTAATTCTAATTATTTTAAATTATGAGTAATTAGAAAATCCTAATCTAATTACGAGATTTAATTTATAAATGAGAAAAAAAAATTAGTTTTTCTATTTAAAACCCTAAAATGTGGTTTTGAACCCTAATCTGTAATTTTGCGTTAATTGCGTAATTGACAATTATAATTAGGAATTATTAATCCTAATTAACAAGATTTAAGTATGATTAAGAAATTTTTATATAATTAGTAAATTCTAATTATAAGTTAAAAATGTTAATTTTCTAAATTTTTTTTATATCCGAAATTTGGAAATGTTAGAAATTAAATTTTTGGCAAAGTTAAGGGTTAAATCTAAACCCTAAATTGTCCAAATTCTAACCCTAAGGGTTTGCAATACATGAAAAATCCTAGAAATAAATGGAAAATATCCAAAATGCCCTTAAATCATATTCTTTAATAAGATAGCTTGCAAATCTTGCAAGATCTTGAGTTGTTTACCAACCCTAAGCCTAAACCTAGACTAGCCTTTATCAAATCCAGCAAAATCAGCAGCAAGATAGATCATTCAATGTATCTAATTGATATATATTAGATTAAGAGAGAGAATGGACTACTTTATGTTTCATTTTTCTCCTAACCCTCCTCTCTCTAAAAATTCGAGATATAGAGTGATAGAGAGAGAAAAGATGAACTTTGATCAGTTCCTAGCAAGCCAATAACAGATCAGGAAGGTAGAAATCAAAAATCAAGCATGAAAGTGGTATAAACCCTAATTTCGAAAATCTCATGATTTGTTGTTAAATGTTGTTGTTTGTTGGTTAAATATGTGTTGTAAGGTGTCAATTAGAGATCTGGGTTGATGGATCATGGATCCATAACATCTAGATGCTCGAATTTAGTAATTTATGAAATCTGGAAAAGTGGAAAAATATGGCCTGACAGTCAAATGTCAGGGTCCAAAGATCTGTGTGTGTTAATGATATCTTGTTTTTGATGTTATATATTTGTAGTATGTCATTTTGTCTATAATCTGGAACTGAAAACAGAGCTAGATCATGTGTATATTTCAAGATATAAGCGGTCAAAGACCGTTGACCGTTCACGAAAAGTTAAATTCTGGGTAACCCAGAAAATTTTCAGTGGTCTGACAGCATGTTTGAACGTCTAGATCTTGCTGTATCTTGTTGATTTGGCTAAGATGTTGTTGTTATGTTGTTGTCTGGTATTTATACTACATGTTAAAGTCATCAGATCCTTTATATCATAACTGGAGTGGACGAAAATCACGGTCAAAGTAGCTTTGACCAACTGACCGGATGAATTTCTGGAAAACCCAGAATTCACCAAGAACATTTTTTGACCCCTTGTTTGACCGGTCTAGATCTTACTGTTTTGATGTGGATATGTTGATCTGATGTAATAGAAATGTACACTGATATATGTTCTACAATATAGAACCTTTAGATCACAGAAGCAAAGCTTAGAATGAAAGATACAAGGATCTAAAGTAGCACCTTTATCTGTTCTTCATTTTCTGGAAAACCCAGAAAATGAAGAACAGCGTTGTCAGAACTTTTGATGATCAATATCTCCCTGATCAGATGTTGTATAGCCATGAAACAAGTTTGTGGTTGTAGTATTACGTTAGTACTATAATGTTGTCACGAATTCCAGCCCAGAAATCGATCAGAATACAGTTTAAATTTCGGTCAAACTAGCATACTCGTTGTCTGTCAAGAACACTCAAGAACACTGAAGAACACCAATAGCAACAGACAAGTGTCGCTAAAGACCTTTAGCGACAGATTATTTATGATTAATTCCGGAAATTAATTTAAAATTAGAAAAAAATGGTTTTTAATTATTAAAAATACAAAATAAATTATGAAAAATTATATTAAAGTCTGAAAAATAGTTTTTAACTATTTTGAGTGTATTTCAAAAATATTTAGTATTTTTGGAATGTAAATGATATTTATTTATTTAATTAAAATATTAAATAAATTATTTAAAAATAGTTTTTAATTCATGAAAAATCATGAAAAGTAATATTATGATAAAAGAAAATATTTTAAGTTATTTTCCATAACTTTTGATATTTTGTGATGAAATTCATTAATAATTTATTATTAATGGTAATTAATTTATTTAATAAATATATTAAATAAATTATGGAAAATTAGAATTAATGTTTTATAAATCATATAAAAATGATTTAAGTATTATAAAAATATTTTAAGTTATAAAATATAAATTTTGATATTTTGACATGAAAATATTAATATTTTAATATTAATAGCAATTATCGGATAATGGATTTAATGGTTTAAAAATCATATAATTATGATTTTAAGGTATTAAAAATACTTTGATATATTATAATTATATTATAATATTATGTTATGATTTTCATTAATATTTTATATTAAATGAATATTAATGATTAAGGAATTTTGTGGTATTTAATTTATTTAAATACGGTTTTAAGGATTGAAAAATGTTGATAAATGGTAATAATTATTCGAAAATTATTACGAGCCTAGGAAAAATGTTTTGACTGATAAGAAAATTATCTGTGATATTGTTAAGTATTAAGTCAGAGTTTAATTGAACGTAAACTCGATAAAAGTCCGACTAGACCGTCGGGATGATAGAATTGTGTCGATTTCAACTCAAACTTCAATAGTTTGACTTGATACCTAGTCTTATGTGCGGTAAAGACTGATAGGGTTATGTGGTAATGTGTTTAGGATATTCTGTGGTTTTAAATATAGCAGTATTATACTGTGATGATATTATTCTAATTATTGGAGATCTATATTATTAATATTAGGTCTTTGGTGTAAAGCGTTATTAATTGTGTGCGGTAATCAACGGTTCAGGCAAGTTTTCTTGTACTTAACTCTAATAAGAGTAGTTTCTTCAAGCTTATGGTTAATCTTTGCTGATTGCCATGAAAATTGTACTCTGTACATCTTGCATGTATAAGTCAGATGTGAAAGGCTGATCACCTTCATTACCAGTTGGTTCAGAAATGTTTGTTCATGTAAAATACTTGTTCAGTCAAAATTTTGTTCCTGCTAGTTCACAATCATATTGTTGAATTATAGCCAACCAATTATTCATACTCTTCAATCATGATATATTGTTATGTTATTGATATAAACTTGCTGGGCAACTTTTATGCTCACCCTTGCTATATCATGATAAAACATTGCAGATAAAGTGAATGCGTTCGGATACAGGAAACGATTAAAGTCAAGCTCAGCTTGGGATATAAAGTGCAGCTAGTTGTAATTGCGTATTGTAATAAATATTGTTGTGTATTAGATATTTTAAGAATTGTGTATTAAGTTAAGGTTACTCGACCTTGGGGAATAGTGTGTAATGTATTGTATAAACAACTTATGTTTATATCTTCCGCAAATAGTGATAGAAATAGTATACCGGATTCGCGGCGATTTGGGGCCCGGATTTGGGGATGCTACAGTTGGTATCAGAGCTGTTGGTTATGAAGCTTAGGTAGGAATACCTGAGACCAATAACCGTAGTGATTAGAATAAGTGCTAAATCAAATAGAGTTAGTTGGTCGGTAAGATTCAAAGACGAATCTCGGTAAGTTGTTAAGCTACAGAGTTCCCTAACTCTGGTTATAGTGGTGAACAGTAGTGGTGAACAGAAGTGCAGGGATAGGAGATCGTAAAACAAAACGATCATAATGCATGGAATTGAATCGTAATATATACGATAAGATCACCCCGTGATCTGATATACGGTTATGATATGGGAAATGAATCAATATAATGATTGAAAAGTTTACAGCAAGATGTTGTGTGAAAGTTGTACTATGAAATGGTACTGTGAAAATGAAAACTCATAAATGAGTTATGGATAATGAATACGAATTAAATTCGTATTGAAAAAGGGGGTTAAGGTTAGGTGGGGATTTCAATGAGGACTCGTGCCAGCAACAGAGTTGTATGATTCCTTGTACTATTTAGTTGGTGGCATTGGTAATAGTTGAAATGTTGTGTCACGCTAGTTATTATATAGATAAATAGGTCATAGGTAGAGAATATAGGATTAAGTATGAGTTCTTAGAACTCATACTTATGTGACATTCTTGACGCATAGTTATATGAAATGTTTATGAGCCCCTCAGCGAACGGACGCCAAAGGTCAAACTAGGGTAAGTTCGTAAACTCATATAATTGTGGCCAGGTTATGAAATCATAAGTGTGGTTTTATGAACTGGGTATAGTTATGTGTGGATGGAGTGTTAAGGATAATAGGAACAGATAGAATGTTTAAGCAAATGATCATTAGTAGAGAATTAGGTGTTCCTAAACCTCTATCTATGCTAAATTTCAAATTTTTGACATCAGCTAAATACGCACTATGTGCCTTTTAAAATAAAAATTGTTTTTATTTATCACTTATGTACCATGCGACCTGGTGCAGAGATGATAAAAATGATGGAGTCATCAATGCAGTATTACTTAGTGTGAATTTAACTTAAAGTCACTATTCCACTATGGTATGATGTAGCATGATAAAATCACAAAATGACGAAATCCTCAACGGACTGTTATATACAGTGCGGCATCATGACGTCATTCTCCAAGTGTTTATTGAAAGAAATTTCTCAAACAAAATTGTTTTGCTGCGGAATCAAATAAGACTGAGGTATGAAATTTTGTGCGCCTAAGGCGGAAAAGAGGAACAAATTGTTCCGACCATCAGTACCTGATCAGTACAGGGCATATCGGGCTGATCACCCTTTGTGTCCGTAAGTAATGGCGGTTTGCGGATGAATTTCCATAAAACCTTTTCGAAAATGAAAAACAACCAGTCTATACGATTTCTCAGCACAGTTTTAAAAATCTTTACCCTTGTGAGAGGTGTATTGGGTAGCATGTAATAATGTGTGTGAATGGTATATGTGTGAATGGTGTAAGGTGCACGGTGTAAGGTGTAAGGTGAATTTCGGGGACGAAATTCTTATAAGGAGGGGTGAATGTGACAACCCGAAAATTTGGGCAATTTATGAAAATCTTAAATGATTGATTTAAGGTCAAATATTAGACCTAGACAGAAAATAAGTGTATGCGTTTGATGTTATTAGGATTGAATTTTGAGGATTTCAAAATTCTGTAAAGGAAATAGGTGAATTATTCAGGATTAAGGATTTATGTAATTATGTTCTGTGTTTATGGTTAATGATGTGTTCAGAATGTGGTTAAGGGTCATGGGTTGACCAGATAAATTATATCTGTGACAAACCCTAAGAATATATTAAGAACGACAATGTTCGGCTAGAAAATCCGAGCGTTTAGCAAGAAACCCTAAAAATCGGTTCTTAAAACCCTAGTTTCAGTTCCGGAAATCCGAAACCCTAATTCGGATATTGAAAACCCTAAATCGGGAACTTAATGGAATAAGTGTAAATAATTAAAAGATTTATTTAGGGTTAATCTTAACAAATTGATTACAAAACCCTAATTCCAAATTTAAAACCCTAATGCCAGATCTGAAAACCCTAGTTTTAGATTCTGTTAAAGTTAAGCCCTAATCTGGGATTATAATGGAGAATTTTAATGCTTATGTGATATTAATTATGTATTAATTAGGGTAAAGGTTAATTAATTTACAAACCCTAATTTCAATTTTTGGAACCCTAATTGTTCCGTCAGAAACCCTAATTGTTCAGTGGTGGAATTAATCGCTAAAATTAGCAATGTTAATTAGGGAACCCTAATTCTAATTATTTTAAATTATGAGTAATTAGAAAATCCTAATCTAATTACGAGATTTAATTTATAAATGAGAAAAAAAATTTAGTTTTTCTATTTAAAACCCTAAAATGTGGTTTTGAATCCTAATCTATAATTTTGCGTTAATTGCGTAATTGACAATTATAATTAGGAATCATTAATCCTAATTAACAAGATTTAAGTATGATTAAGAAATTTTTATATAATTAGTAAATTCTAATTATAAGTTAAAAATGTTAATTTTCTAAATTTTTTTTTATATCCGAAATTTGGAAATGTTAGAAATTAAATTTTTGGCAAAGTTAAGGGTTAAATCTAAACCCTAAATTGTCCAAATTCTAACCCTAAGGGTTTGCAATACATGAAAAATCCTAGAAATAAATGGGAAATGTCCAAAATGCCCTTAAATCATATTCTTTAATAAGATAGCTTGCAAATCTTGCAAGATCTTGAGTTGTTTACCAACCCTAAGCCTAAACCTAGACTAGCCTTTATCAAATCCAGCAAAATCAGCAGCAAGATAGATCATTCAATGTATCTAATTGATATATATTAGATTAAGAGAGAGAATGGACTACTTTATGTTTCATTTTTCTCCTAACCCTCCTCTCTCTAAAAATTCGAGATATAGAGTGATAGAGAGAGAAAAGATGAACTTTGATCAGTTCCTAGCAAGCCAATAACAGATCAGGAAGGCAGAAATCAAAAATCAAGCATGAAAGTGGTATAAACCCTAATTTCGAAAATCTCATGATTTGTTGTTAAATGTTGTTGTTTGTTGGTTAAATATGTGTTATAAGGTGTCAATTAGAGATCTGGGTTGATGGATCATGGATCCATAACATCTAGATGCTCGAATTTAGCAATTTATGAAATCTGGAAAAGTGGAAAAATATGGCCTGACAGTCAAATGTCAGGGTCCATAGATCTGTGTGTGTTAATGATATCTTGTTTTTGATGTTATATATTTGTAGTATGTCATTTTGTCTATAATCTGGAACTGAAAACAGAGCTAGATCATGTCTATATTTCAAGATATAAGCGGTCAAAGACCGTTGACCGTTCACGAAAAGTTAAATTATGGGTAACCCAGAAAATTTTCAGTGGTCTGACAGCATGTTTGAACGTCTAGATCTTGTTGTATCTTGTTGATTTGGCTAAGATGTTGTTGTTATGTTGTTGTCTGGTATTTATACTACATGTTAAATTCATCAGATCCTTTATATCATAACTGGAGTGGACGAAAATCACGATCAAAGTAGCTTTGACCAACTGACCGGATGAATTTCTGGAAAACCCAGAATTCACCAAGAACATTTTTTGACCCCTTGTTTGACCGGTCTAGATCTTACTGTTTTGATGTGGATATGTTGATCTGATGTAATAGAAATGTACACTGACATATGTTCTACAATATAGAACCTTTAGATCACAGAAGCAAAGCTTAGAATGAAAGATACAAGGATCTAAAGTAGCACCTTTATCTGTTCTTCATTTTCTGGAAAACCCAGAAAATGAAGAACAGCGTTGTCAGAACTTTTGATGATCAATATCTCCCTGATCAGATGTTGTATAGCCATGAAACAAGTTTGTGGTTGTAGTATTACGTTAGTACTATAATGTTGTCACGAATTCCAGCCCAGATATCGATCAGAATACAGTTTAAATTTCGGTCAAACTAGCATACTCGTTGTCTGTCAAGAACACTCAAGAACACTGAAGAACACCAATAGCGACAGACAAGTGTCGCTAAAGACCTTTAGCGACAGATTATTTATGATTAATTCTGGAAATTAATTTAAAATTAGAAAAAAATGGTTTTTAATTATTAAAAATACAAAATAAATTATGAAAAATTATATTAAAGTCTGAAAAATAGTTTTTAACTATTTTGAGTGTATTTCAAAAATATTTAGTATTTTTGGAATGTAAATGGTATTTATTTATTTAATTACAATATTAAATAAATTATTTAAAAATAGTTTTTAATTCATGAAAAATCATGAAAAGTAATATTATGATAAAAGAAAATATTTTAAGTTATTTTCCATAACTTTTGATATTTTGTGATGAAATTCATTAATAATTTATTATTAATGGTAATTAATTTATTTAATAAATATATTAAATAAATTATGGAAAATTAGAATTAATGTTTTATAAATCATATAAAAATGATTTAAGTATTATAAAAATATTTTAAGTTATAAAATATAACTTTTGATATTTTGACATGAAAATATTAATATTTTAATATTAATAGCAATTATCGGATAATGGATTTAATGGTTTAAAAATCATATAATTATGATTTTAAGGTATTAAAAATACTTTGATATATTATAATTATATTATAATATTATGTTATGATTTTCATTAATATTTTATATTAAATGAATATTAATGATTAAGGAATTTTGTGGTATTTAATTTATTTAAATACGGTTTTAAGGATTGAAAAATGTTGATAAATGGTAATAATTATTCAAAAATTATTACGAGCCTAGGAAAAATGTTTTGACTGATAAGAAAATTATCTGTGATATTGTTAAGTATTAAGTCAGAGTTTAATTGAACGTAAACTCGATAAAAGTCCGACTAGACCGTCGGGATGATAGAATTGTGTTGGTTTCAACTCAGACTTCAATAGTTTGACTTGATACCTAGTCTTATGTGCGGTAAAGACTGATAGGGTTATGTGGTAATGTGTTTAGGATATTCTGTGGTTTTAAATATAGCAGTATTATACTGTGATGATATTATTCTAATTATTGGAGATCTATATTATTAATATTAGGTCTTCGGTGTAAAGCGTTATTAATTGCGTGCGGTAATCAACGGTTCAGGCAAGTTTTCTTGTACTTAACTCTAATAAGAGTAGTTTCTTCAAGCTTATGGTTAATCTTTGCTGATTGCCATGAAAATTGTACTCTGTACATCTTGCATGTATAAGTCAGGTATGAAAGGTTGATCACCTTCATTACCAGTTGGTTCAGAAATGTTTGTTCATGTAAAATACTTGTTCAGTCAAAATTTTGTTCCTGCTAGTTCACAATCATATTGTTGAATTATAGCCAACCAATTATTCATACTCTTCAATCATGATATATTGTTATGTTATTGTATATAAACTTGCTGGGCAACTTTTATGCTCACCCTTGCTATATCATGATAAAACATTGCAGATAAAGTGAATGCGTTCGGATACAGGAAACGATTAAAGTCAAGCTCAGCTTGGGATATAAAGTGCAGCTAGTTGTAATAGCGTATTGTAATAAATATTGTTGTGTATTATATATTTTAAGAATTGTGTATTAAGTTAAGGTTACTCGACCTTGGTGAATAGTGTGTAATGTATTGTACAAACAACTTATGTTTATATCTTCCGCAAATAGTGATAGAAATAGTATACCGGATTCGCGGCGATTTGGGACCCGGATTTGGGGCTACTACAAGTTACAAGGAGCATAATTCTTTTCAAAGATCGATCTTCATTCTGGATATCATCAGCTGAAGATTAGAACTGATAATATTCCAAAGACTACCTTCAAAACTCGGTATGGGCATTATGAATTCTTAGTCATGTCTTTTGGATTGACTAATGTACCTGCGGCTTTCATGGATACGATGAACCGAGTATTTAAGGAATATTTAGATCAGTTCATTGTTGTCTTTATTAATGACATCCTCATATATTCCAAAAGTCGTGAAGATCATGAGTACCATTTGAAGCTGGTACTCTAAAGGCTTCGTGAAAATAAGCTTTATGCCAAGTTGAAGAAATGCGAGTTCTGACCGTTCATAACTCAAGATCTAGACATGATATGGGCTTGATTCAAATTCCAGATAAAAGCCCTTACATTATACTACAAGTCTATAACTTAAAACACAACAAACAATTAACATACAAGGATCTACGAGCCCTGACATATGGCTGTCAGACAACATTTTAGGGTTCAAAGTCAGTTTATAAAAACTTGATTTTCGTGCCTCTAGATGTTATAGATCCATGATCTAACAACCCAGATCACTTATTAACACCCTTTAACACAACTTTAAACAACAAATCATAACATCTAACATCAAATCTAAGGATTTCGAAATTAGGGTTTATACCTCATAAATGCTCAATTTTTGAATTTGATCTTTGGTGTTTGATCTTGGAAAGCTAAAGGCTGACTTTGGTTTTGTTTCTCAATCACTTTCACTCTCAAAATTCGGATGGAAGAGAGAAAATAGACTTGGCTCAAATGAAAAATAAAGTAAGTTTTGTCCTACTTTTAAAGCTCTTAGATTTTTAATCTATGGTCACAATTGATGCTAAGTGGCAATGAGATCTGACTTTTGAGAGATGCACACGGCTAGCTTGGGGTTGGTTACCAACCATTTACTAGGGCTAGATCTACACTCCATCTCAATATAATATTAGAAATGATAGTTTGGTCTTTTGGCTCATAAAGTGCAAGGCAACTTGGTAATTTCCCATCATCATTAGGTTTCAACCCTTAGGGTTTGACCTTTAGGGTTTAGGGTTTAACCCTTTAGGTTTTGACAAATTAATTTCTAATAATTCCAATTTAGGTTTCAAAAATAGAAATTTAATATTTTCTAAATTACAATTAGGATTCTATAATTATAACAAGATTTCCAAATTACGAAATTCAATCTTGCTATTGAGAATTATTATCTCTTAATTAAAATTGCTAATTTAGCAATTAGAGTCATAATTGGTCATTAGAGTTTATAACCCACTAATTAGGATTTTACATAGAAAATAATCTTTCAATTTAGAAATTAGGTTTCCTAATTTAGATTAGGGTTTCCTAATTACAATAAAGTTTACTAATCTCGTTTAAGCTTGCTAATTAGGGTTAAGGCTTCCTAATTAACATTACACTCTATAAGCTAATAATTTGGTTTTCTCTAATTGCATGTTAGGGTTTCCTACATTAGAAATTAGGGCTTTCCAAATAAATCAATTAGGGTTATCCCTAATTATACTTACAATTAATAACATAGAAACTCTATACTTATCTTCAAACTTCCCATTTAGGGTTTTAATATCCCGATTTAGGGTTTCAGACAGAATAATTAAGGTTCAAATTTTGGAAATTAGGGTTTGCTAAATAATTAAGCTTTACCCTATTAAGCTTATAATTTAAATCACTTGAGCATTATAATTCTCCATTATATTCCCAGATTAGGGTTTCAAATATTAGAAATTTGAAATTAGGATTTTCAGATATGGTATTAGGGTTTTCTAATACTCAAATAGGGTTTCCAGTAATTCATTAGGGTTTTCCCTAATTAATTTATAATTAATAACGTTAAACCTTATGTATAGCATTGCATTCCCAATCTAGGGTTTTTTAATATCTGAATAAGGGTTTCGAACTCCCGGAACTGAAATTAGGGTTTCTAGAATCGATTTCTAGGTTTTCTTATTAGACGTTATGGTTTTCTAGCTGAACGTTGACGTTCTTAATATAAACTTAGGGTTTGTCACAGATATAATTTATCTGGTCAACCCATGACCATTAACCACGTTCTAAACACATACATAATCATAAACACAGAACATAAACACATATAAACTTAATTCTGAATAATTCACCTAAATCCTTCATAAAATTTTGAAATCCTCATAATTCCATCCTAATAACATCAAATGCATACACTTTTTTTCTATCTAGGTCTAATATTTGACCTTAAATCAATCATTTAAGATTTTAATAAATTGTCTAAATTCTTGGGTTATCACATTCACCCCTCCTTATAAGAATTTTGTCCCCGAAATTCACCTTTCACCTTACACCGTGCACCTTACACCATACACCATACCGTTTACACCAATTTATACACATCACATGCTACCCAATACACCACTCACAAGAGCAAAAGTTTTCAAATTGTGCTGAGGGGTCATATAGACCATGAACTACTGAGGTTTATAGGTATTACTACCCGCTGCCTATTTCAATTAAGAAAAAGGTAATCTACCCCTTTAAAAAGGTTAACAATATGATAACAATCACGAAGAAGGTAAACTACCGATGCTAGTACTTTAGGTAATTAGCCTATCGTACTCTTACGTCATGCATAACGTATTAATCATTTTTAGCGAATATTTACGCTACTAGATTGGATTATTTATCCAAACAACATTGTTCACCTTAGTCTCATTATAGGATTCTGCACCAAAACAATTTGGTTCGGGAAATTTCTTTCAATGAACACTTAGAGTTTTCATAACATTAGTCTAGCTGAATCAAATAGCATAGACTCATATCAATAATTCAATTCAATCGAATTATTTAGGTGTAGCCAAACCCCGTTGGCAATTTAAACTTTTTGAAAACTTTTTTTGAGAATGATGTCATGATGCCGTACTGTATTAACAGTCCGTTTGAGGATGCCGTCATTGTATGACTTTGTCATAACACATAATACAATAGTGGAAAAGCGACTTCAGGTCAAGTTCACACTAAGTATTCCTGTATTTATAACTCTATCACATTTTTATCATCTCTGCACCAGGTTACATGGTACATGAGTGATAATTAAAAACAAATTTTGATATTTCAAATCATTTGAGTCTAGCTTAAATAAGTTGCATAGACTGTACTTTAAACCGTTTCAAAAATGGTTACGAGTCTACATATTTTTTTTTAAAAGGCACATAGTGCGTATTTAGCTTGATGTCAAAATTTCGAAGTTTAGCATAGCTAGGAGTTTAGGAAAACCTAATGCCTCCACTAATAATCATTTGCTTAACAATCTATCTGTTCCTGAAATCTTCAATACTTCATTCACACACAACTATATCCAGTTCATAAAATCACACTTATGAGTTCATAAATTGCCATAATCATATGAGTTTAAGAACTTGTCCTAGTCAGACCTTTGGCGTCCATTCGCTGAGGGGTTCATAAACATTTCATATAACTATGAGTCAAGAATGTCACATAAGTATAAGTTTTAAGAACTCGTATTTAACCTTATATTCTCTACCTATGACCTATCTATTTGTTATACACATGAGAAAGGAATCACCCTCTTAACCTGCATATAGCAAATAGCGCGACACAAACATTTCAATGATTATCAAAGCCAGAAACTAAGTGGTTTTTACACCAAGTACAATTTCCCGCCCATAACAAGGAATCATACAACTCAACTAATAACATGAGTCCTCAATTGAAATCCCCACCTAATCTTAACCCCCTTTTCCATACGAATTTCATTTAATTCGTATTCATAATCCATAACTCTTTCATGAGTTTTCATAGTACCATTGCATAGTACAACTGATACACAGCATCTTGATGTAGACTTTTCAATCATCAGATTGATTCTTTCTGGCTGTCATAACCTTATCAGATCACGGGGTGATCACATCGTATATATTACGATTCATTTTTATATCTTGATCGTTTTATTTTATGATCTCCTATCACTGTACTTTTAGTCTTTTAGACTCTATCTATTCATCACTACTGTTTACCATTATTATCAGAGTTATGGAACTCCGTATCTTTATAACTCGCCAAGATTCGTCTTTGAATCTTACCGACACACTAACTCTATGTGAGTTAGATCTTATCCTAATCACTGTGGTTATTAGTCTAAGGTAACTCTACCCTAGGTTTATAACCAACAGCTTTGAAACCAAATGTGAGAGCCCCGAATCCGGGCCCTAAATCATCGCGGATCCGGTTCAATCATTCTACTACTATTGCGGAAGATATAAACATAAATTTTTTATACATTAAACATTATACACTATCCCCAAGGTCGAGTAACCATAACTTATACACATTTCATAACTTATATGACACATGATATCATTATCATCATACAAGACTATTACAAATCTAATCGCGCATATTAACTCTAAGCTGGAACTGTCTTTAACTTTCCTTGTATCCGACGCATTCACCTTAATCTGCAATGTTTTATCATGATATAGCAAGGGTGAGCATGAAAGTTGCCCAGAAAATTTAAATACAATTTAAGGATATATCATGATTGAAGGATTTAGAATAATAAGTTGGCTATAATTCACAATGTAGTTGTGAATTAGCATTAACAAACTTTTGACTGAACAAGTATTACATATGAACAATATATATCTGGACCAACTGGTAATGAAGGTGATCAACCTTTCATACCTGACTTATACATATAAGATGTACAGAGTACAATTCTACATGGCCATCAGTAATGATTAACCATAATCATATCTGAATGAAACACTCTTAATAGAGTTAAGAAAAACAAACTTGCCTAAACCGTTGATTACCGATACGAAATATAACTTAGCTTTATCCGAAGACCTAATACAGATAATATCGATCTCCAATTATTAGAATAATATCATCACAGTATAAAATAACCTAAACACATTATCACATAATCCTATCAGTCTATACAACACTTAGACTTAGCATCAAACCAGACTATTTAAGTCTAAGTTGAAACCGACACAATTCAATCATCCTGACGGTCTAATCGGACAATATCGAGTTTAAGTTCAATTAAACTATGCCTAAACAATTAACAATAATCTTAGATAATCATATTATCAGTCAAAACAATTTTCATTTACTGGTAAAAATTTTCAGATAATTAATATCATTTATCATAATTTTCCAATCATTAAACTCGTATTTAAAGGAATTAAATACCACATAATTCCTTAGTCATTAATATTTATTTATTGCTAAACATTAATGAATTACATGCCATAATATTATATCATATTTATAATATCTCAAAGCATTTTCAATACTTTATTATTTCCTTTAAATGTTTTTAAAGTAATTAAAAACATAAATCAATAACGGATATTAATATAAATACCACATTATTCATTGATCATTAATATTAATTTAATACCAAATATCAATGAAAATCATAACATAATATTATAATATAATTATAACATCACAAAGTAATTTAATACCTTAAAATCATATTTTTATGATTTTTAAACAATCAAATTCATTATCCGATAATTGCTATAAATATTAAAATATTAATATTTTCATGACAAAATATCAAAAGTTATATTTTATAACTCAAAATATTTTTATAACACTTAAATCATTTTTATATGATTTTTAAAGCATTAATTCTATTTTTCCATAATTTATCTAATATATTCATTAAATATATTAACTACCATTAATAATAAATATCAATGAATTTCATCACAAAATATCAAAAGTCATCAAAAATAACTTAAAATATTTTCTAACACCATAAAATAATTTTTCATGATTTTTCATGAATTAAAACTATTTTTAAATAATTTATCTAATATTATAATTAAATAAATAAATTCCATTTATATTCCAAAATATTAAATATTTTCGAAATATACTCCAAATAACTAAAAACTATTTTTCAGGCTTTAAAGTAATTTTTCAGAATTTAATATGTATTTTTAATAATTTAAAAACCATTTACTTCTATTTATTTATTAAAATAATCTATTTTCCGAAAATAAGAGTCGCTAAAGGGCCCTATAGCAACAGACCCGTCGCTATAGGTGTTCTTGGGTTTGTTCTTGGTGTTCTTCAGACATTCATGTCAGAAACTATGGTCGCTACTTTGACCATGATTATCACAGTGTTCGTAATGATTTATGGGAAGCTAAATGGTTATAATTGTAGTACGAATGTAATACTACATGTTCCAACAACAAGATAGGTCAAAAAAACATCAGATCCGAGAGATCTATGTCCCACAAACTCGTGTCAGGCCTGTTCTTCATTTTCTAGGTTACCCAGAAAATTAAGAACAGTGCAGGTTCATACTTTGAGCCTTTCAATCGTTGCCTTCTGGGGTTGGTTGGTGTGATCTAGTGGTTAAAACGTGTAGTAGAGATGTAAATGTACAATTTCCTAACTTCATATCATAACCACAACATCTCAAACGCAAGATCTGGACCGGTCAAAATGATGTCAGGAACTGTTCTTGACGATTTCTGGGTTTTCCAGATTTTGTCAAGAACAGTCGGTCAACGCTTGTTTGACCCTAATTATATACGATTCTGTTTATGATATGAGTGAACTAAAGACTTAATCATGTAGTCTTAATGTCAGGCTACAACGTTCAAACAACAAAATGACTAGAACAATTAACAGATGCAAGATCAGGGGTTTCAAAAATCTTGTCAGACCACCTTTAAAATTCTGGGTTTCTGGGAATTTTCTAGGTTGCCCAAAAAATTAAATATGTGATCGGTCAACTAGCTTTGACCGTTCATAACTTGAGATCTAGACATGATATGGGCTTGATTCAAATTCCAAATAAAAGCCCTTACATCATACTATAAGTCTATAACTTAAAACGCAACAAACAATTAACATACAAGGATCTACGAGCCCTGACATATGGCTGTCAGACAACATTTTAGGGTTCAAAGTCAGTTTATAAAAACTTGATTTTCGTGCCTCTAGATGTTATAGATCCATGATCTAACAACCCAGATCACTTATTAACACCCTTTAACACAACTTTAAACAACAAATCATAACATCTAACATCATATCTAAGGATTTCGAAATTAGGGTTTATACCTCATAAATGCTCAATTTTTGAATTTGATCTTTGGTGTTTGATCTTGGAAAGCTAAAGGCTGACTTTGGTTTTGTTTCTCAATCACTTTCACTCTCAAAATTCGGATGGAAGAGAGAAAATAGACTTGGCTCAAATGAAAAATAAAGTAAGTTTTGTCCTACTTTTAAAGCTCTTAGATTTTTAATCTATGGTCACAATTGATGCTAAGTGGCAATGAGATCTGACTTTTGAGAGATGCACACGGCTAGCTTGGGGTTGGTTACCAACCATTTACTAGGGCTAGATCTACACTCCATCTCAATATAATATTAGAAAGGATAGTTTGGTCTTTTGGCTCATAAAGTGCAAGGCAACTTGGTAATTTCCCATCATCATTAGGTTTCAACCCTTAGGGTTTGACCTTTAGGGTTTAGGGTTTAACCCTTTAGGTTTTGACAAATTAATTTCTAATAATTCCAATTTAGGTTTCAAAAATAGAAATTTAATATTTTCTAAATTACAATTAGGATTCTATAATTATAACAAGATTTCCAAATTACGAAATTCAATCTTGCTATTGAGAATTATTATCTCTTAATTAAAATTGCTAATTTAGCAATTAGAGTCATAATTGGTCATTAGAGTTTATAACCCACTAATTAGGATTTTACATAGAAAATAATCTTTCAATTTAGAAATTAGGTTTCCTAATTTAGATTAGGGTTTCCTAATTACAATAAAGTTTACTAATCTCGTTTAAGCTTGCTAATTAGGGTTAAGGCTTCCTAATTAACATTACACTCTATAAGCTAATAATTTGGTTTTCTCTAATTGCATGTTAGGGTTTCCTACATTAGAAATTAGGGCTTTCCAAATAAATCAATTATGGTTATCCCTAATTATACTTACAATTAATAACATAGAAACTCTATACTTATCTTCAAACTTCCCATTTAGGGTTTTAATATCCCGATTTAGGGTTTCAGACAGAATAATTAAGGTTCAAATTTTGGAAATTAGGGTTTGCTAAATAATTAAGCTTTACCCTATTAAGCTTATAATTTAAATCACTTGAGCATTATAATTCTCCATTATATTCCCAGATTAGGGTTTCTAATATTAGAAAGTTGAAATTAGGATTTTCAGATATGGTATTAGGATTTTCTAATACTCAAATAGGGTTTCCAGTAATTCATTAGGGTTTTCCCTAATTAATTTATAATTAATAACGTTAAACCTTATGTATAGCATTGCATTCCCAATCTAGGGTTTTTTAATATCTGAATAAGGGTTTCGAACTCCCGGAACTGAAATTAGGGTTTCTAGAACCGATTTCTAGGTTTTCTTATTCGACGTTATGGTTTTCTAGCTGAACGTTGACGTTCTTAATATAAACTTAGGGTTTGTCACAGATATAATTTATCTGGTCAACCCATGACCATTAACCACGTTCTAAACACATACATAATCATAAACACAGAACATAAACACATATAAACTTAATTCTGAATAATTCACCTAAATCCTTCACAAAATTTTGAAATCCTCATAATTCCATCCTAATAACATCAAATGCATACACTTTTTTTCTATCTAGGTCTAATATTTGACCTTAAATCAATCATTTAAGATTTTAATAAATTGTCTAAATTCTTGGGTTATCACATTCACCCCTCCTTATAAGAATTTTGTCCCCGAAATTCACCTTTCACCTTACACCGTGCACCTTACACCATACACCATACCGCTTACACCAATTTATACACATCACATGCTACCCAATACACCACTCACAAGAGCAAAAGTTTTCAAATTGTGCTGAGGGGTCATATAGACCATGAACTACTGAGGTTTATAGGTATTACTACCCGCTACCTATTTCAATTAAGAAAAAGGTAATCTACCCCTTTAAAAAGGTTAACAATATGATTACAATCACGAAGAAGGTAAACTACCGATGCTAGTACTTTAGGTAATTAGCCTATCGTACTCTTACGTCATGCATAACGTATTAATCATTTTTAGCGAATATTTACGCTACTAGATTGGATTATTTATCCAAACAACATTGTTCACCTTAGTCTCATTATAGGATTCCGCACCAAAACAATTTGGTTCAGGAAATTTCTTTCAATGAACACTTAGAGTTTTCATAACATTAGTCTAGCTGAATCAAATAGCATAGACTCATATCAATAATTCAATTCAATCGAATTATTTAGGTGTAGCCAAACCCCGTTGGCAATTTAAACTTTTTGAAAACATTTTTGAGAATGACGTCATGATGCCGTACTGTATTAACAGTCCGTTTGAGGATGCCGTCATTGTATGACTTTGTCATAACACATAATACAATAGTGGAAAAGCGACTTCAGGTCAAGTTCACACTAAGTATTCCTGTATTTATAACTCTATCACATTTTTATCATCTCTGCACCAGGTTACATGGTACATGAGTGATAATTAAAAACAAATTTTGATATTTCAAATCATTTGAGTCTAGCTTAAATAAGTTGCATAGACTGTACTTTAAACCGTTTCAAAAATGGTTACGAGTCTACATATTTTTTTTTAAAAGGCACATAGTGCGTATTTAGCTTGATGTCAAAATTTCGAAGTTTAGCATAGCTAGGAGTTTAGGAAAACCTAATGCCTCCACTAATAATCATTTGCTTAACAATCTATCTGTTCCTGAAATCTTCAATACTTCATTCACACACAACTATATCCAGTTCATAAAATCACACTTATGAGTTCATAAATTGCCATAATCATATGAGTTTAAGAACTTGTCCTAGTCAGACCTTTGGCGTCCATTCGCTGAGGGGTTCATAAACATTTCATATAACTATGAGTCAAGAATGTCACATAAGTATAAGTTTTAAGAACTCGTATTTAACCTTATATTCTCTACCTATGACCTATCTATTTGTTATACACATGAGAAAGGAATCACCCTCTTAACCTGCATATAGCAAATAGCGCGACACAAACATTTCAATGATTATCAAAGCCAGAAACTAAGTGGTTTTTACACCAAGTACAATTTCCCGCCCATAACAAGGAATCATACAACTCAACTAATAACATGAGTCCTCAATTGAAATCCCCACCTAATCTTAACCCCCTTTTCCATACGAATTTCATTTAATTCGTATTCATAATCCATAACTCTTTCATGAGTTTTCATAGTACCATTTCATAGTACAACTGATACACAGCATCTTGATGTAGACTTTTCAATCATCAGATTGATTCTTTCTGGCTGTCATAACCTTATCAGATCACGGGGTGATCACATTGTATATATTACGATTCATTTTTATATCTTGATCGTTTTATTTTATGATCTCCTATCACTGTACTTTTAGTCTTTTAGACTCTATCTATTCATCACTACTGTTTACCATTATTATCAGAGTTATGGAACTCCGTATCTTTATAACTCGCCAAGATTCGTCTTTGAATCTTACCGACACACTAACTCTATGTGAGTTAGATCTTATCCTAATCACTGTGGTTATTAGTCTAAGGTAACTCTACCCTAGGTTTATAACCAACAGCTTTGAAACCAAATGTGAGAGCCCCGAATCCGGTCCCTAAATCATCGCGGATCCGGTTCAATCATTCTACTACTATTGCGGAAGATATAAACATAAATTTTTTATACATTAAACATTATACACTATCCCCAAGGTCGAGTAACCATAACTTATACACATTTCATAACTTATATGACACATGATATCATTATCATCATACAAGACTATTACAAATCTAATCGCGCATATTAACTCTAAGTTGGAACTGTCTTTAACTTTCCTTGTATCCGACGCATTCACCTTAATCTGCAATGTTTTATCATGATATAGCAAGGGTGAGCATGAAAGTTGCCCAGAAAATTTAAATACAATTTAAGGATATATCATGATTGAAGGATTTAGAATAATAAGTTGGCTATAATTCACAATGTAGTTGTGAATTAGCATTAACAAACTTTTGACTGAACAAGTATTACATATGAACAATATATATCTGGACCAACTGGTAATGAAGGTGATCAACCTTTCATACCTGACTTATACATATAAGATGTACAGAGTACAATTCTACATGGCCATCAGTAATGATTAACCATAAGAATATCTGAATGAAACACTCTTAATAGAGTTAAGAAAAACAAACTTGCCTAAACCGTTGATTACCGATACGAAATATAACTTAGCTTTATCCGAAGACCTAATACAGATAATATCGATCTCCAATTATTAGAATAATATCATCACAGTATAAAATAACCTAAACACATTATCACATAATCCTATCAGTCTATACAACACTTAGACTTAGCATCAAACCAGACTATTTAAGTCTAAGTTGAAACCGACACAATTCAATCATCCTGACGGTCTAATCGGACAATATAGAGTTTAAGTTCAATTAAACTATGCCTAAACAATTAACAATAATCTTAGATAATCATATTATCAGTTAAAATAATTTTCATATACTGGTAAAAACTTTCAGATAATTAATATCATTTATCATAATTTTCCAATCATTAAACTCGTATTTAAAGGAATTAAATACCACATAATTCCTTAGTCATTAATATTTATTTATTGCTAAACATTAATGAATTACATGCCATAATATTATATCATATTTATAATATCTCAAAGCATTTTCAATACTTTATTATTTCCTTTAAATGTTTTTAAAGTAATTAAAAACATAAATCAATAACGGATATTAATATAAATACCACATTATTCATTGATCATTAATATTAATTTAATACCAAATATCAATGAAAATCATAACATAATATTATAATATAATTATAACATCACAAAGTAATTTAATACCTTAAAATCATATTTTTATGATTTTTAAACAATCAAATTTATTATCCGATAATTGCTATAAATATTAAAATATTAATATTTTCATGACAAAATATCAAAAGTTATATTTTATAACTCAAAATATTTTTATAACACTTAAATCATTTTTATATGATTTTTAAAGCATTAATTCTATTTTTCCATAATTTATCTAATATATTCATTAAATATATTAACTACCATTAATAATAAATATCAATGAATTTCATCACAAAATATCAAAAGTCATCAAAAATAACTTAAAATATTTTCTAACACCATAAAATAATTTTTCATGATTTTTCATGAATTAAAACTATTTTTAAATAATTTATCTAATATTATAATTAAATAAATAAATTCCATTTATATTCCAAAATATTAAATATTTTCGAAATATACTCCAAATAACTAAAAACTATTTTTCAGGCTTTAAAGTAATTTTTCAGAATTTAATATGTATTTTTAATAATTTAAAAACCATTTACTTCTATTTATTTATTAAAATAATCTATTTTCCGAAAATAAGAGTCGCTAAAGGGCCCTATAGCAACAGACCCGTCGCTATAGGTGTTCTTGGGTCTGTTCTTGGTGTTCTTCAGACATTCATGTCAGAAACTATGGTCGCTACTTTGACCATGATTATCACAGTGTTCGTAATGATTTATGGGAAGCTAAATGGTTATAATTGTAGTACGAATGTAATACTACATGTTCCAACAACAAGATAGGTCAAAAAAACATCAGATCCGAGAGATCTATGTCCCACAAACTCGTGTCAGGCCTGTTCTTCATTTTCTAGGTTACCCAGAAAATTAAGAACAGTGCAGGTTCATACTTTGAGCCTTTCAATCGTTGCCTTCTGGGGTTGGTTGGTGTGATCTAGTGGTTAAAACGTGTAGTAGAGATGTAAATGTACAATTTCCTAACTTCATATCATAACCACAACATCTCAAACGCAAGATCTGGACCGGTCAAAATGATGTCAGGAACTGTTCTTGACGATTTCTGGGTTTTCCAGATTTTGTCAAGAACAGTCGGTCAACGCTTGTTTGACCCTAATTATACACGATTCTGTTTATGATATGAGTGAACTAAAGACTTAATCATGTAGTCTTAATGTCAGGCTACAACGTTCAAACAACAAAATGACTAGAACAATTAACAGAAGCAAGATCAGGGGTTTCAAAAATCTTGTCAGACCACCTTTAAAATTCTGGGTTTCTGGGAATTTTCTAGGTTGCCCAAAAAATTAAATATGTGATCGGTCAACTAGCTTTGACCGTTCATAACTCGAGATCTAGACATGATATGGGCTTGATTCAAATTCCAAATAAAAGCCCTTACATCATACTACAAGTCTATAACTTAAAACGCAACAAACAATTAACATACAAGGATCTACGAGCCCTGACATATGGCTGTCAGACAACATTTTAGGGTTCAAAGTCAGTTTATAAAAACTTGATTTTCGTGCCTCTAGATGTTATAGATCCATGATCTAACAACCCAGATCACTTATTAACACCCTTTAACACAACTTTAAACAACAAATCATAACATCTAACATCAAATCTAAGGATTTTGAAATTAGGGTTTATACCTCATAAATGCTTAATTTTTGAATTTGATCTTTGGTGTTTGATCTTGGAAAGCTAAAGGCTGACTTTTGTTTTGTTTCTCACTCACTTTCACTCTCAAAATTCGGATGGAAGAGAGAAAATGGACTTGGCTCAAATGAAAAATAAAGTAAGTTTTGTCCTACTTTTAAAGCTCTTAGATTTTTAATCTATGGTCACAATTGATGCTAAGTGGCAATGAGATCTGACTTTGAGAGATGCACACAGGCTAGCTTGGGGTTGGTTACCAACCATTACTAGGGCTAGATCTACACTTCATCTCAATATAATATTAGAAAGGATAGTTTGGTCTTTTGGTTCATAAAGTGCAAGGCAACTTGGTAATTTCCCATCATCATTAGGTTTCAACCCTTAGGGTTTGGCCCTTAGGGTTTAGGGTTTAACCCTTTAGGTTTCGACAAATTGATTTCTAATCATTCCAATTTAGGTTTCAAAAATAGAAATTTAATATTTTCTAAATTGCAATTAGGATTCTATAATTATAATAAGATTTCCAAATTACGAAATTCAATCTTGCTATTGAGAATTATTATCTCTTAATTAAAATTGCTAATTTAGCAATTAGAGTCATAATTGGTCATTAGACTTTATAACCCACTATTAGGTTTTACATAGAAAAAGAATCGTGCAATTTAGAAATTAACGTTTCCTAATTTAGATTAGGGCTTCCTAAATTACAAAAGTTTACTAATCTCTTTTAGCTTGGCTCATTATGTTACGGCTTCCTATTCCCTTACATCTCTATAACTAATAATTGGGTTTTCTCTAATGGCTGTTAGGGGTTTCCTAAATTATGAATTAGGGCTTTTCAAATAACATCATTAGGTTTTTCCCTACTTATAACTTACAATTAGTAAACATCGAGAACTCAATACTTAGTCTCAAACTTCCCATTTAGGGTTTTAATATCCTTACGGTTTTCAGACAGAGTAATAATGTTCAAAATTTTTGAAATTGGGGTTTGCTAAATAATTTAAGCATTGCCCTATTAGCTTATAATTTAATCACTTGAGCATTATAATTCTCCTTATATTCCCAGATTTAAGGGTTTCAATATTGCCATCTGAAAATGATTTTTCAGACTATGGTATAGGGTTTTCTACGTACTCAAATAGGTTTTCCCAATAATTCAATTAGGGTTTCCCTAGAATTTATAATTAATAACGTTAAGAACCTTATGTAAAGCTGCAATTCAATCTAGGGTTTTTTTAATATTCGAATATCGGGTTTTCGGAACTCCCTGAATTGGAAACTAGGGTTTCCAAGAACCGATTTTTAGGTTTTCTTCATTGCGTAGGTTTTCTAGCTGGAACGTTTGACGTTCGTATATAAACTTAGGACTTGTCCAGATAAATTTATCTGTCACAACCCATACCCTTAACCACGTTTCTAAACACATGCAAATCATAACAAAACAGACATAAACACTATAAAATTATTCTGAATAATTCACCTAAGATCCTTCACAAATTTTGAAGCCATCCTCATAATTTCAGCATAATAACTCAAACGCATAACTTATTCTATCCAGTCTAATATGAGCCTTAAATCAATCATTTAAGATTTTAATAATTGTCCTAAATTCCTCCGGGTTTGGCACATTTTTATACCTCACTATTGTATATCAAGTTTATGCGAATTATGCCCATCTCAAGTACATTTTAGTTTATTTTAGTTGCATTTCATGTTATTTTTCATTGCATGTACTGAGAACTCCTTTTGGCATAAAAGTGTAGGAAATGGCGTACTTTGGTGGTGTTGGATGGCAAGAGGTTATTGGATGCATGCCTCGAGGCTGACGGATGCACGACATGAGAATGTAGTGAAGCAAAGGGACTGATAATGAAGGAAGGAAGGAAAAGAATGAACAAGTAGTAGTAGCAGCAGCATGACAGAACCAGAACTAGAGTACAAACTGCAAGTTGCGCGGCCAAAACTCCATCTTCTCTAATTCTTCTTGGGATTCTCCATCATTGTGGATTTATAATATTGTTTTTTTGGATTTATATGAGGATTTGAACATTGATATTGGTTTACAATCTACAATTGGGTTTGATCATTCTATCCCTCATCTTTCAATTGTTTACTTGATAATCATGCTTAGCGTTGACCCCATAATGGCTTTTGGTTCAGTCATGAACTAAACTCCATTATGGATTCTAACGGGGCTGTTATATTATTTGGTTGCAGCTTGATTGCTATGTTGTTGACCTATCATATTGGATTCTATTATTTTGTTTTCACTATGAATGCTTGATCACCTTCTTTTTCAGTATTTTACATGGAAATGACATGAACATGCCTAGTATGGATTGTAGTCATATAGGCACACGTATATGGGGCTTTTGATATGGCTTGCGTATTTCGTGAATGAGATAGATATAGTTATTCACCGTATGAGTTAACCAATAAGGGCTTGTTGCTTCAATTCACTATTTGCAATTTCACATAGACATATAGTATTTTGGTTATATTTTTTTATTTACAACAAATCTAATCATCTGTGTAGCTGTGTAAGTAGGTCCTAGTGCATTAAAAAGTGCTATGACTCTATTAGTGCTCTTGGATATTTTTGTCCTGCGATAGTTACAAGTCTTGGCATGATAGTGGTAAAAGCCTAGATTAAATATTAATATTAAGTGTAGGGGGGCCCTTATTTCCATATTTGATTTATTCCTTAATATTCTTATTTTTAGTTGTTAGTGCAATGATTTTATTCACCAATTATAGTCGTTAGTCTAAGCCTATGAATAGGTAGTGATTTAATTGATGCATAGTAGTTTGAATTGATAATTTCCTCTGTGTGACGATACTCTACCTTACTCTGTATTACTTGTTGACACATGTAAATTGCTTGCATAGTTAAGGCCTCGTTTAGCAGACACTGAAAAAGAGAACGAAACACATGGACCATCAAATTACAGTTTGTCCAACACCAACAACACAGGCCGAGTATATGTTTATAATGGTATATAAAACTGGCCCAATCCATGTGGATCCAACGATTATCAGTCGTTTGATGATTCTGCTGTCCCATCAAGCAAACTACCGAAGTCAATCACACCAAAGAGGTGCATTCTACTGAGCCATAAGTCACTGCAAGTCATCAAGATGGCTCTGGATTCAAAGAAATAGCCTGCATCCACATCACTCTAATAGGAATGATTTGTTGTAAATGCATTGGCGACATTGGATTCCTTGATCCAAATATCTAATAGGAAAGAATTCCTTATACGAGATTTACACGCCATAAGGCACCAGCCAATGGGAATTACTATGGAGAAGTATCAGATGAATTACCTCCCATCAAAAACCCTTGGTATAAGGATATAAAAAGAATATCTTTGAGATGGATCTACACCGTTGGGCAAGTCAAGCTGAAAGAAAGCAATTCATAAAATGGCTATGAAATTAGTATCTAAGCGGAGATGCACTCTACAAGAGAGATGTTGGAATAGATCTTTTGAGATGCCTAGATAAAGATCAAGCCCAAAGGCTTATGGGTGAAATCCAAGGTGGAGTCTATGGTCCATACATGAGCAGTCCTTTACTTGTTAAAAAGATATTAAGAACAAGGCACTTTTGGATATCTCTCAAAGTCGAATGTGATGATCACATCAGGAGATGTTATCGATGCCAAGTTCATGAAAATGCCATCCATGCTCCTCCAAACGAACTACATTGTATGATTTCACCATGGCCCTTTACTATGTAGGGTATGGATGTGATCGGGCCAATAAAACCCAAAGCAAGTAATGGTCATCGATTTATTTTCACCATGATTGACTACTTCACCAGGTGGATAGAAGTTGTCTCTTTTCCAAAAGTCACAAAGGAGGTAATTGTCAATTTCATCAAAAATAATGTGATCTGTCGATACGGACAACCGGAGGAGATCGTGTCAGACAATGCAAAAAATTTGAACCACCAAATGATGAAGGAATTATGTAGTAAGTTCCACGTCAAACATCTTAATTCCATCATTTATCATCCTGAGATGAATGGTGTTGTTGAAGCGGCCAACAAGAACATCAAAAAGATCATGCAAAAGATGTCAGCCAATCACAAAGGATGGCCTGACTTACTACCTCTGACTCTGTTAGCCTACAGAACTTTAATGCGCACTTCTACTTTGACTACCCCCTACTCATAGATCTATGGAATGGAAGCAGTACTCCTCGTAGAAGTAGAAATGGAAATCATTAAGTGTTGATAGATGCTCACTTATGGAAGAAATACCATGGATTGCAAGAGCAGTACCAACAACTCTCTTTGATGACAGAAATGGCGGTATCTATTTCCATGGTCGATTGTTACAACAAGGATGTTCGTCCTACAATAAAGGTCTTTATTCGGATTTTAAGAAAATGAACCCTGTATTAAAAAATTTCATATCCCCCAATTTAAAAAAAAAAAAAGAAGTGCAAGGAAATTCCGCCTTAAACCTAGGAATGCATGTTCCTAGTCAAAGAATGTTGTTAGAGAAGCCCTCGGTTGCAAGACAAGGACACAAAAAATTTCCCCAGTTTATTCAATGCTGACACAATGAAAAGGTATTAATGTTCTTGAAATGCCCTGCAGACCACCATCCTGCTCCTATACAAAAAGTCCGGTCTCAGCAATAGCCTAAACAACGCAAGACTGATCTCCACCATCGATGAGAGTACGGAATGGAAACCAGCTATGTGCGGTCCAAACCAAATGAAAAATCAAAGTTTCTCAAATATGCTCCAACCATAATAAACACCTTTTAAATCCCCAAATATTTTCTCATCCCGGTACAAGTACCAGCTTCAAACCCATTCAAGCCAAAACATTAATTACGTAACCTATCTCCCTCCCTCAACTGGGGAGACGTCAACAACCATCTATGTTCCGGCTGCGACAACCTTAAAACCCCTCCAACACTGTTTGTCTAAACGCGCACATAGTTAAAACACCGTTTCCCAGCACACCAAAAGTAAAATATGATTTGTACAGACCAAAAAGCCCTAAGATCAACGATCCATTCTAGAGATCTTAGGACATCTCTAAATCAATTCATCAAGGAGAATTTTCGAGACACATCAGAGGGCAAGTACTGGAGAAATAGGCAATCATAAACCTAAGTTAAACATATCCAGAATGGGAAATGAGATAAAATATATTTCCTTGTTATAATGTTGTTTACTTTATACAAAACATTGTACAATGAAAAAAGTGGTTACCTAGTCTAAATGCAGAAAGAAAAGCTACTTTAATTAAGCCCCTAGTCAAACAGACAACAGATGCAAGCATAAGCATCCCTCTCAGAGATGGAGGGTTATCCCGGATCTTTCTGACTAGCAGTACTCAAGGTGGAGTCATAACCCACTGTTATACATAGTACTACCATGATCTCTCTATTGCACTCGTTGATGCAACAAGTCCTCTGTATAGATCTAAGAGTGGTCATAATCACCACAGCAGTACTGGAACCAAGCTAAAACCGGTCGTCCCAGAGCTAAGTAGCAGCATCTATGGGCTACTTGGCCCTCGTCCCTTAACCAATAAGCAGAATCTCTACTAGATTAGACCCTCAAAAATAGTGGCCTAGTCTCGTCCTCTCTCAAAGTAACAAGTATAACTCGCTGGCTGCCAGTAAAACCTCTCTAGTAATAAAAGGACAGAAGCAGAAAACAGAGCTGGGAGTAGACAATCTTATAGCTATCATCAAAGCCTTAAATAGGTTATCCTCTAAAGGGGAAGGTAGATCATCCATGGGCTCCTCACCATCTGAATCAAAAGGAAGCTCTGGGTGGATAACATGGGTCGCTACTATATCTGCCTCTAGCCAAGCATTGTACTATGCTGAACGACAGTAATGACTCTCATCAAACTCAGATGACTCTTTGAGAGTCCATAAATTATAAACCTGGTCCAAATCATCAACACACATAGACAAAGTGGATAATCGATAATCTAAAGCACCCTCAAAGGGATGAAAATCCTAAAACTGCTCAAATTATCCTTGGATAGCCGGTGGATGATAAGTAATCAAAGCTCTTAAACCCGCTAATAGAAGAAAATCCATATCGGTAGCTTGTGTGATGAACCTCAATGGGGAGCAGAATCCTGAATAAAGTAAAATAGAGAATAGGTCCTCAATAGCATCCAAAAAAGTCAGCCATGAGCCTCTATCTATGCACTCTATAGGGCAAAAAGAAAAAGACCTCGCTCTATCATGCCCAAAGAAATATCCAAGGCGTCTCAAAGTGCCTATCGGCCGAAGATGTGTCATGAACCATACATACAGTAAAATTGTGCTGCCTAGAAAATATTCGTCATCATGAGTATGGTAGTAGGTAGCTGAAATGAAAGTCTCTGCAAGAATCATGGGAAGAATGTTGCAACCCTCTCGTAAAGCTCTAACTGTAGTGACTTAGGCAATGTTCATAGATATAATGTGACCCGAGGTGACCTCAGATAAAAATATTGATCGTCTTATACCTTTCATATCCATAAACTGGCAACGCATCTGACCTACCACTGTCCGGGCACATAGAACATATAAAAACAACCAGGTGATATAGAAATACTCCTCTAAGGTAGGAGTTAACTCATCAGAACTGAAGCAAAAAACCTGTCTAGCGGGGATCTAATGAGATAACATGGTACTCTACAAAACTGTCAATAACTCTGAAGGTCAACAAAGACATAGAGTGGCCCAACATGCCACCTGCTAATATGCGATCTGACTCTAGAAGACTATCAAACCAAGACCATAAATACGTAGCTATACGGCTGGCAGGAAGTCGATCAATGCATGATATTGATGAAGAAGACATTTGTAAAACTATATCATGAAACCATCCATGGGTCAATGCTAAACTCATCAAATGCATATCCATGACATATAATGCATGCATAATGATAAATGATAATATAACAAGTGCACGAAGTAAAAGCATTATAGAATGTAAACATGTATACATCATAAATACATCATCTCTGTTCTAAAAATGTACAAAGTATAAGTAAGTGGGGCATAACAGTCCTATGTCTAACAAAAGACTATCGGAAGAAGTCATGGATATCTATATCCCCTAGGCGATAAACACGGTCCAACTCCTCTTGAGTCACTGTATCTCTTCTAAAGGGGATATCGGGGCGGTACAGGGAGGATCTAATCAAGTAAAATCAGAAGTGTATGGGTCGCTAGATGTACCAACAGCTAAGTTGGAGGAATCAAAAGTATCTACCTCTGAAGGGTATCTGCCTAAGTGGCGAATGAAAAGATGTGCCCTGTCTAGCCAATGGATCAAATCTGTTAACTGATCTAGAAGGGTAGGCTCTCGAAAGTAGGCAATCCAATCTGTCATCATAACTGATCCAGGTACCAAGTCCGCTATAAACTGAGTGGCCTAGGTCTGAGCCCCTATGGTGCAAGGAATCCACCATGAATGAAATGCATCTGATGTGCAAAGTCCATTTGACAAGGTGAAACCATTTAAACCTATCACGGGAATGTCTATAATAAGGAGAGATAAAGGATAATGTCACCGAGCGGGAAGAAAGTAAGGAATCTGAATCTACCATATGATACACCTGATCGCTCGCTCTCCTAAATAGAGCTCCCATCGTCCCTCGGTCAAGAAGGGAATTTGTTGAGTAGATAAAGCATACTCTAACCCTATCAGGAAACCATCATTAAAGCCAACTATCAGATAATCGGGGGTGTAAGGAACCCAGGTGATCACATCTGCAGTCAATAGCTCTAGCTATAAGCGACTGTGTGTAAAACCATCCTCTATGGGAACCTCTGTCAAAGTAGAGTGATGCCAACGCCGACCCCATGGATATGTCTCCGAGCCTAAAGTGGTAACTAGTTGAGGCAAGGAAGAAACTAAGTATATCAATCTATCTATTAAAAATACCTGAAGGTGTGGAATGGAAGATCGATTATCAATACTTACCAATAGAAAAGGGTAAAAGCATAACCAAGCCTCTATAACGCCTTCAGAATGTAGGCGCATCTCTTAGAGGAAATATGCAAATGTGAAAGAGCCCCAATCAAAATCTCTGATACGATCTACATCTCGAAGAGCGCCAATAAGGGAAAATGAGACAATCGATGAGTTATTGTAACGCCCCCATATCTATACTCCCACGATATCCGATATGGTACTTACTATAAGTCAATGTATATAATGCATTCAAATCTATATGCCCATGGTATCTAATTTTATGCTTATATCTAATTGAGTGACTATACAATTTATAACCAGATATAATTCACATAGATCCAAGATTCACAGTATCTCATAACAGATAACAATTCTCAAGAGAATTATTACTATGTTTGGATACCATCACTTGGATATATGAACTGTATCTATGAATAGTATCTATCTATCTGAAATTCAGAGTATCAGTAATAACATGAACAATCCATATTACCAATACCCTCACTTAAATGTATAGTCTATGTCATGAGAATTAAACTATCGTATCGATAGTACCTATCTATCCAAAATCTGGAGTATTAACAACAACATGAATAGTCCATGTTGTCAATACCCCCACTCAGATAAGTAGTTTCCAAGGATCTCAAACTATATTAAAAATTCTAATTACATCTATATATGTAAGAAAACACAATTACAGAAATAAAAGATGTTATATATATATATATATATATATATATATCATTAAGGTTCGATTACATGATTCTTCATAAAGAATTTATTATTACAAAGTATTACATTCAACTAGACAGTAATATAAATTAATCTAAGCAGGGGCTCTTCCCTTTATTAACTCCAGAAGTGTCAAGGTTACAATCTAATACTGTAAAGGGAATAATTTGCAAGGGTGAGCTATGACATGCTCAGCAAGTTCTATATTTATAACAATATAAAATTTGAAGAAGTATAACAATTCAAAATTTAACTGATAGTTGCTACCATTTCTAGAATTTCTTTTTCAACCATTTTTGGACTTTTTATTTCTGTCAGTCACATAGACTTAGAAACTTTTTTTAGATTTGAGGTAGGGGATCAACCTATTCAATATCCTAGGAGTATGCATCTCATCCTAATAGTGCTCACATGCACTAATCGTCAATATATTATTGACCAAACATCGATCCCTTTACGGGATACACAACTTCAGTATAGGATGTCTTACCAAAGCAATTTGGTTTGACATAACAGTTTATGCTCAATAAAAAACATCATATGAATAAACAATTCATTTCTTAGTTATGCTGAAGCAATAGCAATAACTTTTCAACAATTGGAAATTACAGGTTAAGTTTTGGTATAACATATCAATAGCAATTCAAGATAGAATCTTGTTCAACGAATAAATAGGGTTTGTGAAATTTGCATAAGTAATTTAAGGTAGGGAACTTGCGAAAGTAATTAGGGTATAGGAAACTTTCCTGAGTGAAGATCAGTCAAGCAATGCTACTCGATTCGTTAATAAACACCTAAGATGTTCATTGATATAAATCTAACACATTAGTATTGATAACAATACTCAAATACAAAATCTACAAATGTTTGGGTTAGGTTTAATATAGTTTCAGTATCCAAAGACTTTACCAAGTATGAAATAAGTTGATAAATCGACTAAATTTTATTTATAAGCTTTATTATATTTTTAGATAATTTAAATATCCATTATAATAATTTCTAAAAGCTTATAATAATTTTTAAGTATTTATTTATCCCTTAAATGATTTTTACATCATTTATTTCTATTAATAAATAATTAATATTTACTTAAAATATTATAAAAATCTTTTTTACTATTTTTAAATAATTTATAACCATTTATTATTATTACTATCATTTTCAATAATTATTTATTATTTATAAGTAATTATTCTGATTAATTTATTATTAACTTAACTATTAATAATATCCAAATAAATTAAAATATTTATTGAATTTATGTAAAAATATTAAAAGTTAAATATTATAACTTAAAATAATTTTTAAAACTGTTTTTGTAATTATTTATATTTATTTATTAATTATTTCTAATTTTTATTAATTAATTTATTAGAAAATATTTTTTGTCTGTCCCTAACGCTCTATAGTGACAGAAAGTGTCGCTATAGGTGTTCTTGAGTTTTTGGGTTTCAGTCGGTCATGGTCTAGGGACCACTTTGACCTTGATCTACTTTGTTGTTGTTAATGATTCTAGGTTTGGTCATATATGGATGTTATAGTACTCATACAATAGTACAACATCAGGCCAAATTCATGTTTTAACCTACATATAATAAGAAGTTATAGAGGCTCAAAGTCACTGTCAAAGTTGTTCTTGAGTTTCTAGGTAACCCAGAACAGTGGTCATGGTCGGTCAATGATTTTGTAGCTTCTATATCTTTCAATCCGTGTAATAGATTTGTATTTTGTTTGTTGTAATAGGTAGTCTATATGTCAAGGTACGTATATGTAACACTAATTTGGACCAAGTATGATTCTAAGGTCTCGATCTATTATGGTCAAAGTACAGTCAAAGGTTGTTCTTCATGTTCATCAATTTTCTGGGTAACCCTGAAAACATGGTCATGCTCGATCAACGACTTTTGACTATTAATTCTGGTAATCTTATGAATTGTTTAAGCAATTGAGTGTCATAGATATTTAGTAGGTATGTCAATGTATTATTTCATTACAAAAAGTCATTATAACAATAACCAGAAAGCGATTAAAAGGTTGGTCAAAGTAGTCAGTTCAACCTGTTCTATTTTCTGGGTTACCCAGAAAACTCAATATATCTTTCTCCAGAAAACAGAACTTCGTGATCGGTCAACCACTTTTGACCACCTATATCTTTCTCCAACCAAATTTAAAATTTCAATATTTTTTGTTATAAATTCAAAATTATCAATCTCAATCATTAGTGAAATTCAGATAGCAGACTTAGAAATGGGTTGAATAAGTGTGGAAACAACCAATAACAAATTTATAATTTTAAAAGTTTTCTTTAAAATGCAGGATACTGAATTGAATATTTGTGCTTGCCAAATTATTAGTGTATGAATGCAAGATGCTGGATTAAATGTTTGTGCTTGCTAGGTTATCAGTGTATCAATTTTTATAATTCAAGTCTTGAATTGTTTAAGCTTAATTTAGAAGTTTGTGAATTAACCATGTGAAAGAACATGATAAACAATCATACAAACACCATGAATTTTTACGTAATTCAACCCCTAACATCTATTTTAGTGGTCTAAACTACGTCCAATACCAACTAGTATTGAAGACTCTTTTTATTAATCAACTTGGTTTACAATCAAAACCCTTTACAAGACAAGTTCCTACAACCAAACCTCTTTAACATTGCCTCCAATATTAACATTGTAAGAGGCAATGTTAATATGTTTTGATGTAGTTAAAATATCAAAAGTTATAACCAAATCATATAATGATGTTTTCAAAATACAAAATTTTGATCATTTTAACTATTAAAATAATATCAACAATAAATTTTGTTTTAAAGATGTTAGTAAAAGCTTTTTAACAATATATAAATTAATAATTTTAAATTTGTAACAAAAACGTTATTGAATTTTAGATTTCAACAAAAGAAAGAAAAAAATTTAAATTTAGAGAAAATAAATTTTTTGACATTGTTTAACGTAAGCCATTCGTAGAAAGACGGATACTAATTAGATGATCTTTCCTTTTAAACTTAGTTGTCAATGATTGCAATGAACGACTTTGGATGAATTGGCTGAGAAATAATCCATAGCACGGTGACTATGGATCTGATCCCTCCACCCCCCCCCTCCTCCTCTCTCTCTCTCCCCATATATATATATATATATATATATATATATATATATATAGGGAAATGATCCATAGCAAATATTTGCTATGGAGTAAAATTGGGCAAATAGGATCTCCATCGTTCATTTTATAAATCAAGCGTTGGGATTAAAAATAGAGATTGCCAATCCGCTAGACGATGTGGCGGACTATGGAAACAAAAGTTTAAGTCTAATTTGCCCTCCTCAAATCCGCTAATTGGAGTAGCGGTCTAATATCAGATCTACACTTCGCATAAACCCTCCCTTCGCATAAACCCACCCTCGACTTAGTATAAACCCTCCATCCCTAAACCGATTTCTGCTGCGATTGTTGCGAACCTCTGCGACTGCTGCGAACCCCTGCGACTGCTGCGATTTCTGCTGCGAACCCCTGCTGCGATTTCGATTTCAAGCGAATCCTATAAACCAAACCCTTCTATGTGTGATTCCATCATCTGCTGTGATTTCGAGTAAACTCTCTCCTGCTGTGATAATCAAACCCTACTGCGATTTCTGATTGATTGCGAGCCTCTCTCCTTTTTCGTGTGATTTATCTGTCAAAGCATCAAAACCCTTAAGTGATTGACCAGGTATTTTTGTTTTGTTTCTCTGTTTAGTGTAACTGTATGTTTTTTTGACTCATAGATATGATTTTCTAGTCTGATATTTTACAGCACTGATGTATTCGAAATTTTTGATAACATTCCTTATCTATGGAACTTTTATACTTTCCTAACCCATTGTTGGTTGACTTGCTACTAGCTGTCTCCACCTAATGAGGTAGCTAAGCTGGACTTGAGCTTTTCGATGCCTGATATAGGACAAGGACAAGGTATGATATATCCAGAGAATTTTGTAAATCTTCTACTCCTTTTTCAAGCACACCGTGTTTGTAGCATTATTGTTTTTGTTTTTAGTAAGTGATTATAGTTACAGTTTATTGACGTTGTGTCGTTAGTATAAAACTTATCTTCCATGCAAGTACTTGTCTTACCATTTCTTCTTAATGTGTTGATTTGATGATTTAGGATGCTAATCTGTGACCAAAGTGAAACGCATTCCAGACAGTGATATTTGTTGAACAGGTGAGATAATTGGTTATTTATGAACAGTACCGTTGGAGTTTGGTTTGTTTTTGTTATAAAGGCAATGAAGCTATTGTAAAAATTGAAATGTTAAATGCCCTGCACTTTTGACTGGATATACTCCACTGCAAGGTTAAAGAAAAAGTTGTGTTCTACAGTTGACTGCATTTGGTGAAATATTGAATGCATTTATCAGTTCCCTTGCGAAAACTAAGATTTACATGCATCATTCTTCTGCTTTTCTGCAATATAGCTCTAGATTTCGCTTGATTGAAAATGAGAGGAATCAAGTAGAAAATTGGGCAAATAGGATCATGGGCGTTCATTTTATAAATCAAGCGTGCAGATTAATTATAGGTACCTTCCGGTCCGCTAGTTCGTCTAGCGGATGTGAAATAAAAAAATTTCGTACAAAAATACCCCTAACCAATCCGCTACTTAAAGTGGCGGAGCTGTTTCTAATACCTGCTGATTTAGGTACTTCTGATAAACAAACTTCTTTACGATTTAGGTGCTTCTGATAAACAAACTTCTTTGCGATTTAGGTGCTTCTGATAATCAAACTTCTTTTCTTGTGTTTGGTTGGATGAAAATTAAGTTAGAAACCACTAGTTTTTTGTTTTTTTTGGCTGATCATGTAGTAGTAGGATGATACATTTCTGAAGTTCCTAGTTTTTCATTTTGAACATTACTATTTTTGATGAGAATTTTTATATATTATTTAATACTTGACATTTTGATGAATGTGTAGGAAACATAGGGATATTAATCCCGGACCTGTTAATCCTATTGTGTTATGGGACCAAGAAAATCACGTATCGTCAGACTTATGGCAAAATATTGTAAGTTTATTAATGTATAACAACTTTCATTTTGTTAAACATTTGTTAGAAACATTCATGTCGTGACGATTTATGTTTTTATGTTGTTGGACGTGTAGGATAGGGGTGTGTTGGAAATATGTCAAATGTCTACAAAATTAACTGAATGGAACTTGACTGAACAACAAGAATATTTGCTAGAACAAGTAGGTTTTGGTATATTTTGTCATCAAGCTATAGTGTCAAAGATTGATGCATCTCTTGTATCTGCTCTAGTTGAACGTTGGAGAAGTGAAACAAATACGTTTCACTTAAATTGTGGAGAGACTAGCATTTCTTTAGAGGATGTGGGATTTTTATTTGGGTTGCCCGTATTAGGAAAAGTTTTGACTTGCGGAGAATTAGAAAATCCCAAAAGCTCTTTTATAAGGGTTTTTGGGCAACAAGTTGTAGAAGATGAGTGGGAACAATGCTATAAAAGGAGGGGGGGCATAAGTTTTCCCTGGTTAAGACAGAGATATGGTCAAGTACCTGGTGATGCTACTCCTGATGATGTCGTAAAACATACTAAGGCATATCTGTTGTACTTGTGTGGTGCTATTTTGTTTCCAACCAAGAGTAAAAATGTTGTCCATCCTAAATATTTGTTTTTATTGGAAAGATTGGAAGACGTAGTTACATATGCTTGGGGGCGGCAGTTTTAGGGCATTTGTATAGGGGTTTGCATGAGGCTACTCGTAAAACAACGAAAAAATTCGCAGGTTGTGCAACCCTTCTTATGATGTGGGCTCATGAACGGTTCAACATTGGTCGTCTTACCCCTAAGCCTATGTCCCATAAGTTGTTACCCCGGGCATTATCATGGGCATACTCCTCCTTTGATCCTAATTCAAAACAATATCAGCGGCTTAAAAATCCACATCACCATCTTCTGTTTTACCGAGGAGAGTTGGATAATATGTTTGAAACAGATGGGGTTTGGCGTCCATATCAGTTATTTGATAGACGTTTGTCTTGGGATTTTTTTGAGGCAAGGTTAGGTGGAGCCGCTCGCATACCATTGATACATTACGACATTGTTGAATTCCAAATGCCTGACAGATTTATGAGGCAATTTGGATATTTGCAGTCGTATCCATCTAATGCTGAGAATATGGTGGAATTGCGGAAGGAACATAAATTATTTGAGAGAATAAATTTTGAAAAGCATAGGGCCAATTATATTCGATTGTGGGATGCATACATGGAGAGTTTAGAAGGACAAGTTTTGGAGGCTTTGCAACATATATCTACCGAGGATTATATGACATGGTATAGAGAAATTACTCGACGACGGATACACCATACTCGACCCTTTAGGCGTCAAGGGGAAGATTATGAGCCACGGGTATTCATTGACCAATATGTGGCTGTAAACACTGTAAGTAGATCAATTTAAATTATTTATTAATGTTTTTTTTTTAACTGATTATCTTGTTTTATTAATATAATTTTTTAATTTAATTGTAGATTGAGAGTGCGAAAGCTATATTTGAAAAGTTGTTGTCAATTGGCCATCCACCTGAGTTAAGAACCATGTATGACACATGGTTCAATACATTATATCAGCCGTTCATGAATGACTATAGAGGGGTTCCAATCAATCCAAATCCAATGCAACCTCAAGTTGGGCATATGGAGATTGACATGACAGGATCCCAACCTACAGTTAGGCATATGGAGATTGACATGACAGGATCCCAACCCACAGTTCAAGTTCAAGAGACTCAGCCTAGCGTTGGCCCTTCTACTCGACATAGTAAAAAAGTGCCAGCTAGAAAGAAGGAGGGAACAAAGCACACTCACTTTTTCAAGTACTTAAAGATGGAAAAAATCAATTGGCTAAATCATCATTGGTTTAGTCCTACTCACGACCCATCAGACTTTCCTCATAGCCATCCAGAAGGTCTATACAACTTTGAATTTAAAGATGTTAACTGTTTGAGACCCAATGGTTGGTTATGGGAACATGTCTTGGATGCTTATTTGTTGTTGTTGCGAGACAGAGAAGCTAAAATGTGTAAAAAAAGGTATCCAAAGATGGGCTCAATTTTATTTCATGCCAACGTACTTTGCGTTGCTAGGTACCCAAAACTTACCAAGTGCCGGAGTAGACATGTCAACCATACGAAAATTTCTGAGAAGTTACATCAATCCTACAGTTGGTGCCCCAGTACATGAGTGTGATTACATATTCGTTCCAGTCTTCAACGAAACCAACATTCATTTTTGTTTGTTTATTTGGAGTGTCAACAAGTGGAAAGTAATGCTACTTGACCCACTTTATGATGACAAACCATTAATGCCATTGTCACAATTATACCAAAACTTCTTTGCGGTAGTGGTGAGTTCATTAAAAGAATTTCTTATTTTTTCATGTCATTATTCAGACATGTAATTCATACTACTTCGGACTTATAAGTAATGGGTTTTTGGTTTATAGGTGGAGTTAATTCCTTTGCTGCTTCGTCAGGCAAATCCTACGGCAAAGTGGCCAAATTCGAAGCCAAAAGTTGAAGTCTGTGTGAATAGACCGAGACAATGGAACGAAGACGATTGTGGCATATATGTTGCAAAATACGTGGATTTCTTTTTACACCGTATAAACATCATGGAGGAACAGAGGTGGACTCTAAACGAGGCTTATAATTTTAGGTTTAGAATAGCACATGAGCTTAGGATGTGCAAAGCTAGGGACATTCCAGAATCATATTTGTAACGAACAAACTATAGATTCGGATTCAAATGAAGATTAATTATTCTGTTAATGTATAATTGACTAATTTTTGTAATACGTTGCTTTAGTAACTCGTTTATTTACGTTAATGTGGATGTGACTTGGGTTCAATGGAAAGGATAGAGAGCTTTATTTTTTTATCAGAAAATGGATATAAAGATGGTTTAATTTATGGAATTGAGTTAATATATTAATTATGGAACCTACAATGTTTATATTAATCTGTTAATTTCGAATCTATGAAGTATGTTATTGTTGAATTAATATTACATGTTAAAAATATTAAAACAAAGGTATGATATTGATCTATGATCGAATCTGTGAAATATATTGTTTTTCAGGGATATGGTTTGGAGACTGCTTTATATCCAATGGCTGTTTTGAAGGTGAAAGAACAAGAACAATACATGCTGGATATTGTGTGAGACTACTTATCGTGTGATGCTGGAGTCATTTTTCAGAAAATTGGTTATTGCAGAAGCAACTCCAGTTTTCAAAAAAAAATTATATGGTGTTTAGAATCAAAAAAATTTCCAGGACTGTTGTTTTTGGAGAACTTGCAGTAGGTTTTTAATAATGAACTTTGTCAAGATCACGGATTTTAGCCTTTTGTTTTCTCTTTCAGCTAATGAATTTAAATTTTAATATATATGATGTAGTACATCTGTGAAGATGCCTTTGAAATTGGTTTCTCATCCTGGTTGTTGCAATGTTCTCAAGCTCCAGATAAACTACTTTCTTATCCTCCCTGTACACCACACTATTAGGTCCACCATATGTTACATGGACACTTCAAATTATGTGAACTTGTGAAGCATGTTATACTACATGAACGAACCAGAATACATAACATATAAATAACTGCAGATTCGCACACACAAATGATGCATGTATCAACTGATAAAATAACATATGGTACTACAGAGACAAATGCAGTATCGATTAAACACAAAAAAAAAATTGCTAATAATTGTGAATAATTCATCTCTTGTAAATTTTGGAATATAATAAATCTTGCTAATAAATCAAAAAATACAAACAAAAGTAAATAGTTTTGTCATAACATAATCTTAAAATCACATATAAAGAAAACTTTAAACACCCGATTTTTTTTGACCCATCATTTTGTAGTAGTTCCGCTTATCATGATTGGTCATAATATTGCAAATTGCACACTTTCTCAATTGTTTACGACTTGCAGCCTCTTCATTCCCACTCTTTATTCTTGTCGTTTTTTTTCGCCCCTTTGTTTGCGAACAAATAGGATCCAATAACGGCTCATCTTCAACGGGCTGAACATCGTATTCTGGAATATCAGGAACCTCTTTGACAATAATTTCATCAGGGTCAAATTTCTCAACGATGGGTTGATTGTCAATGCACAATTGTACGACATGCTTAAAACCATTAATTGAGCATGATCCAGTAGAAGCTAATCGCAAGAGCAACGTCACCAAATAATTGTAACGCATCGTCTGAGATTCCTCATAGTTGGACATTTCAGTCAAAATCTTTGGTAATTCAGCATTCACTTTATTACCATCTCGACACCACCGCCTTAAAACGTATTTATCAGGTATCTTTGTTATACTTTTGGCAATCATATGCCTTATAATGTGTTTACAAAGCATGCCAGAATGTTCAAATTTTTTACAATCACAATTTATATCTCCAGTTTGAACATTACTAACAATAGTAACGTACCTATTTGAATTTTCGTTGTCGCTTGCCTTGCACAATGCATACGACTTTGTATCCGATGTTGTTAGATGTTGAAGCTTCTGCATTACGTACTTATGAGATTTTATTATCTCAACCTGAAAGCGTCTAAACATCTCCTTTGTATAAATATTTGCTCCATGTGTTTCCAATGGTGATTCAAGAGTCATATTTCGGGTCCGATGACAAGTAACGTAGTCAGCTGTTCTCTCTCTCATGACCTGCTTCTCAAGAGCTTTTTCTGTATTTACGATAAATTCTTTGATACTTGTTGTCGCATTCACATATTCATTGAATAAACTGTTCATTCCCTCACTCCTGGATGTAGTTGTCATTCCTGCTGCAAAAAAATTCTTTGTGTACGCCTTGATCCATTTGTGCTTAACCTCATAAAGTGATTGGAGCCAATCATGATCATGCAATTCGTAATCTATCATCAACTTTTTCCATCGCTCCTCAAAATTTGCAACGGTTAAAGATTTATACACACAGCAGTTAAAATCATGTTTAAATAGTGGGTACTGTTCATACAATGTATGCAATTTCTCAGGAAATTTGTTGCTAATATGCCATGTGCAAAGAGCATGGTGTGTTTCTGGAAGAACCTTAGCAATCGCATTGCTCATAGCTTTGTCCTGATCAGTGATAATGGTAATCGGTGCCTTGTTGTTCATCGCTTGAAGCCAACTTTCAAAAACCCATACAAAAGTATCCTCTGTTTCGTCCTGAATCAGTGCAAAACCAAACAAGATGGAATGATAATGATGATTTACCCCTGTGAACGGAATAAACGGCATAGAATATTTATTCGTCCGATAAGTTGTATCAAATGTCACTACATCCCCAAAATTTTTGTAAGCTATCATTGATCGATAATCAATCCACAAGATACATTCGATGCGATTAACTTCATCTAGTTTGATATCGTAAAAAAATAGAGGATTTTCCGCTGAGAGTTTTTTCAAGTACTGCAATGCTGCTTGGGCATCGTTTGAATCTATTTTGTCGCGTCTTATATCTCGTACAACATTCCGAATATCCTTATCACTGAAACCGACATTTTCAACCTCTCCTCCTATTTCACTAAATACATTCATCATTTTACTTGGCCCAACTCCAGCCCTTGTGAAAGTTCCGATTAAACTTCGGGCAACAGGAGTTATATTTTTCTGTGTTTGAATGAAATTTTTCTTGCTCGGAGTCACCAAATCATGATTGTGAGACAACTCAATTTTTGAAACTTTCCAAGTATCTTCTTTTTTTAGATGAACAACAAACATTCTAGCTTTGCACATTGTTCGACCTATAGAATCCCTTTTTCTTTTGACCTTACTACCATCAACTTCATCCACATCTTGTTTCTTTCTTTCAATTGGTTTTCTAGCTAGAACATGTAAAAAGTCGATTGGACAAATTGTTGGAGTGAGCATATTTATGAGTTGCCCCAATTTTTATTTCAAATCCACAACTACGTGCATATATTCTATAAAATTCTTCCGCCTCTTGGATAGTAGAAAAAATCTGACCCTCATATGGACTTTTTGAAACGTTAATATGCGATTGGTTCGTGTTATGAACACCATTATTATCCATGTCAATATCATCAGAAGAAGAATTTGAAGAACTTGAATTAAACATATCGTCAGCCATAATTGAAAACTTACCAGGATGATTTTGCCCTGCAAATCCTTGTTAGATAAATTGCACAGTTTTCTTCCTTGATATTTTACTAAAAATATCTAAAAGAAATTATAAGGAATAAATATGATAATAATATATGGTTTGTATTTTTTTTATTTTCACATGAAGCCTATCCCATATTTTATTTGTTTCTCTGATTTGAATTTGATTTGAACTGTTGCTTGATTTGACGCGTTTTGAGGTCCGCTGTTGATGGTACTTACCAAGTTTTATTAGTTGTTGCCTTACCTGCCTTACCAAGTTTTATTAGCTGTTGCCTTACCTGCCTTACCAAGTTTTGATGATTTCATATGTCCAAGTTTTGACGTCCGCTGTTGATGGTACTTGATGATTTCATATGTCCAAGTTTTGACGCCAGCTGTTGCCTTACCATCAAAAGCTTGGGGGGTTTTTCGGCAGTTAATTTTTTTTTCATGGTCCGATTGTCCGTCTAGCGGACGGACCCTAATATTTTTCACACCCGCTAGTTCGTCTGGCGGACGGGGAATTCCTATAATTTATTAACACGCTTGATTTATAAAATGAACGATGGAGATCCTATTTGCCCAATTTTACTCCATAGCAAATATTTGCTATGGATCATTTCCCATATATATATATATATATATATATATAGAATAAAGATCAGGTCCGGACTCCCGGACGGGAGAAAATCCGGACCTGAAAAAAATTTTTTTTTTTTTTTTTTTTTTTTGTAGAACTAAAAAAAAAAAAAAAAAAATTTATGGAAGTGAAATTTTTCCAAAATAAAGTGTTTTGGGTGTGTTTTTAACACCCACACCAACCAATGTATGTACAGTCTGCCCAGACTGTACAAACATGTTTTGTTATAGGCATCCAAATCACGCCCAAAACACTGTATAATGTAAAAATTCCAATTCCATAAATTTTTTTTTTTTTTTTTAGTTGTTTCAAAAAAAAAAAGCAAAAAAAAAAAAAAAAAAAAAGGTCCGGATTTTACACCTGTCCGGGAGTCCGGACAGGATCCGGACCCTATATATATATATATATATACACTCAAAATTAAAGACAACAGATTCCGAAACTCCATTATAAAAATCTAATCTAATGGCAACTATACATACCAAAATAAAAAGAACAAAATATGGGAGGGAACTTGAAATAGAAAAGAAAAATCTAAATAACTATATGCCACAGCGGCCCAGCAGTAATAAAACCAATTTCAGCAAGGAAGAAAATGCAGATATTACAAGATATAAATAAACCAAGTAACATAAAATTCTTACACCTACAATAACAAGAAAAGAGCTAAAACTCGGAGTGTTTCTACCGTATCTGATTAGCCTTTTCGCCAATCCTTTAATATTTGTTTGAAACTTTCACTCTTATCACAGCAATTCTCCAACTCTTTTTTTGGCTGGCATGCTAAATAAACATTTCACTTCATTGACACCGACATCAGATCATTAGGTAGGGCTCCTGCCTTGTTGCGTAGTCAGCTTGAAGAATTCTTGAAGAACCTGCAGAGTAGAAGACAACTTTACAACTATGGATAATGAAAATGAACTGTCGCTCATCAATGTAATCGGCCAAAGGACATTTGCCCAGCATTTCAATCAAAGATGTGCACGTGGCATACAAATTTTGAAGAGAAAAAATAATGTGAGAACTTGACACATAAATTTTGAAGAATAGAAAATATTATGTAAATGCATAGATAAACATTTTTAAAAGATCCTAACCATTTTTAAAAAAAAAATCAGAACTTTTAAAGGAAAAGTGTGAAGATCAAATTTGTGCAGCTAGAATGAATTTTTGCCATCTCCAAATTAAACTCGAACTATTGATCCTCGGACCAAATTTAACTGTTATTAGAACCCATGATAGCCTACCATGTAAAAATCAGAAAGGTGCCTCAAGTGATTCATCCCAAACATCTGCACTTCCGTTAGAGGCATCTTCAGCATCTTCCTCCATTGAAAGCCTGATATATTCCCGATGCGCAAACCGATCCCATTCTGTAAGTGTTGGATTCTCCCGCTCCTGTAACCAACATAGCAACATTGTGGTCCATATCAGCATTGGTTAAGTAGTTCCATGTTATAGCATTCTCAAGTACAATCCAACAAATTGCAAACAATAATGAGAAACTTTTGACATACCTGTCGAATTAGAAATGGATCACGGGTTTCAAAGGCCATGAACTTATTGAGATTAAAGAGGATATTGAAAACACTGCCTGAAAGTTTCCCACCTTTCAAGTCACGTAATGTGAAGTAGCTCTCATTCTGCCAAAAAAAAATGATCATTGTCACAACCATTACCATGTGTAAGGTGTGTCTGCTAGCTAGGCAATCACTGCAGACTATTTAAGAGACTGAAAACCTACTTCTTGTCTAATAATTAACTCCAACTAAAGTTCCATTTGAGACAATATCTTGGTTAATGATGCCAAATAGAATGAAGAAAAACAGACGAAAGGATCCCCATTTTTGGTTCATTAGAACATTACACCCTATCATTATTTACCCATTCTCTTCATAAAATAACCAACCAAACGGGGCTTCTGTTCTACATTGAGGGTTGCATCAAATGTAAGAAGTATTTCAGCTACAAGAATGAAAACAAATTTAACATCCTAAATTAAAGAGAAAATAGCTTCTTGGGAAGATTGTCTGCTGCAAGACTCGCAAAGAAGGATAAGTAATCAAAATGTAAAGACAATTAACCACAGCAACCACAATGGCAGCTAGAAATCATCCTTGCTACCATACCTTAACTCATTTAATGCACCAAAACAAAGAAAGGAAAACTAAAAAGATTCATAGGAAGCCATAATGCAAGAAAAAAAAAATATATATATATATATATATATGGAAAGAGTTACCTCTGGTCCAACCATATCGACTATCTGACACAAAATATCCTCAAAAAGCACAGGCTCTTGAGCCATGCATTCCATTCGATGCAACTGCTCCTCGTAAAAAAATTGCAACTCATTCCTTGTCAGAACCCCATTTCCATCCAAGTCTATGCACTTAAACCTGATCAAAGAATTCAAAGTCTCATGAACATGCTATTGAAAAGCATTGTATGTACAGATAAACCAGTATCTGAAATGATTACAAGTTTAAAACTGATTAGTCAGCAACCAACGATTCTACTTGGTAGAAAAGATTGTCAACAAAAATAATATAATAATTTAGATGCCAATTTAATGTTTCAAGTAATCAAATTGTAAACCAATATTTTGCAAAATCACGTAAGTTTCAACATAGCTGAACAAGAAATATACATCCAACCTCTGCAAATCAGTCACAGGTTCATCTAGAACATATGATAACTAAAGCCCAATCTACTGCTTCATTCCATCTCTCCCCTTCCATTTTAACTCGGCATACAGAGGTAACAAGGGTTGCCAAAAAATACTAACAAGGTTGTGCTTTACATTCGCACCAAAACGTCGCTTTCCTATGTTCACTCACATGCATAAAACATGTATGTGATATAGGATATTACTATTCTCTCTTCTATATAATATGTTGTGTTGTAATTTCTAAAAGAAAACCATGCCAACGCTTAGAAACAACTCAAAAGGTTTTATTATATTTTAAGAAAGTAACCCCAAGATTACCACAAGTTAGATTCCATAGTGTATTGTGTTTCTGTTCCCTTTCCGTGAAACGAAACTATCCGCATTTTAGGTAACAATGGACTAATGCCTAATGGAGCTAACCACGACTATCTTGTTCCCAATTGATAATTCTAATGTATGAAAAAAGAAAGCTCATATAAGTTGCTAGAACAATCTTGACAAATATGGCAATGAATTTAATAATACATGACAGGAGAAACCCTAGACCCTTCGCCCTGGAAAATGACAAATTACGGCTAGTCAGACCTCCACAATCATCCACACCATCAGCTTTGTACTTAAAAAGTGGAACATCCTAATAGTATCTTTTTCCTTTTACTTTTAACACTACTTGGGATTGTCATCTAAATACTAATATACCAATTAAAGCAGTACGGAAGTGTCAATCTCAATATCAAAACCTTCCCTTCAACCCTATTATAAAGTTATAAACTCAAAAAAAAAATATTCAAACTACCAAAAATAAAAATTTGCCATTACACAACACACACATGTGACTAATTGAAGTGGAAATAGTTAAAATACTAAGATACAAATACTGTGGTTCACACTGGATGCAACTGAAATTAACAGAAAAATTGCTGGTGTCAGAGAATCGTCAAAACATTTTCATTTTAAGAAATTAATAAGGATCAAATCACTCAAATAAATTGTTTTAAAAGTACTAATAGAAGGACTAGATAACTTTCATATCGTGCTTCCTTTGAAAAGTTATCATTTATCAAATGTCGAACTTCTGGTATACCTATATATGATTGTGTTCATATTGTTCAATTCTTTTAACACCAAAAATACTAAACTCATTAATGCATCCAACTATAAGTGAATCCTATTAACTAGGCATGTTTACATGTGTGGATGTGTGCAATCTCTCATAGAATTTCACGGAAACTTGGTTAGTAACACACCACAACTAAAAGACAGAATGATTTCACTGATGCTTCCTCAAGAAAGTTTTCAAATTTCATATCTTGTCTGTATCATTAATTTCTTTAACACCTTCGTACACCAGATTCATTTCTTCATGTAAAATTGAAGCCCATAAACCAGAAAACAAATACTATTTCCAGACATTTGTATAATGTGTAAGCAAAATGACTCGTTTATTTTTGTTTTGTCTTATTGTTGGAGTTCTTGTAGGGGTTTATACAACTCTATAATTTTTGTGTTGAGTAGGTGTGGCCCACTTCAGTGCTCTATTAAGAGGTTTTGATGGGAAGAAAGATGAAAAGATGCTTTGGATGTTTGCGGTTATGTTCTTTTGAAAATTTGAAATTAGCAGAATGCTCGGGTTTTTAGGCACAGCTATCCATTGTTAGTTTTGCTGCGAGATGAGATCATTTTTCTTGCTTCTCTTTGGGTACTCATGACTACCTTTAGGGTAATTCTACATTTGATCTTTGTAGAGATTGAAGATCTACTCATTTAAGTCTTTTCTTTTTCCTTCCACTTGTTATAGGATAGGTGGACTCCTTCCCCCTCTACTTGTAATTTCTTCAATCATCTATCAAAAAAAAGATGTCATCCTTTCCTTTATTTACATCTCCAAAACAATGTCACCTTTGAATTTTTAATTGTACTTATCTACCTTACCATTACCCATGAACTCTAAATACGTGGATTGCATGGAAGATCCCACTAATTAGCCCATAACTTTTAATACCCCCTGCATCCCATATTAAGTGAGCTGGTTTGACTAGCACATAATTTTGGAAGAATTGCAACAAGTTCTTTACTTTTTCTTACTACTAATTAATAAAGTGATTACAATCATTGAATAGAAAATTGAATGTTTTGAATCAGCTCACTTATCTTGAGACATTCTGATATAAAGAGGTCACTTAAATTGAGGTGTAATTTATTAGAGGTGATATCAATGAAAGCTAATATGGATCTTTGAATAATAATTCACCACTTTCATCACTAAAATGAAGATGGTTTATGTAAAGTAAATCCACTGACAAAAAAATCATATTCCCTTTTCATCTCTTTAGAGGTCATCCTTGTTATTCGATGTTTAAAACAATATCAATAATATTTTTTATACATAATATTCGTACCAGGTAATGGGGATTGGAACCAAAGACCTTGAGCTTATTCAAGGCCTCTACATTCACCCCATGAACTTTAAATACATGAAAGGTACTTTCAATTCCCCTGTAATATATTAATTTTAATTATCTAATTATGCAGGTGAGATCCATGAAAGCTAATACTGATCTTTGAATAATTTCTAAAATTTGTAGAATTTCAATTGAGTGCATTGCCTGTAATAACCGTAGAGCTGCTCAAAACTCCAAGGTAGTAATATCTCCATTGCAACAGTATGCAAAAGACAAGACGTGTTGGCATCAATAACTTTAACTAGTTAGCGTGCACGCGATGTTTGTGTAGCATAAATACTATTGTAATAAAAAAAATGAAAACTTACTAAATTTTGTAAACTGAACAAAAAATATTCTATGAATGAAATTCTAGATTCTCCACTTATAGTAACTAAATTAGTCTGTTACAAGAGAGTCATAAATTTTACTGGGTTGAAACACAGAAAAAAAATAGAGAGTCGGGTGAGTAGAGGAGAGAGAAAAAGATCCTGTATCACTACTTTGTAAATTTTACTGGGTGTAAGTTTAAATCCTTCTCAAGTTACCAGCAATACATCAATCGTTTAAAGTTTTAAGGTACTACAACCCACACATAAAAATTTCTTCCCAGGTAAGAATTAAGAAGTTAAAAATATTGTTGGTCAATTTGTTGCATGTTTAGATTCAGCAACTAACAAAGTCCCTGCAACATGAGGATTACCACGACAACCTTAAGTTACTAGAAACAAGTAAAGACATACCAGTACTCAAGACTAGGCTCAGATGATTTATCTTCCTCCGACAATATGAAGTAAACAAAATCCTCATAACCCATCTTTCCTTCAACCTTACTCGTAAACTTTCTTGGAACCTAAATAGGCATTACAACATGAAAAAAGGCAATGAAATAGAAGCAATGGAGTGCTCAATTATTGATTAAATATTGTGTGGTGATATTGACACCCCATATTTAACTAAAGACAAAATAGTTATGATCCAAAGCAAGAGTTAGATGCTAGCGAACTTCTGAGGTAAGACCCCGGTAAGGTACTTGCACCATATGGTTATCTCACCCCTAGAAGTGTAGTGCAAACCTTCCAGGGTAAGGAAGTTTGTTGGTTCTAACATTAGCAGCATATAATATATATATATATATATAGAGAGAGAGAGAGGATACTGTTGTATTTCTTAAAAAATATGAAGTGCCAATACAGTCACTCATTAAATTGATCATTTCCGTTGAAAACATGAGTTGGGTTCCAAAAAACAAAATCAGTATATGAATGAAACAAACCTGAGAAAAAATTCTATCAACAATCCTGTATGTAAGTGCATGGTTACCATATCTAATAAGGTTCTCTTTATCAATCAAAAAATCATGATCCGTATCCAGCTCCCAGAACTTGCAATATATCACGTAGAAGTGTTCATAAGAGAAATACCTGTTGCAAATATTAAAAAACAGAACGAAATATCAAAAGTGATTAGACTGTAATACCACATACGAAATTTTAGGCATGTAAAGGGTATACATCATCTTAGATGGAGGAAACAAATTTATACTATGTTTTTAAAAAGCTCCTACATATCCCAAAAAACAAAACTCTGCACCTAAGAATCAATGTTACACATAGTAACCAGTTCATCAAAACCGACTTTATTTAGTCCAGAAATTTGAAACAATTTTGTAGTATCGACAAGCTAGCCTACAAAGTAATTCCAAGTGTATCATAAACAACACAAACAAAACTATCTAGCACTGAACGTTATTGAATAGGATAAGTTGATGGTAGGAGCACTTTATGAGCCAAGCAAAGCCACATAAAAGTATTTATGTCCATGCCTATGTCTAAAAGAGATCTCAAGCTTGGATAAGCTTAAGCTAAACTCGATGAATCTTTTTCAAGCATGATATGCGGTAAAACAAGCAGATCAAACTTGAATCACCCCATTCGAACAGTGTAGCAGACAGGTAGACCCAGTGAAAATAAAAATAATATGTTCTCAAAGAATGAGTTTGAAGGAGCTAAAATTTGTAGTTCATACTAATCAAGTACTTAAACAAGTTTGTTTGAAGGACCTGAGCTGAGTATTCCTTTTCTTGTCAAACTACAGATGGGAACGCCACATACCGATGGGGTAGTGACATATCTAAAACACTTGCAGCATTGACATGTCAAATATAAATTTGTTCCTCCCTGAAACTAATCTAAATATACATATTCTGCATTACATCATTATGTTAAATCCAAGGGGAGGGGAGCCACAATGTTACAATCTTTGTGCTAGGTCAATGACGCGGCTAATGAGGTTCATCCCTGAAAATGTGTAACATTTTGGTCAAACTTATTTGTCTACATGAACAAAATCATTTTCACATTCTTTTTAAGTACAAGGTCAAACAGTGCAAAATTGCTTATAAAGTTATTTCAAGCTTATAAAATTGTTGCATATGCTCTCCACGACCTACATTTTTCTGTATCTCAAGCCCTCTCCATATTTCTATCATAAGATCCAAGGATGTCATCAACTTAAGATGATACTGGTGTTGCTATTGTCGTTAGCATTTATAGTTTTCATTATTTTGATCCAAAATGAATATTGTTGCTGTTAGAGGATATGATATGGTTTCCATAATTATAGTTAGTCATATCCCATAATTATTGTGTATACATAGTTGTAATTAGAGATTACCATAAATATACTTGTATATATAGACCAATATAATTGAGATGAAATTAAGTAGGACTATAAACCTAAACTCTGAGTATTCTTTTCTACATGGTATCAGAGTTTAGTCCTTATTTTCCAGAAAAACACTGTTCATCGGTGTTGTTTATCGGCACTGTTATTAGTACTGAGATTCCCAACGCTTCTTTAGCATAAATTCAGGTTTTAAAGTGTAGTACAATTAGTTGATATCCTTTGAAAAGTTTATTCTCCTTGGTATATATTGTATCTACCAATTATATGGTAGTGGGGTTCATAACAATAGTATGGGACAAGAAGCCGTTAGAAGCCATCCTCTTAATTCAGCATTGGTTCTCAGCCCCTTCAAACTGGATGGAACCAACTATTTGGCATGGTCTCAAGCGTGTCGTATATCAATTAAGGCTAATCGTATGCAACACTTCATCAATGGAACAACTACTATGCCTGAAAAACTAAGTATGACCCAAGAAGAATGGAAATCTGATAACTCCATGACGAAAACATAGATTTTTAATTCAATGGAATCGAGTATGCGGAGTAGTTACATGTTTTTAAACACTACGTATGAGCTTTGGGAGGCTATCACTCAAACTTTTTCTGTTTCTGGTGATATGTCTAAGGCATATGACATTCGTAAAAGAATCTGTGAGCTGGGGAGAAGACTGTGACAGTATTTTGCGTAGATTAATGTTCTTTGCCAGGAGTTTAATCGTTATCGATTTTTTTCAGCCAAATGTACAGAAGATGCGGCAGCTTATCAAAAGTTTGTTAGTGAAGATCGAGTTGTTGATTTCTTGACTGGTTTGAACATAGAGTATGATCAAGTTCGAGCACAGTTGATTGGTCAAACACTTTTTCCATCACTGCGAGAGAGGATCATGCTAGAGTCCAGCAAGAGGAAAGTAGACGTCAGGTGATGGTTCTAAATTTAAATCTTGTTGACCGATCAACTATGGTTGCTTTGTTTCCTAAGCATGGCTTCTCCATTCAGTCTCCTGTTGAGGAGTCCCGCAAATGTGACTACTGTGGAGGAAAGAAAAATACCAAGATCCCTGTTTTAAGTTTCATGGGCGTCCTAAACGGCGTGGAGGTCTGGTCGTGGATCTCAGGCCTATATATCAACTACACCACTTCTTGTTGATGCATCAAGTACTTCAGAAACTACTATTGCACTCACTCCTGAGAAAATCTCAACTTTTAATAAATTCTGTTCCAAATCTACTTCTTCTCATTATGCCCAGTCAAGTATACATTTTTGTGCTTTTCATATTTCATCAACTTGCCCTAGTTGGATCATAGACACAGGTGCTTCCGAACATATGATCGGGTCCTCCAACCTCTTTACTTCATACACGCCTTGCTCTGGAAAAGACAAGGTTCGAGTAGATAATGGTTCCTGTTGGGCCATGATATTTTATGTATATTGGGCCGGACCTCTGGGCCAAGTCCATTGGGTCATTTCTATTGGGTCCTGAAATTATTGGGCCTAGTCATTGGGCCGAAACCAAGGGGTAAATAATGTTTCCATTTGGGCTTTGACCGGTGATGATGATAAAGATAACTGTTGACCGATATCCTGCATTGCATTAATAAGGATGGAACAAATTCGGCCGGCGGTGGACAAAGGCGATGGGATCAGCGGGAAAGCTACCTGCAGTGGGATGGTGTCAGGCAGGTCGGTTGCACACAAAACCGGAGTTGGAGTATATGAAGACCGGATACAACATAATTAAAACTAACTGATATTTTTTATCCTCAAAAAAACACTAGAATTCTTATCCTCTGTTATAATCCTTGTATCAGCCTGTACTGACTCTTACGCCGGAGCTATCCCCGACGGTCTAAGCCGTCAAGCTTCTGGTATTGACCCGTTGAACTGTGCAGGATTGGACGCGCTCTTACATGATTGAGGCGCGTGGAAAGATCTTGACGTTAACATTGGCGCTAGAAGGAGGGATGATTGTCTAGTGTTCTTGGATTTCAATCACAAAAAACAACTGTTCTACGTCGGAAGTTATGGTGAAGAGTACGACAGCTACAGCCGAAGGGCAACCTATGCACAAGTCAAACGTGATGCTAAGAGAAGGTTAGTTTTTGCAGCTGAGAAAGGACCTAACCATGGTCGGAAAAGGGTAGAAGGCACACCGCCTAGAACCCTATACCGAAGTGGTCATGATGATAGAGCTTCCAAGTTGGCTCAGATAGCAGAAGAAGCTGACAAAACCTTAGAGGTTCTCCTGAAGCAGAGGAAAGAGATTGCTGAGCAGATGCTTCGTATGGCAGAACTAAAGGATGAGGCATCAAGTTATGCTCAATCTGAAGGGCATAGCAAATCTGCACAACGGCAACCAAGAGGAGGGAAGGAGCCTGTACACTCCGGTCAAATGTCTCGAGGCCGATCTCGAGATCGACGAAGGTCAAGAAGTCATACTCCTGAGGGACCGAAGAGGGTACCCCACCCTATTGGTTCTCGGGATCATGGTAGAAGCCAGCGAAGGGGCGGGTCTAGGGAGTACACACCGGAGAATACAAAGAAGGCACTCCGCCTCGAGTATTCTCGACACAGTGACAGAGCACCACGCCGAAGCAGATCCAGAAGTCATACTCCCGAGAATCCAATAAAGGCACACCGCCTTGTGGATACTCACTACCGGAGAAGTCCATCTAGAGCAGTGGCTTCGGATGGCAAGGGTCAATCTACTCATAAGAAGAAGATTTCTTCAGAAAAAGAAGTCTCCTCGCAGCCGGAAGGAGTGGACTTTTTAGTCAAAGAATTGAAAGAGCTTCGAAAACAGCTAGCCGAAGTCCAACAAGTGAAAGATACTTCAGGGAAAAAGGCTTCTCCTTTTTCTTCGGAGATATTAAAGGAAAAAGCTGACTCCACTAAAAAACTTTCATATATGGAAAGTTATGATGGCTCTGGTGATCCATATGACCATAGCCATGAGTTTGATAGGTTAATCGATTACTTCGACTTCTCAGATGCAGCCAAATGTCAAACATTCGTGACAACGCTCAGAAAGGATGCAAGACAGTGGATGGGGACGCTGCCTTCAGACTCAATCTCGCCCTGGAAGAATTTATGTAGTAAATTCCATACTCGTTTTGGGAGCAACAGAAGAAGGGGAAAGCCTACTGGTTCATTGGCTCAAGTTCGACAATATTCGAATGAGTCTTTGGGTCAGTACGCGAAACGGTTCAAGGAAGCAGTAGGCCAAATAATTGATATCAACGATCTTCAGGCTGTCGGGCTGTTCCAGAATGGTTTAGATTTGGTGAAGTCCGAGAAGCTGGTGAAGAAGCTGATGTTTCACCACCCGAAGAGTTTATCTGAATCCTTTGATAAAGCAGAAGGTTATATTGTGGTAGAAGAAGCTATGAATAACTTGAGGCGTCCTTCTTCGGACAAGTTGAAAGACAGACAAAACTGAAGGCGATCAGAAAAAGAACGGAGGGAATAATGATCGTCCAGAAAGGAGTTCGAAGAAGTATAATAACAATTGGCGTCAAGGAGGAAATCATCCACCTGTTCCCAAGGTGAACAAGGTATACACTCAACTGAATACAGATAGGGCTGTTATTTTGGATCAGATCAGGGACCAACCTTACTTTGATCCACCTCGTGATAATCTTAAACCGGGATCGGGTAATACTCGCAAGTATTGTGATTATCATCAGGCATCTGGTCACGACACGAATGACTGTTGCAACTTAAAGGAATTCGTGGAAAAGAAGGTTTAAAGTGGTGTATTGGTCCAATATGTGGCAGGAAGAGAGCACCAACAAGCATAAAAGAAGAATGAAAGGTCTGTTCAGGCTGCTCAACCAGTTCAACATGCTCCTAATCAGCCACCGAGGCACGTCGTTGATGTTATTACAGGGGGGACAGCAGGGAAGATGATTGGGAAGAAGAGACGAGGATACTTGGATTCGGTTATGTCGGTGGCGGGTACGCTCCCGAAGACTAACAGACCGTATCCAGGGACGATAATTTCCTTCACAGATGAAGATTACCCTTTGGAGCCCATTGAACCCCATGAAGGAGCTTTAGTAATTACAGCACAAAAGTGGGTTCAGTGGATATGAAGAGGATGATGATTGATAATGGGTCTTCTGTGGATATTCTATATGCCCATGCTTATCAGAAAATGCATCTAGATGGACGGAAGATGGAGATAGGACAGGAGGCACCGTTATATGATTTCAGCAACGATCCAGTTAAAGTGGCGGGAACTATTGAGCTACCAGTTATCTTCGGAACAGCTCCACAACAGGTAGAAATTACATGTAGATTTTATGTTGTGCATGTAGACTCGACTTACAACACCATATTGGGAAGACCCACTTTGACTGCTCTCCAGGCGATAACATCAATTCCTCACTTCAAAGTTAAGTTCCCGACAACACATGGAATTGGTGAAGTGGCTGGGGATTTGGATTTGGCTAGACGATATTACCGGGATGCAGTGATTGCTTCGGGGGTAGGCGTCAGTAAGCAAAAGCAGGTCATGGCTATTGAGATTGAGCCTTTCACTGAAAGTAGTTCAGAACCGTTAGTCATGTCAGTTGGGGAGACAGGGGAGTTCGAGCTGATTTTGGGAAAGTAGGATAAAACGACGAAGATAAGTTCAGGTCTGTCGGAACCTTTCTGGACAAACCTAATAGATTTACTCCGATGTTATGTTGATATCTTCGCCTGGGTACCAAGTGATATGCCGGGGATAAGTAGAAAGATTGTAGAGATCGGCTAGAGGTGGATCCAGCAAAGAAGCCAGTTCGGCAAAATAGGCGGATATTTGCACTAGAACGCCAGAAGATTATTGATGAGGAGATCGCCGAGCTACTGGACGCTGATTTTATTTTCGAAATCGATTATCCGGAGTGGATGGCGAATGCGGTGTTGGTGCAAAATCAGAACGGGAAATGACAAGTTTGCATAGATTACACAGACTTAAATAAAGCTTGCCCGAAGAATTTTTGTCCCCTGCCTCACATTGATCAACTTATCGATGCAACTTCGGGGTATGCTTTGCTTTAGCTTTATGAATGCTTTTTCTGGTTATCACCAAATTTCTATGTGTAAAGAGGATATACCGAAGACGGCGTTCATTAAGCATCGTTCGGTATATGCTTATAAAAAGATGACGTTTGGTTTGATAAATGCGGGAGCTACATATCAAGAAGGTGCTGGGAAAACCTGAAGTCTGAGAGAGACTTGCTGCATGGACTATGGAGTTGTCCCAATTCTTCATAGAGTACCATCCTCGAACTTTTATCAAGGGGCAAGCTTTGGCTGATTTCATGGTAGAATGTTCGTTTTCGGAAGCTGGCGACAGGTTGGGAGAAGCTGAAGTGTCTGATCGGGCAGTTGCAGTACTTCAGCAGAATCAGAGTTTGTGGACACTGTATGCAGATGGATCTTCTACTTCGGACATCAGTGGAGCAGGTATCATTTTAACGAGTCCGGAAGGATACAAAGTGCAGCAGGCCATCAGATTCGGGTTCAGAGCAACGAACGAGGCATAATACGAAGCGGTATTGGCAGGATTAAGACTGGTGAAGAGTCTGGAAGTGCAAAAGATAATAATCTACAGTGACTCACAATTGGTCGTTAAACAGATTTCAGGGGAGTACGAAGCTCGAGGATCACGCATGATCAAGTACCTAGCAGAATTGAAGGATCGACTTCAGTATTTCCTCTCCTATGAGTTTCAAGGAGTAGATCGTAACGACAATTCCATCGCCGATGCATTATCAAAATTGGCTACCACTGAAGCAAGCACTTTCGATGGTTCGGTATATTTGGAAGTTTTGAAACAACCAAATATCCAGCATGACGCGGTAATGTGTATAGAGCGTTCTAACTGCTGGATGACTCCTTATTTAACTTATCTGGCAGATGGCGTACTTCCTTCGGATCAGATGCTTGCTAAGAAGGTTAAGTATAAAAGTGCTAATTTTGTACTTATTGATGGGGATCTTTTTCGAAGGGCCTTTTCCTCTCCGTTGTTGAAGTGTTTGGTTCCTTTTGAAGCTGACTATGTTCTTCGAGAAGTTCACGAAGGAATCTGTGGCGATCACATGACTGCAAAGTCTTTAGCGTACAAAGTATTTCATCAAGGGTACTATTGGCCCACAATCTTCAAAGAGGCTACTGAGTATGTGAAGAAATGTCCGAAGTGTCAGTTGAATAGTCTCATCCCACATCAGCCACCAGAAGAGCTATACTCGATTTTATCACCTATACCTTTTGTTGTCTAGGGGGTAGATATACTGGGTCCATTGCCGAAAGCTAAAGGTCAGGTCAGTTTCGTTATAGTAGCCATTGATTATATGACCAAATGGGTTGAAGAAAAGCAACTTAGATTGATAACAGAGCAGGAGTGTTTAATGTTTTTTAAGGAATCTATAGTGTTTCGTTTCGGCATTCCAAAGGTGGTGATATCGGACAACGGGCGACAGTTTGTGGGATCAAAGTTTGAAGCATTCTTGAAGGAGCTAGGGATTCAGCACAGAAAGACTTCAGTAGCTCATCCACAGTCTAATGGACAGGTTGAAGTAACCAACAGGACGCTTCTGAATGGTATCAAACGTAGATTGGATGAAGCTAAAGGAAGATGGTCAGAAGAACTGCTCAGTGTGTTATGGGCTTATCGAACTACAGCGAGGACTACAACGGGAGATTCACCTTTCAGGTTGGCTTATGGTACTGATGCCTTAGTCCCTGTAGAGATTGGATCTACAAGTCTTCGGGTTAGTCAATTTAAAGAGATATACAACGATGAAGGGTTGAAGGTCAATATGGATCTACTAGAAGTCAGAGAGACGGCTTTGATCAAATTGGAAGCCTATTAACATTGTGTAGCTAAGCATTATAACAAGGGGGTAAAGCTACGAAGATTTGAAGTAGGAGATTTCGTTCTCAGAGAAGTCGAAGCTTCTATGCCTCAAAATTTGGGAAAGTTAATACCGAACTGGGAAGGTCCTTACTAAGTTGTTGACGTACCGAAGTCAGGGACCTATCGATTAAGGACATTAGATGGATCAGATATAAAAAATACTTGGCACGCTGGAAGGCTTCGGAAGTATTTTCAGTAGAGATAGAATCAATGTACAGAAGTTTGTAATCATGTTAATCTTCATCAATAAAAGATTCCTTTTCTCCAAATTTTGTTCTGCACAGTGGTATTCTGTCCAAAGGTAAAGGTTTAGGAGAATTCATGGTGTAAGGAGGCTCAGGTGGACTTGTTTGTCATTCGATGGTAAACCCTTTGTTAAGGAGAATTCATGGTGTAAAGAGGTTCGGGTGGACTTGTTTGCCATTCGATGGTAAACCTTTTGTTAAGGAGAATTCATGGTGTAAGGAGGTTCGGGTGGACTTGTTTGTCATTCCATGGTAGACCAATTGTTAAGGAGAATTCACAGTGTAAGGAGGTTCGGGTGGACTTGCCTACCATTCGATGATAAACCCTTTGTTAAGGAGAATTCATGGTGTAAGGAGGTTCGGGTGGACTTGTTTGTCATTCAATGGTAGACCAATTGTTAAGGAGAATTCACGGTGCAAGGAGGTTCGGGTGGACTTGCCAACCATTTCGATGGTAATTAATCATTATGAACTTTTTAAGGTGTAAGGAGGTTCGGGTGGACTTGCATACCATTCAATGGTAAATTCAACCATTCAATGGTGAATTAATTGTTCTGAAGTTCTTATGGCGAAACATATTGTTCAGAGAAATTTGTTAGGCCCTTTGTTGGTAAACAAAGTTCTTATGATGAACAAGCACATTTGGAGGATTCGGCTGGAACTATTCGTCTTAAAGATGACGAATTGATCTTTTGCAGATCTATCTCACACTTCGGTAACAAATAAGTATTGTATTACTTTATTACCTTATTTTATTCAAGTGTTGAGTTCGGATTGTGTTATTGATTAACCTTAATTGTTATATAATTCACTTGATTGTTAGCTAACAGTTTAAAGTTGAGTTTAAACAAGAGCTTGTACGTTTTTCAAGTTGATTAATACTGAATTATTGACAAGAAACAATCATAAACGAGTAATAAGGAACGAAGTTAACATTTCATTAATATTAAACTATTTACAAAAAAGATGAAAATTTTTACAAAAGGTTCCAAGTCTGGACAGAAGAGAAGCTATCTTCAAGCATCGTCTTCGCCTTCCGATGAGTCTAAGAGAGATGGATCTACCTTAGCTTCGACAAGCTTTGCCTTGCCTTTGCTCCGGCATTCTTCGTACCCTTCCGAACAATTTCCTCGTTCAACTCAGCCAACTTTCGGTAGTTCATCTGGATGTCTTTGCGGAGATCTTAGGTCAACGGTGGACCTAAATCCCTAAGGGCCCGAAACTCTCTAACATCATCATCAAGTTTCTGACGTTCTTTCAGATGTCGTAGCTCCCTCGTTTCAAAATCGTTTACTTGGAGAGCTAAGCTTTTGTTAGTCTTGGCAAGCGTCTCACTCTTCTGCACCAGGACTTCGTTCATATGAATCAGGTCTACATTCATATTGACCGTGATTCGATGAGTAGCCTCTGTCGTCTCCAGTTTTTCTTTACTATTATGAAGATCTTTCCGAAGGCACTCATTGTTAAAAAGAGCAGTGTCGAGTTCACTCCTTTCTTAATTCAACGCCGACTTCAGAATGGCGTTTTCTCGTCAGGCAGCGTCTTCTTCGGCTTCAGATTCTTTATACTTGGGACGAAGACGCCCGAAGATCGCATTTGCCTACACAGTCAGAATCTATTAGTTACTATCAAATGGACATGCATAATTTCAAGTAAACAGGTTATTAACAAACTTACCTTAGCTTGGTACTTCATTCCTTCATCTATGAGATCCATGATTGAGTTGTTGTCGAACCGATGATCATCGGTATCGCGAACAAATGAATCATAGAGCTGGATGGGGAATTGTTCATTGAGCTCAGGCCAAAGAGAAGGAGATGTTACGGCTTCTGGCCTGGCTTCAGATGAAGATGGGTGTGGCGAAGAAGGTTTGGGTTGTTCAGGAATAGGTGGAGGTTGAGTGATTCTTTGTTCATGGAGAGGAGGAGCATTGATTATTGCAGACTCTGGAGGCGGTGTTGGTTTTCCTTTTGCGAGTGAGGGAGGAAGTGGGCTCTGCTTGTTCTTCGAGCTCCTCTTCGAAAACAACAATCTCCACAGGAATGACTGGAGGGATATTAGCTTCAAAAGATGGCACTCTAAGTTCTTCGGCAGTGAGAGGGCTTACCTTAGTTCTCCTCTTTTTGGTACGAAGAACTCAAGTTCGTTCGTCCAGAGGCATGTCAAGCAAACTTTCATTAAAGGATGGAGGAGAATCTGGTTTGGCTTTTCGAACAGCTCTTTTCTTCAGGCGAGGTGGAACAGATTCTGTTGTGGGAAGGGGTTCAGCAGTTTGGGGATCAATTGGTTGGGCTTCATCCGTTGAAGGTTCGGCAGGAAATTCCGAAGTTTTTCCAGACAGAAATTCTTCAAGCTCTCTTAGGTCTGAAGAGGTCGGCTTGATCAGAGATACTGTGAAGGATGAGGAACAATTATTTAGAATAATTACTGATGGAAATTGGTAAAATCATAAAACAAATTGGGTTCAGGACTTACATTTATGGTTGTACAACCATGCTTGCTCGCTCAAAAGTCCGAAGCTCCATTCCTTCATGAGAATCTTCTCCAGAAAATTCGCCATTTCTTTCACACGTTCCTCTGAAATGTCTCCAAAATCAGCAGAGATACGCTCGGAAATGGTCCAATCAGGGATAGAGGAGACTTCGGGTCCTTTGACGAAGAACCATTTCTTATGCCAGCCCTTGTTGCACGAGGGAGTGTCCATCAGAGGTCGTTTTTCGAACTTGGCAATGGGTTTGGGGGATTGTTTGCTCAGCATCTTGAAACCTCGTTCCTGAGATTTACCGACTGAGAAGAGAGTAAAGAAGAGATCAACAACAGGAGGAATCCCTAGTTCGTGGCAGAAGGCTATAAATTCCAGGATGTGAATATAGGAGTTGGGTACTAATTGAGAAAATCCCACGCCTATAAACCATAGTAAAGTAACGACGAAGGCGTGGAGGGGTAGGCAAACTCCCTTTTCGAGAAAGGTCACAGACATGGCAGTCCAGCCTTTAGGTCACTGGAACATTCGTTCCTCAGGAGTTGGAACCCTTACCAAGTGAGTATCCGGAATCTGATAACAGGTCCAGATGTTACGCAGCTCGACCTCTGTAACAGTAGGAGTATTGGCATGAGGGAATTGTTCCTCATCCTTGAAGAATTCAGTAGGTTTTAGACTGGGTTTTGATGGTAGATTTTTGCTCATGGTAGCAGTCAATTTGGGGTTAGAGCCCAAAGCCCTCTTGGTAGGGCTTGGGCTAGGAGGAACAGAGGTAAGGGGGGTCACTTCGAGAGGGATGTCTTGACTGGGTTCTTGGGACGCCATTGCTGGGAATCTGCAGATAGAGACAGAGTTCGAAAGAGAAGACGAGAGCTCAAGAGTCTAAAATTTCAAATTGGCTGGAAAAGCTTTCAAATTGGGGAAAAAAGGCTTTTATAGGGGCGGTCTTTTCATCTGTTCACAAAGCTCGAGAGCGGCACATTTAATTCCAACAATCATGATGAATTTGAAAAGATATTATCCAAAGTGGGTCTCTCAGTTGGACTTAAGGTTTTAATTTATCTTGCTATATGAAATTTACCATATGGGCTTCGGTTAGTTTCACATTGGGCCTCTTTTAATTATATTCTCTTCTATCATGGAATATTTGTAGTCTTCTATTAAACATTCTTTTTGATAAAAGACTGGGGGCAATGTTGGGCCATGATATTTTATGTATATTGAGCCGGACCTCTGGGCCAAGTCCATTGGGTCATTTCTATTAGGTCCTGAAAGTATTGGGCCTAGTCATTGGGCCGAAACCAAGGGGTAAATAATGTTTCCATTTGAGCTTTGACCGGTGATGATGATAAAGATAATTGTTGACCGATATCCTGCATTGCATTAATAAGTAGGAAAGCTACCTACAGTGGGATGGTGTCAGGCAGATCGGTTGCACGCAAAACCGAAGTTGGAATATACGAAGACCGGATACAACATAATTAGAGGTAACTTATATTTTTTATCCTCAAAAAAACACTAGAATTCTTATCCTCTGTTATAATCCTTGTATCGGCCTGTACTGACTCTTACGTCGGAGCTATCCCTCGACGGTCCAAGCCCTAATATTGACCCGTTGAACTGTGTAGGATTGGACGCGCTCTTACGTGATTGAGGCGTGTGGAAAGATCTTAACGTTAACAGTTCCCTTTCTTCAATCTCTGGGAGTGGTTCTGTAGTTTGTACTCATTCATTAACATTATCATATGTTCATATTTCTTTATTCACTACAAATTTATTATCTGTCCAACGTCTTTCTGAATCTCTATATTGTTTAGTAACTTTTTTCCCAACTCACTATGTTTTTCAAAACTTGGTGACGAGGCAGAAGATTGACAGTGGTAGTGCAGTTGGTGGTCTCTATTATTTAGATGCTCCATCGTCAACATTTTTTCTACTTAGACTCTTCACTCTACTCCGACTCCAACCTAACCTCTCTCCATCAATGGCATCGACGTTTGGGACATCCTTTTTTCAGTATTAGAGTTTTTATTTCCATCTTTAGTTAAGCAATGTAATAAAACTCAATTTTTGTATGAACCGTGTGAATTGGGTAAACACAAACGTTCTACTTATTCTGCTATTAACAATCAACATTCTGAGTCTTGCTATTATACATATTAATAGTGTGGGGACCCTCTCGGGTTGTTTTCTGTTCTGATTTTAGATGGTTTGTTAGCTTTATTGATTGTCAGTCTCGTGTCACTTTGATTTATCTTTTACGTTCCAAGAATGAGGTGTTTGATTATTTTCAGAAATTTCATTAAAATGATTCAAACCCAATTTGACGCTAAAGTCAAAATTCGCCATAGTGATATTGGTGGTGAATATAGTAATAATAATGTATTTCCATCTTATATCTCTCAGCATGGCATCATTCTTCAAACCTCCCGTGTCAAAACTCAAGAATGGAGAGGAAAAATCGACACTTACTCTAGCCCGCACTCTTATGTTCACTATAAACACGCCTAAATTTATATGGAGAGATGTTCTGATTGCTACATTTCTTATAACCCGCCTTCCTTCTAAATTCCTGGGAACAAAAATCCCATCTCTACACATGACAAGTCTCTCTCCTTCGCCTCGAGTTTTTGGCTGTGTGTGCTATATTCATGATAAATCTCCAACACGGGGAAAATTGGATCCCAAGACTCTTAGGTGTGGTTTCATTGGTTATTTTCCAACCCAAAAGGTTTATAAATGTTATCATCCTCCTTCAAACAAAGTATTTGTCACTCGAGACATAACTTTTTAGGAATCGGAACTTTTTTATTCTTCTTCCCCTTCTCCTCTGGGGGAGGATGTTATTAATGAGGAGAAGTTCATCTTGAGGCTGGTATTACAAGTTCTACTATACCACTTTATCCTATAACATTCCTTCCCTACTCATGTTGTTTCTAATACATCTATACAGGGGAGTCACAGTTAAAGGAGTCATACGCTAGACAAAATGAGCCTGAGTTGAGGACCTATGTTCGAAGAGGAAAGAATAAGGTCACTGGTTCTGCACCTCTACACCAACCCTGCTCAAAACCTAGTCTTGATAATGGTAATGGTGAGAATCCTAATCCTACTTGTTCTTCTGACGATACTGACCTTCCTATTGCTCTTAGAAAAGGGGTCTATATCTAATTTTTTAGCCTATGATAAATTATTTGCATCCTATCACTCATTTGTTTCTTCTTTGTCCTCAATATCTATTCCTCAAGGGTGGAGAGAAGCAATTGAGAATTGGAAACAAACTATGATAGAAGAGATGAATGTCCTGAAAAAACATAATACATGGGAACTAGTTACTCTTCCTTACGGGAAAAAACCAGTTCGTTTCAAATGGGTATACACAGTCAAACAGAAGCCAGCTGAGACAATTGAGAGACTCAAAGTCAGGCTAGTTGCAAAAGGATATACTCAAACCCATGAGATTGATTACCAGGAGACATTTGCTCCTGTGACGAAGACGAACATTGTTCGTACCATAATCTCATGAGCAACAAACCCTCGGCTGGAATATTCAACAATTGGATGTGAAAAATGTGTTCCTTATGGTGATTTGGAAAAGGAAGTATACGTGGAAATACCCCCTGATTTTGCTTCATCTGCCACCAAGGGTAAGGTTTGTAAGTTGCGACAGACTTTATATAGTTTGAAGCAATCTCCCAGGGCCTGGTTTGGTAAATTTAACAAATCAGCAATGATAAGATTGGGTACAAATAGAATCGAACAGATCATACTTTATTTGTCAAACAGATCAAAGGTAAGACTACCATTCTTATTGTTTATGTTGAGGACCTTGTGGTGACAGGGGATGATAGTAAAAGAGATGGTAATCTCAAAGAAAGTCTGGCCAAGAGTTGAGATCAAATATCTTGGTCCTTTGAAATATTTCCTTGGGTATTGAAATTGCAAGATCTTCCAGTGGAATTTTCTATCTCAAAGGAAATATGTAATATTTCTTTAACAGAAACTGACATGTTGAGATGTAAGCTGTTGATCTGCCTATTAAAGTTTAATCATCATCTAGCTAGGTGGCATAGGACTACGGTTGATAAAGAAAGATATCAACGTTTGGTGGGACGAATTGATATATCTTTCTCGTGACTCATACTAGACCTGATATCTTATACTGTGGGAATAGTGAGTCAGTATATGCATGATCTCGACATTGTCATATGAAAAATGTCTACAAAATTCTGAGGTATCTCAGATTGTGCTAGCTCTATAAAGGATCGACGTTCTACTTCGGGTTACTGTACATTTGTTTGAGGCAATCTCGTTACTTGGCGCAGTAAGAAACAATTTGTGGTGTCAAAATCCAATGTTAAAGCAGAATATCGAGCTATAGCCTTAGAAATATGTGAACTAATGTGGCTTCAAGAATATTTGGGTATTACAACTAAAAGTTCTATGCAGTTATTTTGTGATAATAAGGTCACCATTAGAATTGCAAACGACCTAGTATAGCACGATAGAACGAAGCACATTGAGACTGACAGA